>JACEWE010000173.1:0-210273 GCA_014839755.1 Sylvia borin
CTGGGAGGGACTGGGAGGGGATTTGGGGGCGCTGGGAAGGGTTAAAGGGGGATTTGGGGGGACTGGTTTATACTGGGAGGGTTTTTTTCGGTGGGGGGGTGGTTACTGGTTTATACTGGTTTGTACTGGTTTGTATTGGTTTATACTGGTTTATACTGGTTTGTACTGGTGGCAGGTCCGAGTACAGCGCGTTTTGGCGCTGCGTCCAGGCCGGAGCCACCTACGTGCTGGTGCAACTGGGAAAGGTCTGAGAGCAACTGGGAGTGACTGGGAGCGACTGGGAACCCCCAAAATTCGACTGGGAGCCCCAAAATCGGCCAAATTGAGCCCAAAATGCCTCAAATTGAGCCCAAAATGCCTCAAATTGAGCCCAAAATGCCCCAAAATTGGCTCAAAATGCCCCAAAATTGGCCCAAAATGCCCCAAATTCAGCCCAAAATGCCCCAAATTGAGCCCAAAATGCCCCAAAATGCCCCAAAATTGGCCCAAAATGCCCCAAATTCAGCCCAAAATCGGCCAAATTCAGCCCAAAATGCCCCAAAATTGGCCCAAAATGCCCCAAATTCAGCCCCAAGTGCCCCAAATTCAGCCCAAAATGCCCCAAAATTGGCCCCAAATGCCCCGAAATGCCCCAAAATTGGCTCAAAATGCCCCAAATTGGCTCAAAATGCCCCAAAATTGGCCCAAAATGCCCCAAAATTGGCTCAAAATGCCCCAAATTCGGCCCAAAATGCCCCAAAATTGGCTCAAAATGCCCCAAATTCAGCCCAAAATGCCCCAAATTCAGCCCAAAATGCCCCAAAATTGGCCCCAAATGCCCCAAAATTGGCTCAAAATGCCCCAAATTCAGCCCAAAATGCCCCAAATTCAGCCCAAAATGCCCCAAAATTGGCCCCAAATGTCCCAAATTCAGCCCAAAATCCACCTGAGAGCCCCTAAAATGCCCCAAATTCCCCCAAATTCACCCCAAAATTCCCCAAATTCACCCAAATTCCCCCCAAAATCCCCAAATTTCCCCCCAAATCCCCCAAATTTCACCCCAAAATCCCCCTGGGAGCCCCAAAAATGCCCCAAAATCCCCCGAATTCACCCCAAAATCTCTCGTGTTTCCCCTCCCCCAGATGCTGTTTTTGGCCACGTTCTTCCCCACCTGGGAGGGACCCTCGGGCGGCTACGACCTGGTGGGGGTGAGTGCACCCAAAATCGCCCCAAAATCGCCCCAAAAATCACCCCAAAATCACCACAAATCACCACAAATCACCCCAAAATTTCCCCAAAAATTCCCACAAAAATTCCCACAAAATCGCCCCAAAAATCCCTAAAAATCGCCCCAAATTCATCCAAATCCCCTAAAAATTGCCCCAAAATCCTCAAAAATCACCCCAAAATCCTCCCAAAAATTCCCTAAAAATCACCCCCAAATTCCCAAAATTCACCCCAAAATTCTCCCAAAATTCACCCCAAATGACCCCAAAATCACCCCAAAATCACCCCAAATTCCTCCAAAATTCACTCCAAAATCCCCAAAATTTCCCCCCAAAATCCCCAAAAATCACCCAAAAATCCCTAAAAATTCACCCCAAAAATTCCCTCAAAATCGCCCCAAAAATTCCCTGAAAATTGCCCCCAAAACCCCCAAAATTCACCCCAAAAATTCCCTCAAAATTCCCCCAAATTCACCCAAAATTCCCCTAAAAATTGCCCCAAAATCCTCAAAAATCACCCCAAAATTCTCCCAAAATTCACCCCAAATGACCCCAAAATCACCCCAAAAAATCCCCAAATTTCCTCTAAAAATCCCCAAATTTCACCCAAAATTCCCCCAAATTCCCCCCAAAAATCCCAAATTTTCCCTAAAATAATCCCCAAAATGCCTCTAAAAAATCCCAAATTTCTCCCAAAGTATCCCCAAAATTTCTCTAAAAACCCCCAAAAATCCCCCAAAAATCCCCCAAAATTTCCCATTTTTCCCCGTTTTTCCTCATTTTTTCCCCGTTTTTCCTCCAATTTTTTTGATTTTTCCCAGAAAACTTCATCTTTTTTAACTTTTTTCCCATTTTTCCCCTTTTTTTCCCCCAGGAATTCCTACGGGCCACGGTGGATGTGGCCGATTTGGGGGGGCTGCAGCTGGCCTTGGGGAGGGGTGGGGGGAGGGGCGAGTTGAGGATCCTGGTGGCCGCCCTGGGCTGGGCCAGCGCCGAGCTGCTCACGGCCAGGTGAGGGTCTTTGGGGGGAAAAATTGGGATTTTGGGAAAATTGGGAATTTGGGAGAAAATTTGGGATTTTTTTGGATTTTTTTGGGATTTTTGGGGGGGTTTTTTGGTGTTTTTTTTGATTTTTTAAGGTTTTTTTTAGGGGTTTTTTGGCGTTTTTTAGGGATTTTTTTGATTTTTTAAGGTATTTTTGGGGTTTTTTTTTTGGCATTTTAAAGGGATTTTTTTTGGAATTTTTAGGGATTTTTTGGGAATTTTTTAAGATTTTTTAGGGAATTTTTGGAGATTTTTTGGGATTTTTTTGGGATTTTTAAGGGATTTTTTGGGGATTTTTTAAGGATTTTTTGGGGATTTTTTGGGGATTTTTTAAGGATTTTTTAAGGATTTTTTTTGGGATTTTTTAAGGATTTTTTAAGGATTTTTTAAGGATTTTTTAGGGATTTTTTAGGGATTTTTAATGGATTTTTTTAGTCATTTTTGGTGATTTTTTTAGGGATTTTTTGTGAACTTTTTGTGAATTTTTTAGGATTTTTTTAGGAATTTTTTAGGAATTTTTTTAAGGAATTTTTTTGGAATTTTTTAGGAATTTTTGGGGGGATTTTTTTCAGGGATTTTGGGGGGGTTTTGGGGCTTGGGGGGTGGGGCGAGTTGAGGATCCTGGTGGCCGCCCTGGGCTGGGCCAGCGCCGTGCTGCTCACGGCCAGGTGAGGGCCTTTGGGGGGAAAATCGGGAATTTGGGAAAATTTGGGGAAAATTGGGAATTTGGGAGAAAATTGGGATTTTTTGGGATTTTTTTGGGATTTTTTTGGGATTTTTTTTGGCGTTTTTTGGGATTTTTTTCGAATTTTTTTTGAATTTTTTTCGAATTTTTTAGGGATTTTTTTTGGATTTTTAAAGGATTTTTTAGGGATTTTTTGAGATTTTAATGGGAAATTTTTAGGACTTTTTGGGGATTTTTTGAGATTTTTTTGGGATTTTTTAGGAGTTTTTTAGGATTTTTTGGGGATTTTTTAGGGATTTTTTTAGTCATTTTTGGTGGTTTTTTTGAGATTTTTTTGAGATTTTTTGGCATTTTTTAGGATTTTTTAAAGAATTTTTTTGGTGATTTTTTTAGGATTTTTTAAGAATTTTTTAGTGAATTTTTTTGGATTTTTTAGGAATTTTTTGGGGGATTTTTTCAGGGATTTTGGGGGGTTTTGGGGCTTTGGGGGAGGGGCGAGTTGAGGATCCTGGTGGCCGCCCTGGGCTGGGCCAGCGCCGAGCTGCTCACGGCCAGGTGAGGGTCTTTTGGGGGGAAAAATTGGGAATTTGGGAAAATTGGGGGGTTCTGGGAGGTTTGGGGATTTTTTGGGAATTTTTGGGAATTTTTTGGGATTTTTTGGGATTTTTTTGGGGTTTTTTTGGGATTTTTTGGGATTTTTTTTGGCGTTTTTAAGGGTTTTTTTTGATTTTTTAAGGGATTTTTTAAAGATTTTTTAGGGATTTTTTGAGGATTTTTTAAGGATTTTTAGGGATTTTTTTAGGGAATTTTTGGAGATTTTAATGGGAAATTTTTAGGACTTTTTGGGGATTTTTTGAGATTTTTTTGGGATTTTTTAAGGATTTTTTTGGGATTTTTTTGAGATTTTTAGGGGATTTTTAATGGATTTTTTTAGTGATTTTTGGTGATTTTTTTAGGGATTTTTTTGAGATTTTTAATAGATTTTTTGGGGATTTTTTAAGAATTTTTTAGTGAATTTTTAGGAATTTTTTAGGAATTTTTTGGGGATTTTTTTCAGGGATTTTGGGGGGTTTTGGGGCTTTGGGGGAGGGGCGAGTTGAGGATCCTGGTGGCCGCCCTGGGCTGGGCCAGCGCCGAGCTGCTCACGGCCAGGTGAGGGTCTTTGGGGGGGAAAATCCGGAATTTGGGAATATTTGGGGAAAATTGGGAATTTGGGGGAAAATTTGGGATTTTTTGGGATTTTTTTGGCATTTTTTTGGCGTTTTTTGGGATTTTTTTCGATTTTTTTTCGAATTTTTTTCGAATTTTTTAGGGATTTTTTTTTGGATTTTTAAGGGATTTTTTAGGGATTTTTTAAGGATTTTTAGGGATTTTTTTAGGGAATTTTTGGAGATTTTAATGGGAATTTTTAGTCATTTTTGGTGATTTTTTAGGGATTTTTTTGAGATTTTTTGTGGATTTTTTGGGGAGATTTTTTAAAGATTTTTAGTGAATTTTTAGGAATTTTTTAGGAATTTTTTGGGGATTTTTTAAGGTATTTTTGGGGGGTTTTGGGGAGGGGTGGGGGGAGGGGCGAGTTGAGGATCCTGGTGGCCGCCCTGGGCTGGGCCAGCGCCGAGCTGCTCACGGCCAGGTGAGGGTCTTTTGGGGGCAAAAATTGGGAATTTGGGAAAATTGGGAATTTGAGGGAAAATTTGGGAAAATTTGGGCAATTTTCAGGGATTTTTTGGGATTTTTTGGGATTTTTTAGGGATTTTTTGGGTATTTTTTAAGGGATTTTTTAGTCATTTTTAGTGTTTTTTTAGGGATTTTTTTGATTTTTTATGGGATTTTTTAGGGATTTTTTTGAGATTTTTTGGGGATTTTTTGAGATTTTTTCGGGATTTTTAATGGATTTTTTTAGTGATTTTTGGTGATTTTTGGTGATTTTTTTAGGGATTTTTTGGAGATTTTTTGGAGATTTTTAATAGATTTTTTGGGGATTTTTTAAGAATTTTTTAGTGAATTTTTAGGATTTTTTTCGGAATTTTTTTGGGATTTTTTTCAGGGATTTTGGGGGGTTTTGGGGCTTTGGGGGAGGGGCGAGTTGAGGATCCTGGTGGCCGCCCTGGGCTGGGCCAGCGCCGAGCTGCTCACGGCCAGGTGAGGGTCTTTTGGGGGGAAAAATTGGGAATTTGGGAAAATTGGGGGGTTCTGGGAGGTTTGGGGATTTTTTGGGAATTTTTGGGAATTTTTTGGGATTTTTTGGGATTTTTTTGGGGTTTTTTTGGGATTTTTTTCGATTTTTTTTTTGAATTTTTTTCGAATTTTTTAGGGATTTTTTAAGGGATTTTTTAGGGATTTTTTAAGGATTTTTTAGGGGTTTTTAAGGGATTTTTTTGGGATTTTTTGGAGATTTTTTTGGGATTTTTTTGGATTTTAATGGGAATTTTTTTGGATTTTTTTTAGGATTTTTTAGGAATTTTTTGGGGATTTTTTTGGGAATTTTGGGGTATTTTTGGATTATTTTTTAGGGATTTTTTTTAAAATTTTTAATGGACTTTTTGGGGTATTTTTTAGGAATTTTTGGGGATTTTTTGGGGAATTTTTAGGAATTTTTTAGGATTTTTGGGGGGTTTTTTAGGGATTTTTTTTTAATTTTTAATGGACTTTTTGGGGTATTTTTTAGGAATTTCTGGGGTATTTTTTGGGTATTTTTGGGGAGTTTTTTTTTGAATTTTTAGGAATTTTTGGGGTATTTTTTAGGGATTTTTGGGGTATTTTTGGGGTATTTTTGGGGTATTTTTTAGGGATTTTTGGGGTATTTTTGGGGTATTTTTTAGGAATTTTTGGGGTATTTTTTAGGGATTTTTGGGGTATTTTTTAGGGATTTTGGGGACTTTTTTGGGGGTAAAATTTCGGGGTGTTTTTTTTTGGGGGGGGGGGGAGGAGGAGGATGAATTTTGGGCTCTCTCACCTGCCCAGGTGCGTCCCGCTCTGGGTCGGCGCCCGGGGGGTGGAGTTTGATTGGCGACACCTGCAGATGGGGCTGGACTCCAACATCAGCCTGGTGAGCACTGGTTTGGACTGGTTTGGACTGGGATAAACTGGGATAAACTGGGACAAACTGGGATAAACTGGGAGTTACTGGGAGGGAGCTGCAGTTCTCAAAGGCGCCACCAGAGGGAGACACAGGAACATTGGAGGTTCATTGGGGGGAACTGGGAGGAACTGGGATGAACTGGGAGTGACTGGGAGGGACTGGTTTATACTGGGAGGGAACTGGGGAGGGACTGGGAGGGGTTTAGAGGGACTGGGATGAACTGGGGCAAACTGGGAGTTACTGGGAGGGAGCTGCAGTTCCCAAAGCTGCCACCAGAGGGAGACACAGGAACATTGGGAGTTCATTGAGGGGAACTGGGAGGGACTGGGATAAACTGGTTTATACTGGGAGTGACTGGGATGAACTGGGAGGGACTGGTTTATACTGGGAGGGATTGGGAGTTACTGGGAGTTACTGGGAGTTACTGGGAGTTACTGGGAGTTACTGGGAGGGAGCTGCAGTTCCCAAAGTCGCCACCAGGGGGAGACACAGAAACATTGGGAGTCCATTGAGGGGAACTGGGATGGACTGGGACAAACTGGGATGAACTGGGATGAACTGGGAGGGACTGGTTTATACTGGGAGGGAACTGGGAGGGATTTGGAGTGACTGGGACAAACTGGGAGTTACTGGGAGTTACTGGGAGGGAGCTGCAGTTCCCAAAGTCGCCACCGGAGGGAGACACAGACACACTGGGAGTTCATTGAGGGGAACTGGTTTATACTGGGATAAACTGGGATGAACTGGGATGAACTGGGAGGGACTGGTTTATACTGGGAGTGACTGGTTTATACTGGGAGGGACTGGGAGGGATTTAGAGGGACTGGGACAAACTGGGAGTTACTGGGAGTTACTGGGAGTTACTGGGAGGGAGCTGCAGTTCCCAAAGTCGCCACCAGAGGGAGACACAGAAACACTGGGAGTTCATTGAGGGGAACTGGTTTATACTGGTCCATACTGGTTTATACTGGTCCATACTGGTTTATACTGGTCCCAGGTCCGCCATGTTGCGGCCGCCGCCCTCCTTTGGGCCTCGGGGCGCCACGACCTCCCCTCCCCCCTGCGGCTGCCCCTGGCGGGGCTCCTGGCGGCGGCGGCCTACGAGGGCTTCCTCATCGGGTGCGTACTGGTTTATACTGGTTTATACTGGTTTATACTGGTTATACTGGTTAGACTGGGTTAGACTGGGTTAGACTGGTTATACTGGGTTATACTGGTTTATACTGGTTTATACTGGGTTATACTGGGTTATACTGGGTTACACTGGGTTATACTGGGTTATACTGGGTTATACTGGGTTATACTGGTTTATACTGGGTTACACTGGTTATACTGGGTTATACTGGTTATACTCGGTTATACTGGGTTACACTGGGTTATACTGGGTTATACTGGGTTATACTGGTTTGTACTGGTTATACTGGGTTATACTGGGTTATACTGGGTTATACTGGTTATACTGGGTTATACTGGTTTATACTGGGTTATACTGGGTTATACTGGGTTATACTGGTTATACTGGGTTATACTGGGTTACACTGGGTTATACTGGGTTATACTGGGTTATACTGGGATAGACTGGTTATACTGGGTTATACTGGGTTATACTGGGTTATACTGGTTATACTGGGTTATACTGGTTTATACTGGGTTATACTGGGTTATACTGGGTTATACTGGTTATACTGGGTTATACTGGGTTACACTGGGTTATACTGGGTTATACTGGTTTATACTGGTTATACTGGGTTATACTGGGTTATACTGGTTTATACTGGTTTATACTGGGTTATACTGGTTATACTGGTTATACTGGGTTATACTGGTTATACTGGGTTATACTGGTTTATACTGGGTTATACTGGTTATACTGGGTTATACTGGGTTGTACTGGGTTAGACTGGTTTGGGGTGGTTTGAGTTGGTTTATACTGGGTTATACTGGGTTATACTGGTTTGGGGTGGTTTATACTGGTTTATACTGGTTTGGGCTGTTTTGGGGTGGTTTATACTGGGTTATAGTGGGTTATAGTGGGTTATACTGGTTTGGGGTGGTTTGGGCTGGTTTGGGGTGGTTTATACTGGGTTATACTGGTTTATACTGGTTTGGGCTGGTTTATACTGGTTTTGGGGTAGTTTGGGTTGGTTTATACTGGGTTATACTGGTTTGGGATGGTTTGGGATGGTTAATACTGGTTTGGGATGGTTAATACTGGTTTATACTGGTTCATACTGGTTTGGGGTGGTTCATACTGGTTTGGGTTGGTTTATACTGGTTTGGGATGCTTTATACTGGTTTATACCGGTTTAAACTGGGGCTGGGATTTGGGTGTGGCTCAGGAAATGGGCGTGGCCTGGGACAAAAGGGAGCACAACCTAAAACCAATATTGGGCTTATGGGCGTGGCTTCCTAAAGAGGGGGGCGTGGCCTGGGATAATTACCGTGGGTCACGAATGGGCGTGGCCTGGGATAATTACTGTGGGTTACAAATGGGCGTGGCTTAGGATAAATGGCTGTGGGTCGCGAATGGGCGTGGCTTGTGATAAAATGGGCGTGGTTTGTGATAAAGGGGGCGTTTTTGGGGCGTGGCCCAGGCGCCTGAAGCCACGCCCCCTTTCCCTCTTGTCTCCTCCCCCAGGTGGGCGGGGCAGGCGCTGGGGCTGGGCCCCTGGGGGGCGCTGGGGCTGCGGGCGCTGGGCGCGGCCGCCCTGGGGCTGGGGGCGCTGCGGCTGCTGGTGCCGCTGCTGCCGCCGCCCTGAGCGCACCTGGACGCAGGTGAGACGCACCTGACCTCAGCTGACCTCACCTGGATACACCTGACCTCACCTGACCTCACCTGGGCACACCTGGATAAACATTGACACACCTGGAGGCGTCACCTGTGTGGTTATTGGGGGGGTTGGGGCGCTGCTGCCGCCGCCCTGAGCGCACCTGGGCACAGGTGAGACGCACCTGACCTCAGCTGACCTCACCTGGGCACACCTGGATAAACATTGACACACCTGGGATACACCTGGGGACAGGTGAGACGCACCTGACCTCACCTGACCTCACCTGACCTCACCTGGGCACACCTGGATAAACATTGACACACCTGGATACACCTGAGATACACCTGGGCACTCCCCTGTCTAAACCAGGTGTGCACTGGGCGTGGCCCAGGTGCCCAGGTGAGGTCCCAGGTGTGCGCTGGGCGTGGCGCAGGTGTCCAGTGGGCGTGGCCCAGGTGCCCAGGTGAGGTCTCAGGTGCCCAGGTGAGGTCCCAGGTGTCCAGTGGGCGTGGCCTAGGCACCCAGGTGAGGTCTCAGGTGTCCAGGTGAGGTCTCAGGTGTGCGCTGGATGTCTGGACACAACCCAGGTGTGCGGTGGGCGTGGCCCAGGTGCGCGGTGGGCGTGGCCCAGGTGTGCTCGCCTTCCTCCCCCTCCCCCCGCACAATAAACACACCTGGACACACCTGGATAAGTCACCTGTGCCTTTATTTTGGGGATGGGGGAGGGGAAAGGGGCGGGGCCTGGGGGGGGGGCTCCAGGTGGGGGAGGGGAGGAGGAGCTCAGGTGAGCTCCAGGTGTCAATGGAGGGTCCGAGGAGGGTCCCAGGTGTCCAGGGTGGGGTCCCAGGTGAGTCTCAGGTGAGTTCAGGTGGGTCTCAGGTGAGTTCAGGTGGGTCTCAGGTGAGTTCAGGTGGGTTTCAGGTGTCAGTGGAGGGTCCAAGGAGAGTCCCAGGTGTTGAGGGTGGGTCCCAGGTGAGTCCCAGGTGTCCAGGGAGGGTTCCAGGTGAGCTCCAGGTGAGCTCCAGGTATCCAGGGTGGGGTCCCAGGTGAGTCTCAGGTGTTGAGGGAGGGTCCCAGGTGTTGAGGGTGGGTCCCAGGTGAGTCTCAGGTGTCCCAGGTGTGTCTCAGGTGGGTCCCAGGTATCCAGGGTGGGGTCCCAGGTGAGTCTCAGGTGTTGAGGGTGGGTCCCAGGTGTCAATGGAGGCTCCCAGGTGAGTCCAAAGGGGGTCCCAGGTGGGTTCCAGGTGGGTCCCAGGTGTCCAGGGAGGGTCTCAGGTGGGTCCCAGGTATCCAAGGGGGGTCCCAGGTGAGTCCCAGGTGTCCAGGGAGGGTCCCAGGTGTCCCCAGGTGTGTCCCAGGTGTGTCCCAGGTGTGTCCCCAGGTGTCCCTCTCAGTAATAAAGCTCCCGGTCCCACCAACCTGAGAGGAGAGAACCCGGACAGGTGAGGGCGGGGCAACCCCCAGCTGCCCCCAGGTGTGTCCCCAGCTGTCCCCAGGTGTCCCCAGGTGCCCCCAGGTGTCCCCAGCTGTCCCCAGGTGCCCCCAGGTGTGCCCAGGTGTCCCCAGGTGTGTCCCCAGCTGTCCCCAGGTGCCCCCAGGTGTGCCCAGGTGTCCCCAGGTGTCCCCAGGTGCCCCCAGGTGTGCCCAGGTGTCCCCAGGTGTGCCCAGGTGTCCCCAGGTGTGTCCCCAGGTGTCCCCAGGTGTCCCCAGGTGTGTCCCCAGGTGTCCCCAGGTGTGTCACTCACTCCCGGGGTGTCTCCGCACGCCGAGTTTCCGGATCTCGTCGTAGATCAGGATCAGGAGGCCGAAGGGCATCGGCACCAACCACCACTGGAACCTGCGCAGGTGACACAGGTGACACAGGTGAGCCACAGGTGTGTCACAGGTGTGTCCCCAGGTGTGTCCCAGGTGTCCCCAGCTGTCCCCAGATGTGTCCCCAGGTGTCCCCAGGTGTCCCCAGGTGTCTCAGGTGTCCCCAGGTGTGTCCCCAGGTGTCCCCAGGTGTCCCCAGGTGTGTCCCCAGGTGTCCCCAGGTGTCCCCATGTGTCCCAGGTGTCCCCAGGTGTCCCCAGGTGTGTCCCCAGGTGTCCCCAGGTGTCCCCACGTGTCCCCACGTGTCCCCAGGTGTCCCCAAGTGTCCCCAGGTGTCCCCAGGTGTGTCACCTGATGGGCATGAAGTTGAAGACGTTCGGCATCCCGGGGCAGTAACAGAGGAAACAGCCGATGCACACCTGGAACACGATGGCCACCACCAGGGTGCGGTTCCTGAAAACACACCTGAGGGTCACCTGAGGGTCACCTGTGTGTCACCTGTCACACCTGTGTGTCACCTGTCACCTAACACCTGTACAGTCTGTGATAACACCTGTGATAACACCTGTCACACCTGGAACACGATGGCCACCACCAGCGTCCGGTTCCTGTGGGACACACCTGAGGGTCACCTGAGGGTTACCTGTCACACCTGAGTGTCACCTGTGTCACCTAACACCTGTACAGTGTGTGATAACACCTGTCACACCTGGAACACGATGGCCACCACCAGGGTCCGGTTCCTGAAAACACACCTGAGTGTCACCTGAGTGTCACCTGAGTGTCACCTGTCACACCTGTCACCTGAGTGTCACCTAACACCTGTCACACCTGTGATAACACCTGGAACATCTTCTCACAACTCCAGTTCACTTGTCCCACACTCAGGTGTGTCATACCTGTCCCCAGGTGTGTCATACCTGTCCCCAGGTGTCCCCAGGTGTCCCCAGGTGTGCCCAGGTGTGTCATACCTGTCCTATACCTGTCTCAGGTGTGTCATACCTGTCCCCAGGTGTGTCATACCTGCCCCCATGGGTGTGTCATACCTGTCCCCAGGTGTGTCATACCTGTCCCCAGGTGTGCCCAGGTGTGTCATACCTGTCCCCAGGTGTGTCATACCTGTCCCCAGGTGTCCCCAGGTGTGTCATACCTGTCCCCAGGTGTGTCTCACCTGTCCCCAGGTGTGTCTCACCTGAAGGGGCCCTGCTGGAGCAGCGACAGCCGCCGCGTTTTGCGGATGAGGACGTCGGCGATTTGGCACAACCTGCCCCCATGGGTGTGTCATACCTGTCCCATACCTGTCCCCGGTGTGTCATACCTGTCCCCAGGTGTGCCCAGGTGTGCCCAGGTGTGTCTCACCTGAAGGGGCCCTGCTGGATGAGTGACAGCCGTCTGGTTTTGCGGATGAGGACGTCGGCGATTTGACACATCCTGCCCCCATGGGTGTGTCATACCTGTCCCCAGGTGTGTCATACCTGTCCCATACCTGTCCCAGGTGTGTCATACCTGTCCCCAGGTGTGTCTCACCTGTCCCAGGTGTGTCTCACCTGAAGGGGCCCTGCTGGAGCAGCGACAGCCGCCGCGTTTTGCGGATGAGGACGTCGGCGATTTGGCACATCCTGCCCCCATGGGTGTGTCATACCTGTCCCATACCTGTCCCAGGTGTGTCATACCTGTCCCCAGGTGTGTCTCACCTGTCCCAGGTGTGTCTCACCTGAAGGGGCCCTGCTGGAGGAGGGACAGCCGTCTGGTTTTGCGGATGAGGACGTCGGCGATTTGGCACATCCTGCCCCCAGGTGTGTGTCATACCTGCCCCCAGGTGTGTCATACCTGTCCCATACCTGTCCCCAGGTGTGTCATACCTGTCCCATACCTGTCCCCAGGTGTGTCTCACCTGTCCCAGGTGTGTCTCACCTGAAGGGGCCCTGCTGGAGCAGCGACAGCCGCCGCGTTTTGCGGATGAGGACGTCGGCGATTTGGCACATCTCGATGCTGATGAAGAAGACGGTGTAACAGGTGTACTGCTGGTACCTGCGCTGCCAGAACGTCTGCGCCGACAGGTGAGAGTCAGGAGAGACAGGTGAGACACAGGTGAGACACAGGTGAGACACAGGTGAGACATGGGGGAGACACAGGGGGACAGGTGACACAGGTGACACAGGTGACACAGGTGACACAGGTGACACCCAGGTGAGACACGGGGCACAGGTGAGAGACAGGGGGGACAGGTGAGACAGGTGAGATACAGGTGAGAGTCAGGAGAGACAGGTGAGACAGGTGACACAGGTGAGATACAGGTGAGATACACGTGAGACACAGGTGAGAGTCAGAAGAGACACGTGAGACACAGGTGAGAGGAGAGACACAGGTGAGACACGGGGGGACAGGTGAGACACAGGTGAGACACGGGGGGAACAGGTGAGACAGGTGAGACACAGGTGAGACACAGGTGAGATACAGGTGAGATACAGGGGAGAGACAGGTGAGATACAGGTGAGATACAGGGGAGAGACAGGTGAGACACAGGTGAGAGACAGGTGAGACACAGGTGAGACACAGAGGGACAGGTGACACAGGTGACACCCAGGTGAGACACGGGACACAGGTGAGAGACAGGGGGGACAGGTGAGACACAGGTGAGACACAGGTGAGACAGGTGAGACAGGTGAGACACAGGTGAGACACGGGAGACAGGTGAGACACGTGAGACCCAGGTGAGAGTCAGGAGAGACAGGTGAGACACAGGTGAGACACGGGGCACAGGTGAGAGACAGGGGGGACAGGTGAGACAGGTGAGATACAGGTGAGAGTCAGGAGAGACAGGTGAGACAGGTGAGACATGGGGGGACAGGTGAGACACAGGTGAGATACAGGTGAGACACAGGTGAAATACAGGGGGGACACAGGTGAGACACAGGTGTGCCACCCACCCACTGCTGACCACCCAGGTGTGCCCCCAGGTGAGCTCCCAGGTGTCCCCAGGTGTGTCCCCAGGTGCCCTCAGGTGTGCCCAGGTGTGTCACCCACTCACTGCTGACCATCCAGGTGTCCCCAGGTGCCCCCAGGTGCCCCCAGGTGTGTCCCCAGGTGTGTCATGCACCCACTCCTGACCACTCAGGTGTCCCCAGGTGTGTCCCCAGGTGTCCCCAGGTGTCCCCAGGTGTGTGACTCACCCACTCCTGCCCGTAGCTGTCCTGCAGCTCCTGCAGGTGCGCGTCCTCCCAGCGCGGCCTCAGCCCCAGGAGCAGCGCCGGCCACCAGCCCTCCTGAGCCATGGCCACGAAATAGTTAACGAACCCCGCGAAGGACTGCATCACACCTGGGGACAGGTGACACACAGGTGACACACAGGGGACACACAGGGGACACACAGGTGAGACACAGGGGACACACAGGTGACACCAGCCCTCCTGAGCCATGGCCACGAAATAGTTAACGAACCCCGCGAAGGACTGCATCACACCTGGGGACAGGTGATGGGACAGGTGACACACAGGTGACACACAGGGGACACACAGGTGAGACACAGGGGACACCAGCCCTCCTGAGCCATGGCCACAAAGTAATCCACGAACCCCGCGAAGGACTGCATCACACCTGGGGACAGGTGACACACAGGTGAGACACAGGTGAGACACACATGAGACACAGGTGACACACAGGGGACACACAGGTGACACCAGCCCTCCTGAGCCATGGCCACGAAATAGTCAACGAACCCCGCGAAGGACTGCATCACACCTGGGGACAGGTGACACACAGGTGACACACAGGGGACACACAGGTGAGACACAGGTGACACACAGGTGACACACAGGTGACACACAGGTGACACACAGGTGACACACAGGTGACACACAGGTGAGACACAGGTGACACACAGGGGACACACAGGGGACACACAGGTGACACACAGGTGACACACAGGTGACACACAGGTGACACACAGGTGACACACAGGTGAGACACAGGTGAGACACAGGTGACACACAGGTGAGACACAGGTGACACACAGGTGAGACACAGGGGACACACAGGTGACACACAGGGGACACACAGGGGACACACAGGGGACACACAGGTGAGACACAGGTGAGACACAGGTGACACACAGGGGACACACAGGGGACACACAGGTGACACACAGGTGAGACACAGGTGACACACAGGTGAGACACAGGTGACACACAGGGGACACACAGGTGACACACAGGTGACACACAGGGGACACACAGGTGACACACAGGGGACACACAGGTGACACACAGGTGACACACAGGTGACACACAGGTGAGACACAGGGGACACACAGGTGAGACACAGGTGACACACAGGTGACACACAGGTGACACACAGGTGAGACACAGGTGACACACAGGTGACACACAGGTGACACACATGACACACAGGTGACCCCAAATGACCCAGGTGACCCCTGACCCAGGTGTGTGAGCACCCAGGTGACCCCAAATGACCCAGGTGACCCCTGACCCAGGTGTGTGTGCACACAGGTGACCCCCATCCAGGTGTGCACACACAGGTGACCCCAAATGACCCAGGTGACCCCTGACCCAGGTGTGTGTGCCCACACAGGTGACCCCAAATGACCCAGGTGACCCCCACCCAGGTGTGCGCACACCTGGCCGCGCCCTCACCTATCTGGAAGTAGGAGTAGGCGGCCAGCGGCTCGTTGACCAATCGGTCGCGCCGAGGGTCACGTGGCCTCAGGTGCATGATGTCGCTCTCGGCGCGTTCGTAGGCCAGCGACACCGAGGGGAACTGCGCAGGTGAGCACAGGTGAGAGGGGCGTGGCCAGCTCAGGGGACGGCCCCGCCCCCACCTCCAGGCCACGCCCATGCAGCTGAGGGGACACGGAATGTACCTGAGGGGCTCAGGTGTGCCCAGGTGTGTCCAGGTGTCCCCAGGTGTCCCCAGGTGTGTCCAGGTGTCCCCAGGTGTCCCCAGCTGTCCCCGTGTATCCCCAGGTGTGTGCCCAGATGCCCCCAGGTGTCCCCAGGTGTCCCCAGGTGTGTCCAGGTGTGTCCCCAGCTGTCCCCAGGTGCCCTCAGGTGTGCCCCAGGTGTCCCCAGCTGTCCCCAGGTGTCCCCAGGTGTCTCAGCTGTCCCCAGGTGAGCCCCAGCTGTCCCCAGCTGCCCCCAGGTGTGTCCAGGTGTCCCCAGGTGTGTTTTGGGTGTCCCCAGGTGTCCCCAGGTGTTCCCAGGTGTGTCCCCAGCTGTCCCCAGGTGTGTTTTGGGTGTCCCCAGGTGTCCCCAGGTGCCCCCAGGTGTATTTTAGGTATCCCCAGGTGCCCCCAGGTGTCCCCAGGTGTCCCCAGGTGTCCCCAGCTGCCCCTAGCTGTCCCCAGGTGCCCCCAGGTGTGTTTTGGGTGTCCCCAGGTGTGTTTTGGGTGTCCCCAGGTGTGTTTTGGGTGTGCCCAGGTGTGTCCCCAGGTGTGTCCCCAGGTGTCCCCATGTGTCCCCAGGTGTGTCCCCAGGTGTGCCCAGGTGTGTTTTGGGTGTGCCCAGGTGTGTCCCCAGGTGTGTCCCCAGGTGTCCCCAGGTGTCCCCAGGTGTGTCCCCAGGTGTCCCCAGGTGTCCCCAGGTGTATCCCCAGCTGTCCCCAGCTGTCCCCAGGTATCCCCAGGTGTATCCCCAGGTGCCCCCAGGTGTCCCCAGGTGTGTTTTGGGTGTGCCCAGGTGTGCCCAGGTGTCCCCAGGTGCTCCCAGGTGCGCTCACGATGTCGGTGCAGAGCTCGATGAAGAGGATGGTGATGCAGCCCAGGGGGAGGGGCACGCTGGCCGTGATGTAGATCAGGTACGGCGCCAGTTCCGGAATGTTCTTGGTCAACGTGTAGGCGATGGACTTCTTCAGGTTGTCGAAGATCAGGCGGCCTGGGCAGGTGGGGTCACGTGAGGTCAGGTGAGGACAGGTGAGGGCACAGGTGGGGTCAGGTGAGAGGACAGGTGAGGTCAGGTGAGGTCAGGTGAGGACAGGTGAGGGCACAGGTGAGGTCAGGTGAGGTCACAGGTGACACAGGTGAGACACAGACAGGTGAGACAGGTGAGGGCACAGGTGAGGTCACAGGTGAGGTCAGGTGAGGGCACAGGTGAGGTCAGGTGAGGTCAGGTGAGGGCACAGGTGAGGGCACAGGTAAGGTCAGGTGAGGTCAGGTGAGGTCAGGTGGGGGCACAAGTGAGGTCAGGTGAGGTCAGGTGAGGGCACAGGTGAGGTCAGGTGAGCACAGGTGAGGTCAGGTGAGGGCACAGGTGAGGTCAGGTGAGCTCAGGTGAGGGCACAGGTGAGCACAGGTGAGGTCAGGTGAGGTCAGGTGAGGTCATGTGAGGGCAGGTGAGGGCAGGTGGGGTCAGGTGAGGGCACAGGTGAGGTCAGGTGAGGGCACAGGTGAGCAGAGATGAGACAGGTGAGGGCACAGGTGAGACAGGTGGGGTCACGTGAGGTCAGGTGAGCACAGGTGAGCACAGGTGAGACAGGTGAGCACAGGTGAGGTCAAGTGAGGGCACAGGTGAGGTCACAGGTGAGGTCAGGTGAGGTCATGTGAGGGCAGGTGAGGGCAGGTGAGGTAAGGTGAGGGCACAGGTGAGGTCAGGTGAGGTCAGGTGAGGGCACAGGTGAGGTCACAGGTGAGGTCAGGTGAGGTCAAGTGAGCACAGGTGAGGTCAGGTGAGGGCACAGGTGAGGTCAGTTGAGGGCACAGGTGAGGTCAGGTGAGGTCAGGTGAGCACAGGTGAGGCACAGGTGAGGTCAGGTGAGGGCACAGGTGAGGTCAGGTGAGGGCACAGGTGAGGTCAGGTGAGGTCAGGTGAGGGCACAGGTGAGCACAGGTGACCCCTCCCAAATGACCCCGCCCACTCAGGTGCCCCTACCCACCCATGTGGCCCCGCCCACATGCCCAGGTGACCCAGCCCAAATGACCACGCCCACCCAAGTGACCTCGCCCAATGAGGTGACCCCGCCCAGGTGACCCCACTCACCCAGGTGACCCTGCGCACCTGCGCATGTGACTCCGCCCACCCACATAACCCCACCCACCCAGGTAACCCCACTCAGGTGACCCCGCCCACCAGACCCCGCCCACCCAGGAGGCCACGCCCACCCAGGCGACCACGCCCACATGACCCCGCCCACCGCGGCGACCCCACCCAGACGCCCAAGTGCGCACACCTCCCAGGTGACCCCGCCCACCCAGGTGACACCACCCACCCAGGAGGCCACGCCCACCCAGGAGGCCACGCCCACATGGCCACGCCCACCCTGCGGCCACGCCCACCCTGCTCCACGCCGGTGACGATGGAGGCGAAGTTGTCGTCCAGCAGGATCATGTCGGCCGCGTTCTTGGCGGCGTCGGAGCCGGCCACGCCCATGGCCACGCCGATGTCCGCCTTCTTCAGCGCAGGTGAGTCGTTGACGCCGTCACCTGTCACCGCCACGATGGCGCCCTGGGGACACGGGGACATTGGGGACATTGGGGACATTTTGGGGACATTTTGGGGACATTTTGGGGACAATTTGGGGACATTTTGGGGACATTGGGGACGTTTGGGGACATTTTGGGACATTTGGGGACATTTTGGGGGATTTGGGGACAATTTGGGGACATTTTGGGGACATTTTGGGGACATTTTGGGACATTTTGGGGCCTCAGGGTCACGGTGGCATTTTGGGGACGTCCCCAGGTGTCCCGTGTGCCCCCAGGTGTCCCCAGTGTCCCCAGATGTCCCCAGGTGTCCCCAGGTGTCCCCAGCTGTCCCCAGGTGTCCCCAGTGTCCCAGGTGTCCCCAGCTGTCCCCAGGTGTCCCCAGGTGTGTCCCCAGGTGTCCCCAGGTGTCCCCAGGTGTCCCCAGGTGTCCCCAGGTGTGCCCAGCTGTCCCAGGTGTCCCCAGGTGTCCCCAGGTGTCCCCAGCTGTCCCCAGGTGTCCCCAGGTGTCCCAGGTGTGTCCCCAGGTGTCCCCAGGTGTCCCAGGTGTCCCCAGGTGTCCCCAGTGTCCCCAGGTGTCCCCAGGTGTCCCAGGTGTCCCCAGGTGTCCCAGGTGTCCCCAGGTGCCCTCAGGTGACCCCAGGTGTCCCCAGGTGTCCCCAGGTGACCCCAGTGTCCCCAGCTGTCCCCAGTGTCCCCAGTTTCCCCAGGTGTCCCCAGGTGTCCCAGGTGTCCCAGGTGTCCCCAGCTGTCCTCAGTGACCCCAGGTGACCCCAGGTGTCCCCAGGTGTCCCCAGGTGTCCCCAGCTGTCCCCAGGTGTCCCCAGGTGTCCCCAGGTGTGTCCCCAGGTGTCCCAGGTGTATCTCAGCTGTCCCCAGGTGTCCCAGGTGTCCCCAGGTGACCCCAGTGTCCCCAGGTGTCCCAGGTGTCCCCAGGTGTCCCAGGTGTCCCCAGGTGTGTCCCCAGCTGTCCCCAGGTGTCCCCAGGTGTGTCCCCAGGTGTCCCAGGTGTCCCCAGGTGCCCCCAGGTGTCCCCAGGTGTCTCAGGTGTCCCAGCTGTCCCCAGGTGTCCCCAGATGTCCCCAGGTGTCCCCAGGTGTGTCCAGCGTCCCCAGCTGTCCCCAGCTGTCCCCAGGTGTGTCCCCAGGTGTCCCCAGGTGTGTCCCCTGCTGTCCCCAGTGTCCCCAGGTGTCCCCAGCTGTCCCCAGGTGTCCCAGGTGTCCCCAGGTGACCCCACCATGCGCTGGCAGCTCTCCACGATGACGAGTTTCTGTTGAGGCGACGTTCGGGCGAAAACCATCTCGGGGTGTGTCCTGAGCAGGTGCTCCAGAGCTTCCGGCGTCATGGCGGCCAGCTCCGCCCCCGTCACCACCCGCGCCCGCGCCTGCCTGCGGGGACACACCTGGGCACACACCTGGGCACACCTGGGCACACCTGGGCACGCACCTGGGCACACACCTGGGCACACACCTGGCCACACCCATCACACACCTGGGCACACACCTGGGCACACACCTGGGCACACATCACACACCTGGGCACACACCTGGGCACACACCTGGGCACACATCACACACCTGGGCACACCTGGGCACACCTGGGCACACCTGGGCACACACCTGGGCACACCCATCACACACCTGGGCACACCCATCACACACCTGGGCACACATCACACACCTGGGCACACCCATCACACACCTAGGGACACACCTGGGCACACCTGTGTGCTCCTGTGATACATCTGTGTGCACCGGTGACACACTTGGCCACACCCATCACACACCTGGGCACACCTGAGACACACCTGAGCATCTATCACACACCTGGGCACACCTGTGTGCTCCTGTGACACACCTATGCACATCTGTGACACACCTGTGACACACCTGTGACACACTTGAGCCCACACCTGAGCCCACCTGTGACACACCTGAGCACACCTGAGCACCTATCACGCACCTGTCACACAACTGTGACACACCTGAGCACACCTGGGGACACACCTGAGCACCCATCACACACCCATCACACACCTCTGACACACCTGTGACACACCTGAGCCCACCTGGGGACACACCCACCACGCAGCTGTGACACACCCATCACACACCCATCACACACCTGTGACACACCTGTGACACACCTGAGCACCCGTCACACACCTGGGGACACACCTGTGACACACCTGTGACACACGTGCCCCCCGGGGCCTCACCTGGGGTCCACCTGCTCGAGCGGCAGGTGCAGGCGCCGCGCCACGTCCTCGGGCGTCTCGCTGCCCTCGGAGATGATCCCAACGGCCGCCGCGATGGCCTTGGCCGTCACCGGGTGGTCACCTGTCACCATGATCACCTGCGGGCACACCCGGGGTCACCTGGGGTCACCTGGGACACACCTGGGACACCTGGGACACCTGGGGTCACCTGTCACCATGATCACCTGCGGGCACACCGGGGTCACCTGGGGTCACCTGGGGTCACCTGGGGTCACCTGGGGTCACCTGGGACACACCGGGTGTTCACCTGTCACCATGATCACCTGCGGGCACACCTGGGTCACCTGGGGTCATCTGGGGTCACACCTGTCACTATGATCACCTGCGGGCACACCCAGGTCACCTGGGGTCACCTGGGGTCACCTGGGGACACCTGGGTCACCTGGGGTCACCTGGGACACACCTGTCACTATGATCACCTGGGGCACACCTGGGGTCACCTGGGGTCACACCTGGGTCACCTGGGACACACCTGGGGTCACCTGTCACTATGATCCCCTGGGGGCACACCTGGGGTCACCTGGGGTCACACCTGTCACTATGATCACCTGGGGACACACCTGAGTACACTTGGGATCACCTGGGGTCACCTAGGACACACCTAGGGGTCACCTGTCACCATGATCACCTGCGGACACACCGGGGTCACCTGGGGTCACCTGGGTCACCTGGGGTCACACCTGTCACTATGATCACCTGGGGACACACCTGGGGTCACCTGGGGTCACCTGGGACACACCTAGGGGTCACCTGTCACCATGATCACCTGCGGGCACACCCGGGTCACCTGGGGTCACCTGGGACACACCTGGGGTCACACCTGTCACTATGATCACCTGCGGGCACACCTGGGTCACCTGGGGTCATCTGGGGTCACACCTGTCACTATGATCACCTGCGGGCACACCCAGGTCACCCGGGGTCACCTGGGGGTCACCTGGGGGCGGGGTTACCTGGGGACACACCTGGGGACACATCTAGGGGGTCACCTAGGGGTCACCTGTCACTATGATCACGTGGGGACACACCCTCATTGTCCCCAATGTCCCCAGTGTCCCCAATGTCCCCAATCCCCCCATTGTCCCCAATGTCCCCAATGTCCCCTCATGTCCCCATTGTCCCCACTGTCCCCAGTGTCCCCAATGTCCCCACTGTCCCCACTGTCCCCAATGTCCCCAATGTCCCCATTGTCCCCACTGTCCCCAATGTCCCCAATGTCCCCAATGTCCCCAGTGTCCCCCAATGTCCCAATCCCCCCAAATGTCCCCAGTGTCCCCATTATCCCAATGTCCCCAATGTCCCCGATGTCCCCATTGTCCCCATTATCCCCTCAGCGTCCCAATGTCCCCAATGTCCCAATCCCCCCATTATCCCCAATGTCCCCACTGTCCCCACTGTCCCCAGTGTCCCCAATGTCCCCAATGTCCCCGATGTCCACAGTGTCCCCAATCCCCCCGATGTCCCCGCTGTCCCCTACCCGGATGCCCGCGGTGCGGCACTTGCGCACGGCCTGGGGGACGGTGGCTCCAATGTCCCCAATCCCCCCAATGTCCCCATTGTCCCCTCAATGTCCCCAATGTCCCCAATGTCCCAATGTCCCCAATCCCCTCAATGTCCCAATGTCCCAATGTCCTCAATGTCCCCAATGTCCCCGATGTCCCCGCTGTCCCCCCGATGTCCTCGATCCCCCCGATGTCCCCAATGTCCCCAATCCCCCCAATGTCCCCACTGTCCCCAATGTCCCCACTGTCCCCAATGTCCCAATGTCCCCAATGTCCCCACTGTCCTCAATGTCCCCAATGTCCCCAGTGTCCCCATTATCCCTGATGTCCCCGATGTCCCCAATGTCCCCGCTGTCCCCAGTGTCCCCGATGTCCCCTCAATGTCCCAATGTCCCCAATGTCCCCAAGTGTCCCCCAATGTCCCCAGTGTCCCCCAATGTCCCCAGTGTCCCCAGTGTCCCCAATGTCCCCAGTGTCCCCAATGTCCCCAATCCCCCCGATGTCCTCGATCCCCCCGATGTCCCCAGCTGTCCCTACCCGGATCCCCGCGGTGCGGCACTTGCGCACGGCCTGGGGGACGGTGGCCCGCGGCGGGTCGATGAGGGACACGAGTCCCGCGAAACAAAGTCCCTGCGCCACCTCGGCCAGCGCCTCGGGGGGCGTCCCCTCGGGGACAGTGCCGGGGGGCAGCCAGCGGGCACAGAACCCTGGGGACAGTAATGACATCATCAGTGACATCAGTGACTTCATCAATGACATCAGTGACATCATCAATGACATCAGTGACATCATCAATGACATCAGTGACACCATTGGGGACAGTGCCGGGGGGCAGCCAGCGGGCACAGAACCCTGGGGACAGTAATGACGTCATCAATGACATCATTGGGGTCATTGGGGACATCAGTGACATCATAGGGGACAACAGTGACATCATCAGTGACATCATCGGGGTCATTGGGGACAGTGCCAGGGGGCAGCAGAACCCTGGGGACAACAGTGATGTCATCAGTGACGTCATCGGTGACATCACTGGGGTCATTGGAGACATCAGTGACGTCATCGGGGGCATCACTGGGGTCATTGGGGTCATCAGTGGCACCCCTTGGGGACGCCAGTGACGTCATCGGTGACACCGGCGACGTCATTGGGGGGGCATCAGTGACATCACCGGGGACATCAATGACGTCATCGGGAACATCCACGACGTCATTGAGACCATTTGTGACGTCATTGGGGACATCAGTGACGTCATTGGGGACATCATCGGGGACACAATTGGTGACACCAGTGACGTCATTGGGGATCAGTGACATCATCGTGACACCAGTGACGTCATTGGGGATCAGTGACGTCATCGGTGACACCAGTGATGTCATTGGGGACATCATCGGGGCCACGCCCTCTTTCCCCTCTCCCTCCCCCTCCCCCTCCCGCGCCCCTCCCCCACTCACCCAGCACTCTCTCGCCCCGCCCCCCCAGGTCCAGACACGCCCCCTCGAGGCTCCGCCTCCACTCGGCGTCCAACGGCTGCTCCTCCCCCCGCAGCAGCGCCCCCTGGCAGCGCTCCAGCACCCGCTCGGGGGCGCCCTTCAGCACCAGCAGCTGCCGAGACCCCGCCTCGTGCACCGACACCTGCACAGGTGAGACACAGGTGAGATACACCTGAGACACCTGAGACAGGTGAGAGACACCTGAGACACCTGCACAGGTGAGGTACAGCGCCCAGCACCCGCTCGGGGGCGCCCTTCAGCACCAGCAGCTGCCGGGAGCCCATCTCATGGACAGACACCTGCACAGGTGAGACACAGGTGAGACACAGGTGAGACACAGGTGAGACACAGGTGAGACACCTGCACAGGTGGGGACACACCTGAGATACACCTGTGTTACACTTGGGGACACACCTGTGCCCTCACCTGTCCTCACCTGTGCCCATCTGTCCATGTCTCACCTGTGCCCTCACCTGACCTCACCTGTGTCACCTGCCCTCACCTGTCCTCACCTGTCTCACCTGTCCTCACCTGTCCTCACCTGTGTCACCTGCCCTCACCTGACCTCACCTGTCTCACCTGTCCTCACCTGTCCTCACCTGTGTCACCTGTCCTCACCTGCCCTCACCTGTCTCACCTGTCTCACCTGTCCTCACCTGTGTCACCTGTCCTCACCTGTCTCACCTGTCTCACCTGCCCTCACCTGTGTCACCTGTCCTCACCTGTGTCACCTGTCCTCACCTGTCTCACCTGTCTCACCTGTCCTCACCTGTGTCACCTGTCCTCACCTGCCCTCACCTGTCTCACCTGTCTCACCTGTCCTCACCTGTCCTCACCTGCCCTCACCTGCCCTCACCTGTCTCACCTGTCCTCACCTGTCCTCACCTGTCCTCACCTGTCCTCACCTGTGTCACCTGAGCTCTCCTGTCACACCTGTCCATGTCTCACCTGTGTCACCTGTCCATGTCTCACCTGTGTCACCTGCGCTCACCTGGAATTTGTTGGTGGAGTTGAAGGGCAGCTCGGCCACCTTCGGGCAGCGCCCCCTGGCGGCCGCCACCGGCCCTGACGTCACCTCGGCGAACTTGAGCAGCGCCGACTCCGAGGCGTCGCCGATGACGTCACGCTGAAGGGGGCGGGGCCTCGGTGAGGACACGCCCATTCTCTCCCCCCCCTCCCAGTGACGCCAACCCCCAAACCCGCTGTAAACCAGTATAAACCAGTATAAACCAGTATAACCCAGTATAACCCAGTATAACCCAGTATAAACCAGTATAAACCAGTATAAACCGGTATAAACCGGTATAAACCGGTGACTCCAAACCCCGCCCAGTTTATCCCAGTCACTCCCAGTTCCCTCCCAGTGACCCCAAAGCCCAAACCAGTATAAACCAGTATAGACCAGTATAGACCAGTAACCCCCAAATCCCCCTTTAACCCCTTCCTAACCCCTCCCAGTTCATCCCAGTTCATCCCAGTCGCCTCCCAGTATAATTCAGTGCCCTCCCAGTTCATCCCAGTATAAACCAGTAACCCCAAAATCCCTATTTAACCCCTTCTTAACCCCTCCCAGTCCCTCCCAGTATAAACCAGTAACCCCCAAATCCCCCTTTAACTCCCTCCGAGTCCCTCCCAGTTCATCCCAGTCCCTCCCAGTTTCTCCTAGTCCCCTCCCAGCTCATCCCAGTATAAACCAGTAAACCCAAAATCCCTATTTAACCCCTTCCTAACCCCTCCCAGCCCCTCCCAGTTTGTTCCCAGTGCCCTCCCAGTATAAACCAGTAATCCCCAGTCCCTATTTAACCCCTTCCTAACCCCTCCCAGTTCATCCCAGTTTGTTCCCAGTTTGTCCCAGTCCCTCCCAGTATAAACCAGTAACCACAAATCCCCCTTTAACCCCTTCCTAACCCTTCCCAGTACATCCCAGTTCATCCCAGTCTCTCCCAGTATAAACCAATAACCCCTAGTCCCTATTTAACCCCTTCCTGGCCCCTCCCAGTCCCTCCCAGTTCGTCCCAGTATAAACCAGTAACCCCCAAATCCCCCTTTAACCCCCTCCCAGTCCATCCCAGTTCATCCCAGTCCCTCCCAGTTTCTCCTAGTCCCCTCCCAGTTCATCCCAGTATAAACCAGTAAACCCAAAACCCTATTTAACCCCTTCCTAACCCCTCCCAGTTCCTCCCAGTATAAACCAGTAACCCCAAATCCCCCTTTAAGCCCCTCCCAGTGCCCTCCCAGTTCATCCCAGTCCCTCCCAGTATAACCCAGCCCCTCCCAGTGCCCTCCCAGTATAAACCAGTATAACCAGTCTCACCTGGGCCACGGGCACGCCCTCCTGGCCGGGTTTGAACTGGGCGCGGTTGCACAGGGTGATCACCTGGCTGAGCAACGCCCACGACGGCGACGATTGGTCGAAGCTCTGGCCTGGGGCGGGGACAGGTGAGCTCACCTGGGGGCCAGGGGTGTGCACGGGTGTCCCCAGGTGTGACCAGGTGTGTCTCAGGTGTGTCCAGGTGTGTCACAGGTGTGCCCGGGGGTGCCCAGGTGTCACCAGGTGTGTCTCAGGTGTGTCTCAGGTGTCACCAGGTGTGTCTCAGGTGTGTCCAGGTGTGCACAGGTGTGTCCAGGTGAGCACAGGTGTGCACAGGTGTGTCCCCACGTGTGCCCAGGTGTGTCCAGGTGTGTCCAGGTGTGTCACAGGTGTGTCACAGGTATGTTCAGGTGTCCCCAGGTGTGTCACAGGTGTGCACAGGTGTGTCCAGGTGTCCCCAGGTGTGCTCAGGTGTGTGCACAGGTGTGCACAGGTGTGTCCAGGTGTGACTAAGTGTGGCTCAGGTGTACCCCAAGTGTGCCCAGGTGTGTGCACAGGTGTGCACAGGTATGTTCAGGTGTGGCCAGGTGTGGCCAGGTGTGGCCAGGTGTGTCAGAGGTGTGTCCAGGTGTGTCCCTAGGTGTCCCCAGGTGTGTCTCAGGTGTGTCCGGGTGTCCCCAGGTGCCCCCAGGTGCGCTCACCGGACTGATCCTCGGAGGTGTCTGCGGCGTGCACCTGTCTGTCGAACCACAGGTGTGCCACGGCCATGCGGTTCTGGGTCAGGGTCCCCGTCTTGTCGGAGCAGATGACGGAGGTGGAGCCCAGCGTCTCCACGGCCTCCAGGTGCTTCACCACGCACGAGCGGCGCGCCAGGCGCTTGGCCGTCAGCGACAGGCACACCTGGGACAGGTGAGGGACAGGTGAGCAGGTGAGGGGACACCTGGGGGAACACCTGGGCAGGTGAGGGAATGGCTAGGCAGGGCAGGGGACAGGTGAGGGGACACCTGGGCAGGTGAGGGAGCGCCAGGCGCTTGGCCGTCAGCGACAGGCACACCTGGGCAGGTGAGGGGACAGGTGAGGGGACAGGTGAGGGGACACCTGGGCAGGTGAGGGGACACCTGGGCAGGTGAGGGGACAGGTGAGCAGGTGAGGGGACACCTGGGACAGGTGAGGGGACACCTGGGACAGGTGAGGGGACGCCAGGCGCTTGGCCGTCAGCGACAGGCACACCTGGGCAGGTGAGGGACAGGTGAGCAGGTGAGGGGACACCTCCCCAGAAGCACCTCGAGACCTTCATGAGGCTCCTCAAACCCTCATAAAAAGGTGGTGAGACCCATAAATACCTCAACCCCCTTCCTCCACCCAGGTGTGTCACCCCGCCAGGTGTCCCCAGGTGTGCCACCTGTCCCCAGGTGTCCCCTTGACCCTTCCACATCCCGGTGGGACCCAGGAGCACCTGAGAACTTCATGAGGAGCCTCCAGACCCCCCAAAAAGGTGGTGAGACCCATAAAAACCTCGACACCTTCACACATCCCCACCCCACCAGGTGTGCCCAGGTGTGTCACCCGCCCAGGTGAGCGTACCGTGACGGTGGCCAGCAGCCCCTCGGGCCACCTCAATCACCTCAACGACCATGAAGAACCTCTCTGAGAACCCCCCAAACCATGGTGGTCCCCCATAAATACCTCAACACCTGCACACATCCCCGCCCCAGCACCTGTCCCCAGGTGTCCTCAGGTGTGTCCAGGTGTGTCACCTGAGCCTTCCACATCCTGGTGGGACCCAGGAGCACCTGAGAACTTCATGAGGCTCCTCAAACCCTCATAAAAGGTGGTCAGAACCTCAAGACCTGCACACATCCTCACCCCACCAGGTGTGTCACCTGTCCCCAGGTGTGTCCCCAGGTGTGTCACGTACCGTGACAGTGGCCAGCAGCCCCTCAACCACCACAACGACCATGAAAACCCCTCTGAGAACCCCCCAAACCATGGTGGTCCCCCATAAATACCTCAACCCCTTCCCCACCCAGGTGTGTCACCTGTCCCCACGTGTGTCCCCAGGTGTCCCCAGGTGTGCCACCCACCGTGACGGTGGCCAGCAGCCCCTCGGGCACCTCAACCACCACAACGACCATGAAGAACCTTTGGTAGAACCCATAAAAACCTCAACCCCTTCCCCACCCAGGTGTGCCCAGGTGTGTCACCTGTCCCCAGGTGTGTCACCCACCCAGGTGTGTCACCTGTCCCCAGGTGTCCCCAGGTGTCCCCTTGACCCTTCCACATCCTGGTGGGACCCAGGAGCACCTCGAGACCTTCATGAGGCTCCTCAAACCCTCATAAAAAGGTGGTGAGACCCATAAAAACCTCAACCCCCTTCCTCCACCCAGGTGTGTCACCTGTCCCCAGGTGCGTCACCCGCCCAGGTGAGCGTACCGTGACGGTGGCCAGCAGCCCCTCGGGCACGTAGGCCACCACGATGGCCATGAAGAAGACGAGGGCGCGCAGGAAGGGGTATCCGATGAGCATGGCCACCAGGAAGAAGGTGGCGCCGAAGAGCACGGCCAGGCCGGCGATGATGTCCACGAAGTGCTCGATCTCCACGGCGATGGGCGTCTTCTCCTCGCCCACGCCCGACGCCAGCGACGCGATGCGGCCGATCACCGTGCGGTCGCCCGTGGCGATCACCAGGCCCGTGGCCGTACCTGGGCGCGCAGGTGAGACGGACAGGTGAGACGGACAGGTGAGGCACCCAGGGGAGACACTCAAGTGGGACCCAGATCTTCTGGTGGGACCCATATGTCATATCTCCAGGTGAGACACCCAGGTGAGACCCCCAGGTGTGTCCAGGTGTGACCCAGGTGAGACCCAGATCTCATATCTCCAGGTGAGACACCCAGATGAGACCCCCAGGAGACCCCCAGGTGTGACCCAGGTGTGTCCAGGTGTGCCCCAGGTGTGACCCAGGTGTGTCCAGGTGAGTCTCAGACCCCCAGGTGTCACCATGAATCAGGTGTCCAGGTGTGACCCAGGTGAGACCCAGATCTCCTGGTGGGACTCAGATCTCATATCTCCAGGTGGGACACCCAGGTATCTCCAGGTGTGACCCAGGTGTCCAGGTGTGACCTCATTTGAGTGAGACCCAGACCCCCAGGTGTGTCCCCAGGTGTCCCCAGGTGTGCCCCAGGTGGGTCTCAGACCCCCAGGTGTGACCATGAATCAGGTGTCCAAGTGCGACCCAGGTGTGACCCAGATCTCATATCTCCAGGTGTGACACCCAGATGAGACCCCCAGGTGTGTGTCCAGGTGTGCCCCAGGTGAGTCTCAGACCCCCAGGTGTGACCATGAATCAGGTGTCCAGGTGTGACCCAGGTGACACCCAGGTGAGACCCAGATCTCATATCTCCAGGTGAGACACCCAGGTGTGACTCCCAGGTGTGTGTCCAGGTGTGACCCAGGTGAGACCCAGATCTCATATCTCCAGGTGAGACACCCAGGTGTGCCCCAGGTGTGTCCAGGTGTGACCCAGGTGGGTCTCAGACCCCCAGGTGTGACCATGAATCAGGTGTCCAGGTGTGACCCAGGTGACACCCAGGTGAGACCCATATCTCATATCTCCAGGTGAGACCCCCAGATGTGACCCCCAGGTATGTCCAGGTGAGACCCAGGTGTGTCCAGGTGTGACCCAGGTGACACCCAGATCTCCAGGTGTGACCCACGTGTCCAGGTGTGACCCCCATTTGAGTGGGACCCAGACCCCCAGCTGTCCCCAGGTGTCCCCAGGTGTCCCCAGGTGTCCCCAGGTGTCTCAGGTGTCCCCAGGTGTCTCAGGCGTCCCCAGCTGCCCCCAGGTGTCCCCAGCTGTCCCCAGCTGTCCCCAGGTGTGTCCCCAGGTGTCCCCAGGTGTCCCAGGTGTCCCCAGGTGTCCCCAGGTGCCCCCAGCTGTCCCCAGGTGTCCCCAGGTGTCCCCAGGTGTCCCCAGATGTCCCCAGGTGTCCCCAGGTGCCCCCAGCTGTCCCCAGGTGCCCCCAGGTGTCCCCAGGTGTCCCCAGGTGTCCCCAGGTGTCCCCAGGTGCGCTCACCTTCCAGGCACATGGTGGAGAAGAAGGCGATGTTGCGGGTCTCCAGGTGAGACTCGTGGGTGCACTCAGGTGAGCGCGTCTGCGGCTCCGACTCCCCCGTCAGCGATGAGTTGTCCACCTGGGAGGGGCCCCGCCCACACCTCAGCCTCCAGGTGTGACCAGGTGTGCGCCCAGGTGTGCACAGGTGTGCCCAGGTGTCCCCAGGTGCCCCCAGGTGTGCACAGGTGTGCCCCCAGGTGTGCCCAGGTGTCCCCAGGTGCCCCCAGGTGTGCCCCCAGGTGTGCACAGGTGAGGTTAAAGTGGGGTTCAGCTGTCCCCAGGTGTGTCCCAGGTGTCCCCAGGAACCCCCAGGTGTGTCCCCAGGAGCCCCCAGGTGTGTCCCCATCTGTCCCCAGGTGTCCCCAGGTGTCTCAGGTGTCCCCCAGGTGTGGCCAGCTGTCCCCAGGTGCTCTCAGGTGTGTCCCCACCTCTCCCCAGGTGTAACCCCAGCTGTCCCCAGGTGTAACCCCAGGTGTCTCACCTGTCCCCAGGTGTCCCCAGGTACGCCCAGATGTGACTCCAGGTGTAACCCCAAGTGTCCCCAGGTGCCCCCAGGTGTAACCCCAGGTGTGTCTCCAGGTGTCTCACCTGTCCCCAGGTGTCCCAGGTGTCCGCAGGTGTGTCCTCAGGTGTCCCCAGGTGTCCCCAGCTGTCCCCAGGTGTCCCCAGGTGTGTCCCCAGGTGTCCCCAGGTGTCTCACCTGTCCCCAGGTGTCCCCAGGTGTCCCCAGGTGTGTCCCCAGGTGCCCCCAGGTGTCTCACCTGTCCCCAGGTGTCCCCAGGTGTCCCCAGGTGTGTCCCCAGGTGCCCCCAGGTGTCTCACCTGTCCCCAGGTGAGTCCTCACCTGTCCCCAGGTGCCCCCAGGTGTCTCACCTGTCCCCAGGTGTCCCCAGGTGTCCCCAGGTGTGTCCCCAGGTGCCCCCAGGTGTCTCACCTGTCCCCAGGTGTCCCCAGGTGTCTCACCTGTGCGCAGGTGCCCCCAGGTGTAACCCCAGCTGTCCCCAGGTGTAACCCCAGGTGTGTCCTCAGGTGTGTCCCCAGGTGTCTCACCTGTGCCCAGGTGTCCCCAGGTGTCCCCAGGTGTAACCCCAGGTGTCCCCAGGTGTGTCACCTGTCCCCAGCTGTCCCCAGGTGCCCCCAGGTGTCTCACCTGTCCCCAGGTGTGACTCCAGCTGTCCCCAGCTGTCCCCAGGTGTCCCCAGGTGTGTCCCCAGGTGTCTCACCTGTGCCCAGGTGTAACCCCAGGTGTCCCCAGGTGTCCCCAGGTGTCTCAGGTGTCCCCAATGTCCCCAGGTGTCCCCAGGTGCGCCTAGGTGTCCCCAGCTGTCCCCAGGTGTGTCCCCAGGTGTCCCCAGGTGTGTCCCCAGGTGTCTCACCTGTGCCCAGGTGTAACCCCAGGTGTCCCCAGGTGTCCCCAGGTGTCTCAGGTGTCCCCAATGTCCCCAGGTGTCCCCAGGTGCGCCCAGGTGTCCCCAGCTGTCCCCAGGTGTGTCCCCAGGTGTCCCCAGGTGTCCCCAGGTGTCTCACCTGTCCCCAGGTGTCTCACCTGTCCCCAGGTGTCCCCAGGTACGCCCAGATGTGACTCCAGGTGTAACCCCAGGTGTCCCCAGGTGTCCCCAGGTGTCCCAGGTGTCTCAGGTGTGTCCCCAGGTGTAACCCCAGGTGTCCCCAGGTGTCTCACCTTGCAGCCCTGCGCCGCCAGCACGCGGATGTCGGCCGGGACTCTGTCGCCGCCTTTGATCTCCACCAGGTCGCCCAGGACGAGCTCAGCCGCGTTCACCTGCAGCACCTGCCCCGCCCGCACCACCGTGGCTTGCTGCAGGTGAGACAGGTGTGACAGGTGAGGGACAGGTGTGACAGGTGTGACAGGTGAGACCCCCCCAGGTGAAGGAATGAACCCCCAGGTGACACAGGTGAGACAGGTGTGTCAATGAGACCCCCCCAGGTGAAGGAAGGAGCCCCCAGGTGACACAGGTGACACAGGTGAGACCCCCCCAGGTGAGATCTCAAGGCCTCAGGTGTGTAATTGAGGGCACAGGTGACACAGGTGAGGGACAGGTGTGTCAATGGACCCCCCCCAGGTGAGGGAATGAACCCCCAGGTGAGGGAATGAGGGCCCAGGTGACACAGGTGAGGGACAGGTGACACAGGTGAAACAAGTGTGATCCCCCCGAGGTGGAGAAATGAACCCCCAGGTGACACAGGTGTGACAGGTGAGACACAGGTGTGAGAGTGAGACACCCTCAGGTGTGTGAATGAGCCCCCAGGTGACACAGGTGACACAGGTGAGGGACAGGTGTGACAGGTGAGACCCCCCCAGGTGAGGTAATGAGGGCCCAGGTGACACAGGTGAGGGACAGGTGACACAGGTGTGAGAGTGAGACACCCTCAGGTGTGTGAATGAACCCCCAGGTGACACAGGTGAGGGACAGGTGTGGGACAGGTGAGACAGGTGTGTCAATGAGACCCCCCCAGGTGAGGGAATGAACCCCCAGGTGACACAGGTGAGACCCCCTCAGGTGAGGGAATGAGGGCCCAGGTGACACAGGTGACACAGGTGAGGGACAGGTGACACACGGGACACAGGTGAGACAAGTGTGACCCCCCCAGGTGAAGGAATGAACCCCCAGGTGACACAGGTGAGACCCCCTCAGGTGAGGGAATGAGCCCCCAGGTGACACAGGTGAGACACAGGTGAGACAGGTGAGACAGGTGTGACCCCCCCAGGTGTGTGAATGAGCCCCCAGGTGACACAGGTGAGGGACAGGTGTGTCAATGGGATCCCAGGTGTCCCCAGGTGTCCCCAGGTGTGCCCAGGTGTGTCCCCAGGTGTCCCCAGCTGTCCCCAGGTGTCCCCAGTGTCCCCAGGTGTCCCCAGGTGTCCCCAGGTGTATTTTAGGTGTCCCCAGGTGTCCCCAGGTGTGTCCCCAGGTGTCTCACCTGCGGCACCAGGTTGCGGAAGCTGGCGATGATGTTGGTGCTCTTGAACTCCTGGTAGTAGCCGAAGCAGCCGGTGACGATGACGACGGCCATGAGCGCCACGGCCAGGTACAGCTGCCGCAGGGGAGCACAGGTGTGTCACGGGTGAGCACAGGTGTGTCACAGGTGTGCCCAGGTGTGTCACAGGTGTGTTGTAACTGCCTCAGGTGTGCCCAGGTGTGTCACAGGTGTGTTGTAACTGCCTCAGGTGTGTCATGGGTGAGCACAGGTGTGTCACAGGTGTGTTATAACTGCCTTAGGTGTGCCCAGGTGTGTCACAGGTGTGTCACAGGTGTGTTATAACTGCCTCAGGTGTGTCACAGGTGTGCCCAGGTGTGTCACAGGTGTGTCACGGGTGTGTCACAGGTGTGTCACAGGTGTGTTATGACTGCCTCAGGTGTGTCACAGGTGTGTCACAGGTGAGCACACGTGTGTCACGGGTGTGTCACAGGTGTGTCACAGGTGTGTCCCCACTGTGCCCAGGTGGGTTACAACTGCCTTAGGTGTGCCCAGGTGTGTCACAGGTGAGCACAGGTGTGTCACAGGTGAGTTATAACAGCCTCAGGTGTGTCCCCATGTACCCAGGTGTACTCAGGTGTGTCACAGGTGTACCCCAGGTGTACTCACGTCATCGGAGCTGCCCCGCTGCCCCTCCCCCTCCTCCACGCCGTAGGCGATGAGGCAGATGGCGGCCCCCAGGTGTGTCCCCATGTACCCAGGTGTGTCATAGGTGTGTCATACCTATCTCAGGTGTGCCCAGGTGTGTCTCAGGTGTACTCACGTCATCAGAACTCCCCCGCTGCCCCTCCCCCTCCTCGACGCCGTAGGCGATGAGGCAGATGGCGGCCGCCAGGTGTGTCCCCATGTACCCAGGTGTACTCAGGTGTGTCACAGGTGTGTCACAGGTGTGTCATACCTGTCCCCAGGTGTACTCACATCATCAGAACTCCCCCGCTGCCCCTCCCCCTCCTCCACGCCGTAGGCACTGAGGCAGATGGCGGCCCCCAGGTGTGTCACAGGTGTGTTATATGTACCCAGGTGTGTCATACCTGTACTCAGGTGTACCCCAGGTGTACTCACGTCATCGGAGCTGCCCCGCTGCCCCTCCCCCTCCTCCACGCCGTAGGCGCTGAGGCAGATGGCGGCCGCCAGGTGTGTCCCAGGTGTGTCATACCTGTACCCAGGTGTGTCCCAGGTGTGTTATCTCTATCTCAGGTGTGTCATACCTATCTCAGGTGTGCCCAGGTGTATCACAGGTGTGCCCAGGTGTGTCTCAGGTGTACTCACGTCATCGGAGCTCCCCCGCTGCCCCTCCCCCTCCTCCACACCGTAGGCGATGAGGCAGATGGCGGCCGCCAGGTGTGTCACAGGTGTGTTATCTCTATCACAGGTGTACCCAGGTGTGCCCAGGTGTGTCATACCTGTCCCCAGGTGTACTCACGTCATCGGAGCTGCCCCGCTGCCCCTCCCCCCGCTCCACGCCGTAGGCGATGAGGCAGATGGCGGCCGCCAGGTGTGTCACAGGTGTGTTATCTCTATCATAGGTGTGTTATATGTACCCAGGTGTGTCACAGGTGTGTCATACCTGTCCCCAGGTGTACTCACGTCATCGGAGCTGCCCCGCTGCCCCTCCCCCCGCTCCACGCCGTAGGCGATGAGGCAGATGGCGGCTGCCACGTGTGTTATATGTACCCAGGTGTGTTATCTCTATCACAGGTGTATCATACCTGTCCCCAGGTGTACCCCAGGTGTACTCACGTCATCGGAGCTGCCCCGCTGCCCCTCCCCCCGCTCCACGCCGTAGGCGATGAGGCAGATGGCGGCCCCCAGGTGTGTTATCTCTATCTCAGGTGTACCCAGGTGTGTCACAGGTGTATCACAGGTGTGCCCAGGTGTGTCCCAGGTGTACTCACGTCGTCAGAACTCCCCCGCTGCCCCTCCCCCTCCTCCACGCCGTAGGCGATGAGGCAGATGGCGGCCCCCAGGTGTGTCACAGGTGTGTTATATGTACCCAGGTGTGTCATACCTGTCCCCAGGTGTACTCACGTCATCGGAGCTGCCCCGCTGCCCCTCCCCCCGCTCCACGCCGTAGGCGATGAGGCAGATGGCGGCGGCCACCCACATGAGGCACTGCAGCCCCCCCGCCAGCTGCCGCCCGAAGCGCAGCCAGCCAGGTGTGCCCGCGGGGGGGCGGAGCTCGTTGGCGCCGTCCCGCAGCAGCCGCCGCGACGCCTCGGCCTCCGAGAGGCCCTGGGGGGGCAGAGGTCAGGGGTCAGCGAGGGGGCAGGGGTCACGCAGGGGTCAGTCAGGGGGCGGGAGTCAGTCAGGAGTCACTCTGGGGTCATTCGGGGTCATTTAGGGGTCAGGGGTCTTCAGGGGTCAGTCAGGGGTCACCCAGGGGTTAGGGGTCATTCAGGGGTCGTTGAGGGGCTAGGGGTCATTCAGGGGTCACTCAGGGGTCACACAAGGGAGAGAAGGTGTTCAGGGGTCACTCAAGGGTTAGGGGTCACTCACGGGTTAGAGGTCATTCAGGGGTCACTGAGGGGCCAGGGGTCATTCAGGGGTCATTCAGGGGTCACTCAGGGGTCAGTGGTCAGTGGGGTCAGGGGTCATTCTAGGGTCATTCAGGGGTCACTCAGGGGTCACTCAAGGGTCACTCAGGGGTCACACAAGGGAGAGAAGGTGTTCAGGGGTCACTCAGGGGTTAGGGGTCATTCAGGGGTCATTCAGGGTCACTGAGGGGTCAGTGGTCAGTGGGGTCAGGGGTCATTCTAGGGTCATTCAGGGGTTAGGGGTCACTCAGGGGTCATTCAGGGGTCAGTCAGGGGTCACTCAGGGGTCAGGAGTCAGTCAGGAGTCACTCTGGGGTCATTCAGGGTCATTCAGGGGTCACTGAGGGGTTAGGGGTCACTCAGGGGTCATTTAGGGGACAGAAGACACTCAGGGGTCACTCAGGGGTCACTGAGGGGTTAGGGGTCATTCAGGGGTCACTCAGGGGTCACTCAGGGGGCAGGAGTCAGTCAGGAGTCACTCTGGGGTCATTCAGGGTCATTCAGGGGTCGCTGAGGGGTCAGGGGTCGTCAGGGGTCAGTCAGGGGTCACCCAGGGGTTAGGGGTCATTTAGGGGTCATCAAGGGGTCACACAAGGGACAGAAGGCGCTCAGGGGTCACTCAGGGGTCACTCAGGGGTCACACAGGGGTCAGTGGTCAGTGGGGTCAGGGGTCATTCTGGGGTCACTCAGGGGTCACTCAGGGTCATTCAGAGGTCACTCAGGGGCCACTCAGATGTCACTTAGGGGTCACCCAGGGATCATGCGGGGGTCACTGAGGGGTCATTCAAGGGTCACTCAGGGGTCACCCAGGGGTCAGAGGTCACCTTGGTGACGCTGGTGCTGTATTTGGCCTCGAGCTCCTTCACGTCCAGTTTGTGATCGTCCTGTGGGCACCAGTGTGAACCAGTATAAACCAGTATGGACCAGTATGGACCAGTATAAACCAGTATGGACCAGTATAGACCAGTGTAGACCAGTATAAACCAGTATAACCAGTATAAACCAGTATAAACCAGTATAAACCAGTATGGACCAGTTTATCCCAGTTTAATCCCAGTTTAATCCCAGTTTATCCCAGTTTAATCCCAGTTTAATCCCAGTTTGTCCCAGTTTGTCCCAGTTCCTCCCAGTTTATCCCAGTTTATCCCAGTTCCTCCCAGTTTGTCCCAGTTTATCCCAGTTTATCCCAGTTCGTTCCAGTTCCATCCCAGTCTGTCCCAGTTTGTCCCAGTTTGTCCCAGTTTATCCCAGTTTATCCCAGTTTATCCCAGTTTATCCCAGTTTGTCCCAGTTTATCCCAGTTTGTCCCAGTTTATCCCAGTTTATCCCAGTTTATCCCAGTTTATCCCAGTCTGTCCCAGTTTATCCCAGTTTATCCCAGTTTATCCCAGTTCATCCCAGTTTATCCCAGTTTATCCCAGTTTATCCCAGTTTGTCCCAGTTTATTCCCAGTTTATCCCAGTTCATCCCAGTTTGTCCCAGTTCATCCCAGTCTGTCCCAGTTTATCCCAGTCTGTCCCAGTCTCACCAGTTCCAGTTCCCGTTTCATCTCCTCCAATCGCTCTCGCTCCTTTCGGCGGCCCCGCCCACCGCGGGAGGGGCGGAGCTCCAAACTCTGGGGGGAGGGGCGTGGTCAGAGTGGGCGTGGTCACAGGGGGCGTGGTCACAGGGACACGGTCAAATAGGAGGGGCGTGGTCAGAGAGGGAGGGGCGGGGTCAGAGGAGGAGGGGCGGGGTCAGAGAGGGAGGGGCGGGGTCAGAGGAGAGGAGGGGCGTGGTCAGAGAGGAAGAGGCGTGGTCAGAGGAGAGGAGGGGCGGGGTCACAGGAGGAGGGGCGGGGTCAGAGGAGAGGAGGGGTCACAGGAGGAGGGGCGGGGTCTCTGCAGCTCTGGCCTTCCTCCCTCTCTCCTCCTCCTCCTCACGGCTCCTTCTGCCCCCGGGCCTTCCTCCATCTTCCTCCATCTTCCTCCTTCCTCCCTCCTCCATCCTCTTCCTTCATCTTCCTCCTCCTCCTCTTCCTCCATCTTCATCCTCTTCCTCCTCCTTCCTCCTCTTTCTCCTTCCTCCATCTTCCTCCTCCCTCCTCTTCCTCCTCTTCCATTTCCCTTCATCTCCCTCCATCCTCCTCCTCCTTCCTCTTCCTCCCTCCTCCTTCTCTCTCCTTCCTCCTCCTCCTCCTCCTCTGTCTCCCTCCATCTTCCTCCTCCTTCCTCTTCCTCCGCCATCTCCCCTCCATCCTCCTCCTCCATCTCCTTCCATCTTCCTCCTTCCTCTTCCTCTTCCTCTCCATCCTCCTCCTCCCCACGTCTTCCTCCCTCCTTCAATCCCTCTCTCCTTCCTCCTCCTCCTTCCTCTTCCTCCCCCATCCTCCTCCTCCTTCCTCCTCCCCACGTCTTCCTTCCTCTTCCTTCCTCTTCCTCCTCTTCCTCCATCTTCCTCCTTCCTCATCCTCTCCTCCTTCCTCTTCCTCCCCCATCCTCCTCCTCCTTCCTCCTCCCCACATCTTCCTCCTCCTCCTCCATCTTCTTTCTCCCCCATCCTCCTCCTCCCTCTCTCCATGTCCCTCTTCTTCTTCCCCTTTCCCTCCTCCTCCATCCTCATCCTCCTTCTTCCTCCCCCATCCTCTTCCTCTCCATCCTCCTCCTCCCCACGTCTTCCTTCCTCTTCCTTCCTCTTCCTCCTCTTCCTCCATCTTCCTCCTTCCTCTTCCTCTTCCTCCTTCCTCTTCCTCCCCCATCCTCTTCCTCTCCTCCTTCCTCTTCCTCCTCCCCACATCTTCCTCCTCCTCCTCCATCTTCTTCCTCCTTCCTCCTCCCTCCATCCTCTTCCTCTCCTCCTTCTTCTTCCTCCTCCATCTTCCTCCTTCCTCCTCCTCCTCCCCACATCTTCCTTCCTCTTCCTCCTCCTCCTCCTCCTCCTCCTCCCCTCCCATGTGTCACTCACCTCTTTGCCCATCCTGGTTCAGTCCCAGTTCAATCCCAGTTCGATCCCAGTTCGATCCCAGTTCAGTCCCAGTTCGATCCCAGTTCAATCCCAGTTCAATCCCAGTTCAGTCCCAGTTCGGTCCCAGTTCAGTCCCAGTTCGATCCCAGTTCAATCCCAGTTCAGTCCCAGTTCAATCCCAGTTCAATCCCAGTTTGATTCCAGTTCAGTCCCAGTTCAATCCCAGTTCAATCCCAGTTCGATCCCAGTTCGATCCCAGTTCGATCCCAGTTCGATCCCAGTTCAATCCCAGTTCGATCCCAGTTCAATCCCGGTTCAATCCCAGTTCAATCCCAGTTCAATCCCAGTTCAATCCCAGTTCAATCCCAGTTCAATCCCAGTTCAATCCCAGTTCGATCCCAGTTCGATCCCAGTTCAATCCCAGTTCAGTCCCAGTTTGATCCCAGTTCGATCCCAGTTCGATCCCAGTTTGGTCCCGGTCCCACCTTTTATCCCCCCGCGGGCACCGCCCCAAAGTGACCGCACCTGGGGGGAGGGGACACACCTGAGGGGGGAGGGGACACACCTGAGGGGGAGGGGACACACCTGAGGGGGGAGGGGATACACCTGAGGGGGGGAGGGGACACACCTGAGGGGGGGAGGGGACACACCTGAGGATTTTGGGGATTAAATCAGGGAAAAATTGAGGAAATTTTTGGGAAAATTGGGGAAATTTTTGGGGGGAAAAATGGGAAAAAATTGGGGAAAAATGAGGAAAATTTGGGAAAATTTGGGGAAAATTTTGGGGAAATTTTGGGGGAAAATTGGGGAAAATTTCGGAAAAATGGGAAAAATTTGGGGGAAAATTGGAAAAAAAATTGGGGAAAAATGAGGAAAATTTGGGGAAATTTGGGGGAAATTTTGGGGAAAATTTGGGGAAATTTGGAGAAAATTGGAAAAAAATTGGGGAAAAAATGGGGGAAAAAATGGGAAAAATTGGGGGAAAATTGGGAAAAATTTGGGGAAAATTTTGGGGGAAAATTGGGAAAAATTGGGGAAAACTGGGAAAAATTTGGGGGGAAATTTTGGGGAAAATTTTGGGAAAATTGGAAAAAATTGGGGAAAAATGAGGAAAATTTGGGAAAATTTTGGGAAAATTTTGGGGAAATTTTGGGGAAAATTTGGGGAAAATTCCGGGAAAATTGTGGGAAAAAATTTGTGAAAATTGGAAAAAAATTGGGGAAAAATGAGGAAAATTTGGGGAAATTTTGGGGAAAATTGGGGAAATTTTTGGGGAAAAAATTTGGGAAAATTTGGGGAAAATTCGGGGAAATTTGGGAAAAATTCCGGGAAAATTTGGGAAAAAAATTTGGGAAATTTTGGGGAAAATTTGGGGGAAATTTGGGAAAAATTTGGGAAAAATGGGAAAAATTTGGGGGAAATTGGAAAAAATTGGGGAAAAATGAGGAAAATTTGGGGAAAATTTTGGGAAAAAATGGGGAAAATTCGGGGAAATTTGGGGAAAATTGGGGAATTTTTTTGGGGAAAATTGGGAAAAAATTGGGGGAAATTTTGGGAAAAAATTGGAGAAAATTGGGAAAATTTCGGGAAAATTTGGGGAAAATTGGGAAAAATTTGGGGAAATTTGGGAAAAAAATTGGGAAAAATTGGGGGAAAATGAGGAAAATTTGGGGAAAAATTTGGGGAAAATTTGAGGAAAATTGGAAAAAAATTTGGGGGAAAATTGAGGAAAATTGGGGAAAATTTGGGAAAAAATGGGGAAAAAATGGGGAAAATTCGGGGAAAAATTGGGGAAAATTTGGGGGAAATTTGTGGAAAATTTGTGGAAAATTTGGGAAAATTTTGGGAAAAAATGGGGAATTTTGGAGAAATTTTGGAAAATTTTGGGAAAATTTTGGAAAAAAATTGGGAAATTTTGGGAAAAATTGGGAAAAATTCGGGAATTTTTTTGGCAAAAATCGGGATTTTGGGAGGGTCTCGCCGTCCTTGAGCCGCCCCTCCCCCACCTCCCCCCCCTTATCGCGATAGGCCTTATCGGGGTGGGGGAGGGGCGAGCGCCGCTCCGTTTGTGCCGCTCGTTAATGATTAATTAATCAGCGATTAATTAGCGATTAAGGAGCTGAGATAAGGGGGGGGGAGGGGGAAGGACACGGGGACTTTGGGGGGCGGAAATTTGGGAATTTTGGGGAAAAATTGGGAATTTTTAGGGAAAAATTTGGGAATTTTTGGGGGGGAAATTTGGGAGTTTTTTGGGAAAAATTGGGAATTTTTAGGGGAAAATTGGGGATTTTTTAGGGAAAAAATTTGGGAATTTTGGGAGGAAAAATTGGGAATATTTGGGGGGAAATTTGGGAATTTTTAGGGAAAAATTTGGGAATTTTTAGGGAAAAATTTGGGAATTTTTTTGGGGAAAAATTGGGAATTTCAGGGGAAAAAAGGGAATTTTTAGGGAAAAATTTGGGAATTTTTTTTGGGAAAAATTGGGAATTTTTGAGGGAAAAATTTGGGAATTTTTAGGGAAAAATGTGGGAATTTTGGGGGGAAAATTTGGGAATTTTGGGGGGAAAATTGGGAATTTCAGGGGAAAAAAATTGGAGATTTGGGGGGAAAATTGGGAATTTTTGGGGGGAAATTTGGGAATTTTTAGGGAAAAATTTGGGAATTTTGTAAGGAAAAATTGGGAATTTTGGGGGGAAAATTTGAGGATTTTTTAAGAGAAAATTTTGGAAATTTTGAGGGGGAAAATTGGGATTTTTTGGGGGGAAAAATTGGGGAATTTTGGGGCTCTCAGGTGTTTGGGGGATGGGATTTAAACCCCCAAATTTGGGAGCTCTTTGGGGATTTCCGGCTGTGCCCCCGAAAATTAAAAAACGCACCAAAAATCCCCCCAAAAATCCAAAAAAATCCACAAAAACCCCTCAAAAAATCCCAAACCTATGAATCCCCCCCCCCAATTCTCCCAAATCCCCCCAAAAAATCTCCCAAATCCTCAAAAAAACCCCAAAATCCATCAAAATTTTTAGTTTTTTATCAAATTTACCGAATTTCGCCGAATTGTCCCAATTGGTGAAAGACCAAAAGCCCCAAAAGTTAAAAAAAACCCCAAAATCTCCCCAAAACCCAAAAAACCCCAAAAATCTTCCTCAACTTCCCCCCAAAAAAACCCCAAACCGGCAAAATTCCTATCAAAAAACTAAAAACCCCAAAATCCTCCAAAAATACCCCCAAAAGTGTCAAAATTCTCCCCAAAATATTAAAAAAGGCCCAAAAAAAGCCCCCAAATTTTATCAAAATTCCCACAAAAAAACCCCAACAAAACCAGAAGGCAAAATTCCCCCAAAAAATGTTTAAAAAAGACCGAAAAAATCCCCAAAATCGAGCCCAAAAAACTCCAAAATCTGCAAAATTCCCCCAAAATGTTTTAAAACCCCCCAACCCCCCCAAAAAACTCCCAAAATGGGGGAAAATCCCCCCCAAAAATGTTTAAAAAAGACCCAACCCCCCCCAAAAAGTCCCCAAAAAACTCCAAAAAACGGCAAAATTCCCCCAAAAACCTAAAAAAAGCCCCCAAAAAGCCCCAAAAAAACCCAAAATCGGCAAAAATTCCCCCAAAATGAAAAAAAAAAAACACCAAAAAATCGGCAAAATTCCCCCAAAAATGTTTAAAAAGGACCCAAAAAAACCCAAAAAAGTCCCCCAAAAAAACCCCAAATCGGCAAAAATCCCCCAAAAACCTAAAAAAAACCCCCCAAAAACCCCCAAATCGGCAAAATTCCCCAAAAAATGTTTAAAAAAGACCCAAAACCCCCCAAAAACTCTCCCCAAAAAACCCCCCAAATTCCCCAAAACCTAAAAAAACCCCAAAAAAACCCCAAAATCGGCAAAAAATCCCCCAAAAACCTAAAAAAAACCCCCAAAAACCCCAAAAAACCCCAAAAATCGGCAAAAAATCCCCCAAAAAATGTTTAAAAAACCCCCAAGCGCCTTGGCCACGCCCCCAAGCTCAAATTTGCATAAAGGGGCGTGGTTTGAGTAGACAGGTGACGTCATGGCGGTTCTTCTACGCGCTGGGCGTGGTTTGGGCTGACGCGGTGACGTCGCGAACAGGAAGTGGGCGTGGCTTGTGCCGGAAGTAGAGGGGCGTGGCTTCCGTGAGGGGCGACAAAATGGCGGCGTTGCGGGTGCTGGTGGGGGTGAAGCGCGTCATTGACTTCGCCGTCAAGGTAAAAAACTCACCTGGCGGGGCTCACCTGGCCACGCCCACAATCCGGGCCACGCCCACAAAGGGCGGGGCAGCAAAAAATCCCGAAAAAGGCAAAAAAAAACCAAATTTGGGGCGGTTTTTGGGAGGTTTTGGGGGTGGGGGAAGGTCACAAATAGCTGATTGACGCGCTTGGACACGCCCACAGAGTCACAGGACACGCCCCCCAAGGCCAGGCCACGCCCACAAGGGTGGGACAACCCAAAAAAGGTCAAAAATCCCCAAATTTTGGGTGTTTTTTGGGAGGTTTTGGGGTTAAGGGAAGGTCACGAGCAGCTTGGACACGCCCACTAAGTCCCGGGACACGCCCCCCAAGGCCAGGCCACGCCCCCAAGGGCGGGGCAACCCAAAAATCCCAAAAAAGGCCAAAAATCCTCAAATTTTGGGTGTTTTTTGGGAGGTTTTGGGGTTAAGGGAAGGTCATGAGCAGCTTGGACACGCCCACAAAGTCACAGGCCACGCCCCCAAGGCCAGGCCACGCCCCTCGAGTTGCAGGGCCACGCCCCCAAATTTTGGGGGGAGATTTTTGGGGGGAATTTTGGGGAAAAATTTGGGGGAAAATTTGGGGTTTTTTTTGGGCGGTGGGCGTGGCCTGGCTGCCCTCACCTGAGACAGGTGTGCCTGACCACACCCGGCCACACCCAGCCACACCCAGCCACACCTGGCCACACCCAGCCACGCCCAAAGCCCCCCAAATCACCCAAAATCTCCAAAAATCACCCAAAAAACCCTAAAAACGCCTAAAAAAAATCACTAAAGCTCCAGAATTTTGGGGTTTTTTGGGCGGTGGGCGTGGCCTGGCTGCCCTCACCTGAGGCAGGTGTCACTGACCACACCCAGCCACACCCGGCCACACCTGGCCACACCCAAAACCCCCCCAAATCACCCAAAAAACCCTAAAAAATGCCCAAAAATCCCCCTAAAGCACCAGAATTTCGGGGTTTTTTGGGCGGTGGGCGTGGCCCCTCACCTGAGGCAGGTGTGCCGCGCAGGTGCGGGTGGCGCCGGGCGGGGCCGGGGTGCAGACCCAGGGGGTGAAGCACGGCCTGAACCCCTTCTGCGAGATCGCCCTGGAGGAGGCCGTGAGGCTGCGCGAGGGCGGCGCCGCCAGCGAGGTGATCGCCGTGAGCGTGGGGACACGGGCCAGCCAGGTGAGACACACCTGGGGACACACCTGAGACACGTGGGCACACCTGGGGACACCTGGGGACACCTGGGGACACCTAAAACACACCTGGGCACACGGGCCAGCCAGGTGAGTCACACCTGGGGACACACCTGAGACACGTGGGCACACCTGGGGACACCTGGATAAACATTGACACACCTGGGGACACACCTGGGGACACCTGGGGACACCTGGGGACACCTGGGGACACCTAAAATACTCCTGGGGACACCTGGGATACATGGGGACACACCTGGGGACACCAGCGAGGTGATCGCCGTGAGCGTGGGGACGCGGGCCAGCCAGGTGAGTCACACCTGGGGACACCTGGGGACAGCTGGGGACACCTGGGGACACCTAAAATACACCTGGGGACACCTGGACACACCTGGGGACACACCTGAGACACCTGGGGACACACCTGAGACACCTGGGACACCTGGGGACACACCTGGGACACCTGGACACACCTGGGGACAGCTGGGGATACATGGGGACACACCTGGGGACACCTGGGGACATGGGCCAGCCAGGTGAGTCACACCTGGGGACACCTAAAATACACCTGGGGACACTTGGGGACACCTGGGGACAGCTGGGGACACCTGGACACACCTGGGGACACACCTGAGACACCTGGGGATACATGGGGACACCTGGGGACAGCTGGGGACAGCTGGGGATACATGGGGACACACCTGGGACACACCTGGGGCCGCCAGCGAGGTGATCGCCGTGAGCGTGGGGACGCGCGCCAGCCAGGTGAGTCACACCTGGGGACACCTGGGGACACCTGGGGACACCTGGGGACACCTGGGGACAAGGGCCAGCCAGGTGAGTCACACCTGGGGACACCTGGATAAACATTGACACACCTGGACACACCTGGGGACACCTGGGGACACACCTGAGACACCTGGGGACACCTGGGGACACCTGGGGACACCTGGGGACACACCTGAGGTGCCTTAAAACTCCTCGGGTTCTTTTTGGGGTGATTTTGGGATATTTTTGGGTTATTTTGTGGTTATTTTTGGGGTTTATTTTTGGGTTATTTTGGGGTTATTTTTGGGGTGATTTTGGGGTTATTTTGGGGGTTTTTTTTTAAGGATATTTTGTGGTTATTTTGGGTTATTTTTGGGTTATTTTCAGGTTATTTTGGGATATTTTGGGTTATTTTTGGGGTTTATTTTTAAGGATATTTTTGGGTTATTTTTGGGGTTTATTTTTGGGATATTTTTGGGGATATTTTGGGTTATTTTGGGTTATTTTGGGCCAGTTTTTGGAGATAATTTTGGGGCTATTTCAGGACTAATTGGGGATGATATTAACCCCTTCCTGCCCGCAGGAGACCCTGCGCACAGCCCTGGCCATGGGGATTTTTTGGGGATATTTTGGGTTATTTTGGGTTATTTTCAGCCAGTTTTTGGAGATATTTTTTGGGTGATTTTGGGGCTATTTCAGGATTGATTCAGGACATTTTTAACCCCTTCCTGCCCGCAGGAGACGCTGCGCACAGCGCTGGCCATGGGGATTTTTTGGGTTATTTTTGGGTTATTTTGGGCCAGTTTTTGGGGATATTTTTTTGGCTATTTCAGGACTAATTGGGGATAATTTTAACCCTTTATTCCCCGCAGGAGACCCTGCGCACAGCGCTGGCCATGGGCGCTGACCGCGCCGTGCTGGCCGAGGTGGCCGAAGGGGCGGCGCCGGGCCCTCGGGAGGTGGCCACGGCCCTGGCGGCGCTGGTGGGACAGCTGCAGCCACACCTGGTGCTGCTGGGCAAACAGGTGAGCACCTGGGGCACCTATGGGACACCTGGGGCACCTATAGAGCACCTATGGGACACCTGGGGCACCTATGGGACACCTGGGGCACCTATAGAGCACCTATAGGGCACCTGGTGCTGGTGGGACAGCTGCAGCCACACCTGGTGCTGCTGGGCAAACAGGTGAGCACCTGGGGCACCTATGGGACACCTGGGGCACCTATGGGACACCTGGGGCACCTATAGAGCACCTGGTGCTGGTGGGACAGCTGCAGCCACACCTGGTGCTGCTGGGCAAACAGGTGAGCACCTATAAACACCTGGGGCACCTATAGAGCACCTGGGGCACCTATAGAGCACCTATGGGACACCTGGGGCACCTATAGAGCACCTATAGAGCACCTATAGGGTACCTATAGAGCACCCATGGAACACCTGGGGCACCTATAGGGCACCTGGGGCACCTAAGGAACACATGGGGCACCTATAGAGCACCTATGGGACACCTGGGGCACCTATGGGGCACCTATAGAGCACCTATAGGGCACCTGGGGCACCTATAGGACACCTGGGGCACCTATAGAGCACCTGGGGCACCTATAGAGCACCTATAGAGCACCTGGCGCAATTATAGAGCACCTATGGAACACCTGGGGCACCTATAGAACACCTGGGGCACCTATAGAGCACCTGGGGCATCTATAGAGCACCTATGGGACACCTGGGGCACCTATGGGACACCTGGGGCACCTATAGAGCACCTGGGGCACCTATAGAGCACCTATGGGACACCTGGGGCACCTATAGGGCACCTATAAAGCACCTATAGAGCATCTGGGGCACCTATAGGGCACCTGGGGCACCTATAGAGCACCAGACCCCCGGGGAGCCCCTATAGAACCCTCCGGCACCTATAGAACCCCGGGGAGACCCTATAGAACCCCAGAGGGCCCCTATAGAACCCCCCGGCACCTATAGGTGCCCTGCAGCCCCTATAGGTGCGCTGTCCCCACCTCAGGCCATCGATGACGATTGTAACCAGACCGGGCAGCTCCTGGCCGCCATGTTGGACTGGCCTCAGGTAAGGCCGCGCGCGCGGTGCACGACGGGATACATCCCCCATGGCGGCGGAAGGGGGATAAATCCCACAATCCCTTGCGGTAGGCCGGGGGATATATCCCATAATCCCCTCGTGGTAAAGGGGGAGTATATCCCGTCGTGCTCCGCGGCGGGGGATGATGGGATATATTCACCCCGTCAGTCGCAAGGGATGGTGGGATATATTCCCCCTTCATTCGCAAGGGATGGCGACCGCTTCCGGTGCTGGGGATTGTGGGATATATCCCCCGCTTTGCCGCTAGGGATGATGGGATATATTCCCCCCTTCCAGGCCGCGGGGGTTGATGGGATATATCCACCCCCAGGGTTGTGGAGCTGTGGGAACTGAGGTCGGGCTGGGTTCATACTGGGACGGTTCCAGTTTATACTGGGAGGGTCTAAATCATACTGGGAGGGTCCCAGTTTATACTGGGAGGGTCTAAATCATACTGGGAGGGTCCCAGTTTATACTGGGAGGGTCTAAATCATACTGGGAGAGTCCCGGTTTATACTGGGAGGGTCTAAATCATACTGGGAGGGTCCCAGTTCATACTGGGAGGGTCCCAGTTTATACTGGGAGGGTCTAAATCATACTGGGAGGGTCTAAATCATACTGGGAGGGTCCCAGTTTATACTGGGAGGGTCTAAATCATACTGGGAGACTCCCAATTCTTACTGGGAGTGTCCCAGTCCATACTGGGAGTGTTCCAGTCCACACTGGGAGTGTCCCAGTCCATCCCAGTCCATCCCAGTCCATACTGGGAGTGTCCCAGTCCATCCCAGTCCATCCCAGTCCATCCCAGTCCATACTGGGAGTGTCCCAGTCCATCCCAGTCCACACTGGGACACTCCCAGTCCATACTGGGACACTCCCAGTCCATCCCAGTCCACCCCAGTCCACACTGGGAGTGTCCCAGTCCACACCAGTCCACCCCAGTCCATCCCAGTCCATCCCAGTCCATCCCAGTCCACACTGGGAGGGCGGTGACCATTCCCAGTCCACCCCAGTCCATCCCAGTCCATACTGGGAGTGTCCCAGTCCATACTGGGAGGGTCTAGGTCATGCTGGGAGTGTCCCAGTTCACACTGGGAGTGTCCCAGTCCACCCCAGTCCACACCAGTCCATACTGGGAGGGTCTAGGTCATACTGGGAGTGTCCCAGTCCATCCCAGTCCATACTGGGAGTGTCCCAGTCCACACTGGGAGGGCGGTGACCATTCCCAGTCCATCCCAGTCCACACCAGTCCACTCCAGTCCATACTGGGAGTGTCTCGGTCCATACTGGGAGGGTCCCAGTCCATACTGGGAGGGTCTAGGTCATACTGGGAGTGTCCCAGTCCATCCCAGTCCATCCCAGTCCACTCCAGTCCATACTGGGAGGGCGGTGACCATTCCCAGTCCATCCCAGTCCATCCCAGTCCGTACTGGGAGTGTCCCAGTCCATCCCAGTCCACCCCAGTCCATCCCAGTCCATACTGGGAGTGTCCCAGTCCATCCCAGTTCACCCCAGTCCACCCCAGTCCATCCCAGTCCATACTGGGAGTGTCCCAGTCCATACTGGGAGTGTTCCAGTCCATACTGGGAGTGTCCCAGTCCATACTGGGAGGGTCTAGATCACACTGGGAGTGTCCCAGTCCATCCCAGTCCACCCCAGTCCATACTGGGACACTCCCAGTCCATCCCAGTCCATACTGGGAGTGTCCCAGTCCATACTCGGAGGGTCTAGGTCATACTGGGACACTCCCAGTCCATCCCAGTCCACCCCAGCCCACCGCAGTCCCCCCCCAGGGCACGTTCGCCTCGCGCGTGGAGCTGGAGGCCGGCTGGCTGCGGGTGCAGCGGGAGGTGGACGGCGGCCTGGAGACGCTGCGGCTGCGGCTTCCCGCCGTGCTCACCGCCGACCTGCGCCTCAACGAGCCGCGCTACGCCACGCTGCCCAACATCATGGTGGGTGCGGGGCACCCAAGGGTGCTGGGGGGCCTTAAAATGGCACCCAAGGGTGTTGGGAGGGGCTGGGGGTCCTTAAAATGGCACCCAAGGGTGCTGGGAGGGGCTGGGGGTCGTTAAAATGGCCGGGAGGTCATGGTGGGTGCGGGGCACCCAGGGGTGCTGGGGGGCCTTAAAATGGCACCCAAGGGTGCTGGGGAGGGGCTGGGGGTCGTTAAAATGGGTGGGATATCATGGTGGGTGGGGGGCACCCAAGGGTGCTGGGGGTCCTTAAAATGGCACCCTGGGGGGCTGGGGGTCCTTAAAATGGCACCCAAGGGTGCTGGGAGGGGCTGGGGGTCGTTAAAATGGGTGGGATATCATGGTGGGTGGGGGGCACCCAAGGGTGCTGGGAGGTGGTGGGGGTCCTTAAAATGGCGCCCAAAAAAAATCCTCAAAAAACCTCCAAAAATTCCAAAAAAATCCCCAAAAATCCCCCAAAAAACCCTAAAAAATCCTCAATAAACCTCAAAAAAATCCCCCAAAAATCCCCAAAAATTTCCAAAAAATCCCCCAAAAATTCCCAAAAAACCTCCAAAAAATCCCAAAAAAATTCCCAAAAAATCCCCCAAAAATCGCCAAAAATTTTTCAAAAAATCCGCAAAAATCTCCCCCAAAAATCCCAAAAAAATCCCAGCCCAAAAATCCCAAAAATCCCCCAAAAAAATCTCCAAAAAACCTCCAAAAATCCCAAAAAATCCCCAAAAAATCAATTAAAAATCCCCCCAAAATTCCCAAAAAATCAGTTAAAAATCCCCCAAAAATTCCCCCAATAATCCCAAAAATCCCCAAAAAATCCCAAAAAAATCCCAAAAAATCCCCAAAAATCCCAAAAAAATCAATTAAAAATCCCCAAAAAATCCCCAAAAAATCCCCCCAAAAAATCCCAAAAAATCCCAAAAAAATCCGCAAAAATCAATAAAAAACCCCCCAAAATCCCCCAAAAATCCCAAAAAAAACCCCCAAAAAATCCCCAAAAAATTCCCCCCAAAATCCGCAAAAATCCATAAAAAACCCCCAAAAAATCCCAAAAAAATCCCCCAAAAATCTGCAAAAATCAATAAAAAAACCCCCAAAAATCCCCAAAAAATGCCCCCAAAATCCCCAACCGCCCCCATAACCCCTGACCTTTGCCCCCTGACCCCTCTCCGCCCCCACAGAAAGCCAAGAAGAAGCCTCTGCAGGTGCTGCCGGCGGCCGAGCTGGGGCTCCCCGGGGGGTCCCCGCGCCTCAGGGTGCTGCGGGTGGAGGAGCCGCCGCCGCGCGCCGCCGGCGAGAAGGTGGACAGCGTGGAGGCGCTGCTGGGGAAACTGAGGCACGCCGGGCGCATCTGAGCCGCCCCCTGGCGCCTCCCAGTGACTCCCAGTTCAGCCCAGTGACTCCCAGTTTGGCCCCAGTTCATCCCAGTTTGGTCTCGGGGCCGGACCAGTAAGAACCAGTTTGGTGCTGCTGGGTTTTGATGGTTTCCAGTTTGTCCCAGTTTGTCCCAGTTCATCCCAGTTCATCTAAGTGACCTCCCAGTTCATCCCAGTCCATCCCAGTTCATCTGAGTCGCCCCCCGGGGCCTCCCAGTGACTCCCAGTTCATCCCAGTTCAGCCCAGTTCAGCCCCAGGGCCAGACCAGTAAGAACCAGTTCATCCCAGTTTGGTGCTGCTGGGTTTTGAATGGTTCCCAGTTCATCCCAGTGCCTCCCAGTTCATCCCAGTTCATCCCAGTCCATCCCAGTTTGGCCCAGTTTGGCCCAGTTTGGCCCCAGGGCTGGACCAGTAAGAACCAGTTCATCCCAGTTTGGTGCTGTTTGGTTTTGAATGGTTCCCAGTTCGACCCAGTTCGTCCCAGTTCATCCCAGTCCCTCCCAGTTTGGCCCAGTTTGGTCCCAGGGCCAGACCAGTAAGAACCAGTTCATCCCAGTTTGGTACTGCTGGGTTTTGATGGTTTCCAGTTCAACCCAGTCCCTCCCAGTTCATCCCAGTTCATCTGAGTGACCTCCCAGTTTGGCCCAGTTTGGTCTCAGGGCTGGACCAGTAAGAACCGGTTTGTCCCAGTTTGGTGCTGCTGGGTTTTGATGGTTTCCAGTTCATTTGAGTGGCCTCCCAGTTCATCCCAGTTCATCCCAGTTTGTCCCAGTTCATCTGAGTGATCTCCCAGTTTGGCCCAGTTTGGCCCAGTTTGGCCTCTGGGTTGGACCAGTAAGAACCGGTTCGTCCCAGTTTGGTGCTGTTCGGTTTTGAATGGTTCCCAGTTCATCCCAGTTCATCCCAGTTCATCCCAGTTCATCTAAGTGACCTTCCAGTTCAGCCCAGTTCATCCCAGTTTGGCCCAGTTTGGCCTCTGGGTTGGACCAGTAAGAACCGGTTTGTCCCAGTTTGGTGCTGCTGGGTTTTGATGGTTTCCAGTTCATTTGAGTGGCCTCCCAGTTCATCCCAGTTCATCCCAGTGCCTCCCAGTTTGGCCCAGTTTGGCCCAGTTTGGCCCAGTTTGGCCCCAGTGCCTCCCAGTTTGGTCCCAGGGCTGGACCAGTAAGAACCAGTTCATCCCAGTTTGGTGCTGCTGGGTTTTGATGGTTTCCGGTTTGTCCCAGTTCATCCCAGTCCCTCCCAGTCCATCCCAGTGCCTTCCAGTCTGGCCCAGCCCCTCCCCCCCAGTGCCTTCCCCCACCCCAATAAAGGCGTGGCCAGTCAATGACGTCATCACGTGTACGCAGGGCGTGGCTTAAGGGGGCGGGGCCACACCCCGGGCCTGGTTTTACTGGTTTTTTTTTTTTTTTTGGGTTTGGGCGGGTTTTTTTACTGGTTTTTTTGATGGGTTTTGCTGCCGCGGGCGTGTCCCAGTATAAACCAGTTTGGAACTGGGAGGGGTCCCCAGCGCGTCCCAGTTTGGCCCAGTATGAGCCAACACGGCCCAGTTCAGCTCGGGGGGGTTCCCAGTTTGGCCCAGTACGAACCAGTCCGTCCGCAGGGGATTCCGGTCCGTGCCAATAGGATCCGGCGCCTCCCAGTTTGTCCCAGTTTGTCCCAGTTTGTCCCAGTTTGTCGCGGCCTCCAAAACGGCGGCCCCGCGTTGCCCAGCAACGCCTCGCCCCGCCCCGCCCCGCTCTGTCAATCAACCGCGTCGCCCAATCAGCGCGCGAGGCAGCGCGCTGTCCGCAGGGGCGGGGCTCGAACTGACAGACAGCTGCCTCCACCAATGGGAAGAGGCGGAGGGCGGGCGCCGACCAATCAGCGCGGCGGAGGCCCTGCAGGAGCGGGGCGGGCGGCCCCGTACGGCCCCTCAGAGCCGGGGCGGCGGCGGCGGCGGCGAAGATGGCGGCGGCGGACGGCGACGATTCGCTTTACCCCATCGCGGTGCTCATCGACGAGCTCCGCAACGAGGACGTGCAGGTAACATCGCCGGCGCTTCGCCGCCATCCCCTCGGGGCTTTCCGCCGCTTCGGGGCTTTTTCGGGGCCCGGCCGCCATCGCCCCGCTCGCCGCGGCCCCGTTGCTGAGGGCCGCCATGAGACGGCTACGCTGATTGGTTGAGGCGGCCTGCTCCCCTCATGGGCGGGCGAATGGGCGGCGGCGTTACATGTGTGGGGGCAGTTGTGGTGGCCTAGATGGTCGCGGTAAGAGGCGCGCTCTGATTGGCTGGCGGTTTTGTTAGGCGCGTTCTGATTGGTCCGCGGCGTTCTGAGGGGGGAGCGAAATCTGCCCCGCCTGCCACAGCGCCCCCTAGCGGCGGGGCAGCGCGAGCCTTAGGCAGCGCCGCTCGCCATTGGCTGCCGCCGGCCTGGGCGGGGCTCGGCTGAGCCAATCGGAAACCTCCTCTCTACCGCGGGGCCACCGCGGAGCCGTGAAACGCCGCTCCTCATTGGCTGCGTCGCTTTGGGGGGCGGGGTTTGCTCGTGAGGGGAACAACTCCCGGCATTTTTTATTCTTTTCCCCCTCAACATTTTCCCCAAATTTCCCTCAAATAAATAATTTCACCCCCCTTTTTTTTTTCTTGCTTTAACCACCCCCAGCTACGCCTCAACAGCATCAAGAAGCTCTCGACCATCGCGCTGGCGCTGGGCGTGGAGCGGACCCGCAGCGAGCTCCTCCCTTTCCTCACCGGTACCTGGCGGCAAATCCCCAACTTTGGGGTGGGGATCCCCAAAATCTGGGTGGGGGAAAGCCCCGGGAGGCCCTAAAATTCTTCTCTCACCCCTAAAAATCGGCCCAAATTTCCTTGTTTTGGGTGGAGAATGGGGCGGTGGGTGTGGCCTGGGGTTGATTGACAGCTGCGGGAGGGGACAGGTGAGTGACCGACGTGTCACCTGTGCTGTCCCAGACACCATCTACGATGAGGACGAGGTGCTGCTGGCGCTGGCAGAGCAGCTGGGCACCTTCACTGCCCTCGTGGGAGGACCCGAGTTCGTGCACTGCCTGCTGGTAGGAGAACGCACCTGGGGAGGCCCAAAAACACACCTGGGAGCCCAAAAAACACACCTGGGAGCCCAAAAACACACCTGGGAGGCTTTAAATACACCTGGGAGCCCAAAAACACACCTGGGAGCCCAAAAACACACCTGGGAGCCCAAAAAACACACCTGGGACAACAAAAAACACACCTGGGAGGCCAAAAAACACACCTGGGAGGCTTTAAACACACCTGGGGAGGCCCAAAAATGCACCTGGGAGCCCAAAATGCACCTGGGGAGCCCCAAAAATGCACCTGGGGAGCCCCTAAAATACACCTGGAGAGCCCCAAATACACACCTGGGGGGTCAAAACCACACCTGGGGTATCCAGAAATGCACCTGGGAGACCAAAAACACACCTTGGGACCCAAAATTACACACGGGAGGGGTTGAAACACATCTGGGACATCTGAGCCTCCATCTTGTGTCCATCCCACACCTGGTGTCCATCTGTCTGGGCACCCTGTGTCCATCCTGGGTCCATCTGGTCACCCAATGTCCATCCTGGGTCCCTTTGACCACCCTGTGTCCATGTGTCCTCCCCATGTCCATCTGTCCCCTCTGTGTCCATCTGGCCACCCAATGTCCCACTGACCACCCAATGTCCACCTGACCACCTCGTGTCCATCTCTTCACCCAATGTCCATGTGTCCACCCAATGTCCATCTCTCCATCTCACCCCTCTCTGACCACCCAATGTCCATCTGTCCCCTCTGTGTCCATCTCTCCACCCCACCCCTCACTGACCACCCAGTGTCCATCTGACCACCCCATGTCCCCCTGACCACCCACTGTCCATCCCACCCCTCTCTGACCACCCAATGTCCATCTCACCACCCAGTGTCCATCTCTGACCACCTGGTGTCCATCTGAGCAGCCAATGTCCATCTGTCCCTTCTGTGTCTGTCTGACCACCCAGCGTCCATCTCTTCACCCAATGTCCATCTGACCACCCAATGTCCCTCTGACCGCCCAATGTCCATCTCTGACCACCCAATGTCCATCTGTCCCCTCTGTGTCCATCTGACCCACCCGGTGTCCATGTGTCCACCCAGTGTCCATCTGTCCCCCCCATGTCCATCTGACCACCCAATGTCCATCTGACCACCCCATGTCCATCTGTCCACCCCACCCCTCACTGACCACCCGGTGTCCATCTGACCACCCCATGTCCATCTGACCCCGCAGTGTCCATCTCTTCACCCAATGTCCCACTGACCACCCAATGTCCATCTCTATCCTGTGTTCCTCTGAGCACCCCGTGTCCATCTGTCCACCCAGTGTCCATCTGTCCACCCCACCCCTCACTGACCACCCGGTGTCCATCTGACCACCCAATGTCCATCTGACCACCCCATGTCCATCTGACCCCCCAGTGTCCATCTCTCCACCCCACCCCTCACTGACCACCCAATGTCCATCTGTCCCCTCTATGTCCATCTCTTCACCCAGTGTCCATCTGTCCACCCCGTGTCCCCCTGACCACCTGGTGTCCATCTGTCCCCTCTGTGTCCATCTGACCACCCAATGTCCATTTGTCTCCTCTATGTCCATCTGACCACCCAGTGTCCATCTCTGACCACCCAACGTCCATCTGACCACCCCATGTCCATCTGTCCACCCCATGTCCCCCTGACCACCTGGTGTCCATCTGTCCCCTCTGTGTCCATCTGACCACCCAATGTCCATCTGTCCCCTCTGTGTCCATCTGTCCATCCCATGTCCCTCTGACCACCCAATGTCCATCTGACCACCCCATGTCCATCTGACCACCCCACCCCTCACTGACCACCCCATGTCCATCTGTCCATCCCATGTCCCCCTGACCACCCAGTGTCCATCTGACCACCCCATGTCCATCTGACCACTCCATGTCTATCTCTTCACCCCGTGTCCCTCTGACCACCCAATGTCCCACTGACCACCCAATGTCCATCTCTATCCTGTGTTCCTCTGACCACCCGGTGTCCATGTGTCCACCCAGTGTCCATCTGACCACCCAATGTCCATCTGACCACCCAGTGTCCATCTCTCCACCCCACCCCTCACTGACTACCCAATGTCCATCTGTCCCCTCTGTGTTCATCTGACCACCCAATGTCCATCTGACCACCCCATGTCCCCCTGACCACCCAATGTCCCTCTCTCTGTCCCATGTCCCCCTGACCACCCCATGTCCATCTGACCACTCCATGTCTATCTCTTCACCCCATGTCCCCCTGACCACCCAATGTCCATCTGTCCCCTCTATGTCCATCTGACCCCCCGCTGTGTCCCCGTGTCCGCAGCCGCCTCTGGAGAGCCTGGCCACGGTGGAGGAGACGGTGGTGCGGGACAAGGCGGTGGAGTCTCTGCGGGCCGTGTCCCACGAGCACTCCCCTCCTGACCTCGAGGGTCACTTTGTCCCTCTGGTCAAGCGCCTGGCCGGCGGCGATTGGTTCACGTCGCGCACCTCGGCCTGCGGCCTCTTCAGCGTCTGCTACCCGCGAGTGTCCAGCCCCGTGAAGGCCGAGCTGCGCCAGTGAGTGACCGCACGGGGGGTCACTGGGGTCATGGGGGTGGGTGTGGGGTCATCGAGGTGGGTTTGGGGTCATTGGGATGACCACAGGGTCACTGAGTTTGGTTTGGGGTCAGGGTGATGGATGTGGGGTCATTGAGGTGACCACAGGGTCATGGAGTTGGGTTTGGGGTCACTGAGGTGACCACAGGGTCATAGAGTTGGGTTTGGGGTCACTGAGATGGGGTTGAGGTCACTGAGATGGGTGTAGGGTCATTGGGGTGACCACAGGGTCATTGAGGTGGATGCGAGGTCATTGAGGTGACCACAGGGTCATTGAGGTGGGTTTGGGGTCACTGAGATGACCCCAGGGTCACTGAGATGGGTGTGGGGTCATTGGGGTGACCACAGGGTCACTGAGGTCAGTGTGGGGTCACTGAGGTGACCGCAGGGTCAGCGTCTGCTACCCGCGAGTGTCCAGCCCCGTGAAGGCCGAGCTGCGCCAGTGAGTGACCTCCCGGGGGGTCACTGGGGTCATGGGGGTCACCATGGGGTCATTGAGATGGGTGTGGGGTCAGGGTGGTGGGTGTGGGGTCATTGAGGTGACCACAGGGTCATTGAGATGGGTTTGGGGTCACTGAGATGACCCCAGGGTCACTGAGATGGGTGTGGGGTCATTGAGGTGACCACAGGGTCACTGAGGTCAGTGTGGGGTCACTGAGGTGACCGCAGGGTCAGCGTCTGCTACCCGCGAGTGTCCAGCCCCGTGAAGGCCGAGCTGCGCCAGTGAGTGACCGCACGGGTCGTGGGGTCATGGGGGTCACCATGGGGTCATTGAGATGGGTGTGGGGTCATTGAGGTGACCACAGGGTCATTGAGATGGGTGTGGGGTCATTGAGGTGACCACAGGGTCACTGAGATGGGTGTGGGGTCATTGAGGTGACCACAGGGTCACTGAGTTGGGTGTGGGGTCATTGAGGTGGGTATGAGGTCATTGAGGTGACCACAGGGTCATTGAGGTGGGTTTGGGGTCACTGAGATGACCCCAGGGTCACTGAGATGGGTGTGGGGTCATTGGGGTGACCACAGGGTCATTGAGGTGGGTTTGGGGTCACTGAGATGACCACGGGGTCACCAACCCATTCCTGGGGTCACTGAGATGACCATAGGGTCATTCAGGTGGGTGTGAGGTCACTGAGGTGACCACGGGGTCACTGACCCTGCCCAGGTGACCCTCAGGTGTATCCAGGTGACCCCGGGGTGTGTCCAGGTGACCCCAGGCTGTACCCAGGTGACCCTCAGGTGTATCCAGGTGACCCCAGGTGACCTTTAGGTGTGTCCAGGTGACCCCGGGCTGTACCCAGGTGACCCCAGGTGACCCTTAGACATATCCAGGTGACCCTGGGCTGTACCTAGGTGACCCCAAGGTGTATCCAGGTGACCCCTAGGTGTACCCAGGTGACCCCAGGTGACCCTGGGCTGTACCCAGGTGACCCCAGGTGTGTCCCCTCCCCACAGGTACTTCCGGAACCTGTGCTCAGACGACACGCCCATGGTGCGGCGCGCCGCCGCCTCCAAACTGGGCGAGTTCGCCAAGGTGCTGGAGCTGGAGCACGTCAAGAGCGAGATCATCCCCATGTTCTCCAACCTGGCCTCCGACGAGCAGGTACGGCACACCTGGGGGCACCTGGGGGCACCTGGGGACAGCTGGGGACAGCTGGGGACACCTGGGGACACCTGGGGGCAGCTGGGCACACCTGGGGACACCTGGGGAGGGATAAAACACACCTGGGGGCACCCGGGGACACCTGGGGACACCTGGGGACACCTGAGGGCACCTGGGGACAGCTGGGCACACCTGGGGGCACCTGGGGACACCTGGGGGCAGCTGGGGACACCTGGGGACACCTGGGCACACCTGGGGGCACCTGGGGACACCTGGGGGCAGCTGGGGACACCTGGGGACACCTGGGGACAACTGGGGGCACCCGGGGACACCTGGGGGCACCTGGAGACACCTGGGGGCACCTGGGGACACACCTGGGGAAACCTGGAGGCACCTGGGACACCTGGGGACAGCTGGGGGCAGCTGGGGACACCTGGAGGCACCTGGGGACACCTGGGACACCTGGGGACACCTGGGGACACACCTGGGGAAACCTGGAGGCACCTGGGGACACCTGGGACACCTGGGGACACACCTGGGGGCACCTGGGGACACCTGGGGGCAGCTGGGGACACCTGGGGGCACCTGGGCACACCTGGGGGCAGCTGGGGACACCTGGAGGCACCTGGGGCACCTGGGGACACCTGGGGACACCTGGGGGCAGCTGGGGACACCTGGGGGCAGCTGGGGACACCTGGGGGCACCTGGGCACACCTGGGGGCAGCTGGGGACACCTGGAGGCACCTGGGGGTCACCTGGGGGCACCTGGGGACAGCTGGGGGTCACCTGGGGGTTACCTGTGCTCACCTGGACACACCTGTATGTCTCAGGACTCAGTGCAGCTGCTGGGGGCGGAGCCATACACTAACAGGGCTTACCTGGGGGTCACCTGGGGGTCACCTAGGGGTCACCTAGGGGTTATTTATGACACACCTGTGCACACCTGTGCAGGACTCGGTGCGGCTGCTGGCGGTGGAGGCGTGTGTGAACATCGCGCAGCTGCTGGGGGCGGGGTCATACAATAACGGGGTCACCTGGGGGTCACATAGGGGTCACCTGGGGGTCACATAGGGGTCACCTGGGGGTTACCTGTGCACACCTGTGCAGGACTCGGTGCGGCTGCTGGCGGTGGAGGCGTGTGTGAGCATCGCGCAGCTGCTGCCGCAGGAGGAGCTCGAGGGGCTGGTGATGCCCACCCTGCGCCAGGCCGCCGAGGACAAGTCCTGGCGCGTCAGGTACATGGTGGCCGACAAGTTCACCGAGGTGAGAGCACACCTGGGGACACCTGGGGACACCTGGGGACACCTGGGGGCAGCTGGGGGCACCTGGGGGCAGCTGGGGACACCTGGGGACACCTGGGGACACACCTGGGGGCAGCTGGGGACACCTGGGGACACCTGGGGACACACCTGGGGGCAGCTGGGGACACCTGGGGATACACCTGGGGGCACCTGGGGACACCTGGGGGTAGTTGAGCACACCTGGGGACACACCTGGGACATGCCTGGGGCTCACCTGTGGGCACAGCTGGGGACACACCTGGGGGCACCTGGGGACACACCCGGGCACACACCTGGGGACACCTGGGGCACACTTAAGGCATACCTGGGGACACACCTGGGGACACACCTGGGGCTCACCTGGGGACACACCTGAGGATGCACCTGGGCACATTTAGAGACACACCTGAGGACACATCTGGGGCACACCTGGGACACACTTGGGACACACCTGAGCACACACCTGGGCTCACATGCTTTCGTCTGTGGGCACACCTGGGGACACACCTGAGCACACACCTGAGCGCGCACCTGAGGACACACCTGTGACACACCTGACAACGCACCTGGGCTCACCTGGGGCTCACCTGTGACACACCTGGGCTCACTGCTCTCACCTGTGACACACCTGTCTCACCTGTGACACACCTGAGCACACACCTGAGGACACACCTGGGACACACCTGGGGCTCACCTGGGGCACACTTAGGGCACACCTGAGCACACACCTGGGCTCACCTGTGACACACCTGGGCTCACCTGTGACACACCTGTGACACACCTGGCCTCACCTGTCTCACCTGTGACGCACCTGTCTCACCTGTGACACACCTGTGACACACCTGTCTCACCTGTCTCACCTGTCTCACAGCTGCAGCGCGCCGTGGGCCCCGAGATCACCAAGACCGACCTGGTGGGCGCCTTCCAGAGCCTCATGAAGGACTGCGAGGCCGAGGTGCGGGCCGCCGCCTCCCACAAGGTCAAAGGTCAGCCACCTGGCCCCTCCTGGGGTCACCTGTCCCCTCCTGGGGTCACTTGTGGTGTCTTGGGGGTCATCTGTGGGGTCTTGGGGGTCACCTGTCCGGTCCTGGGGTCACCTGGGGGGTCACCTGTGGGGTCAGGGGTCACCTGTGGGGTCAGGGGTCACCTGTGGGGTCAGGGGTCACTGACCTGTCCCTTTGGTGTCCCCAGAGTTCTGTGAGAACCTGTCCCCGGATTGTCGTGAGGCCGTGATCATGGGTCAGATCCTGCCCTGCATCAAGGTGAGCGCACCTGGGGACACCTGGGACACACCTGGGGACACTGGGGGCACCTGGGACACACCTGGGGACACCTGGGGACACCTGGGACACACCTGGGGACGCCTGGGACACACCTGGGGACACCTGGGACACACCTGGGGACATCTGGGGACACTGGGGACACCTGGGACACACCTGGGACACCTGGGGACACACCTGGGGACACCTGGGGATACCTGGGGACATCTGGGCACACCTGGGGACACACCTGGGGACACACCTGGGGGATACCTGGGAACACACCTGGGCACACCTGGGCACACCTGGGACACCTGGGGACACCTGGGACACACCTGGGGACACCTGGGGGCACCTGGGGACACACCTGGGGGCACTTGGGGTGGTGGGACACACCTGGGGACGCACCTGAGACACACCTGGGGACACCTGGGGGATACCTGGGACACACCAGGATGAAACTGTGACACACCTGGGCACACTCGTGCTCACTTGGCACACACCTGGGGGTACCTGGGGACACACCTGGGGGTACCTGGCGCCACACCTGAGCTCACCTGTGCCCACCTGTGCAGGAGCTGGTGTCGGACGCCAACCAACACGTGAAGTCGGCGCTGGCCTCGGTGATCATGGGGCTGTCCCCGATCCTGGGCAAGGACAACACCGTGGAGCACCTGCTGCCGCTCTTCCTGGCGCAGCTCAAGGACGAGGTGAGGCACCTGGGGGCACCTGTGATACACCTGGGCACACCTGGGGAGCCAGCACCCCCTGGAAGCTCCTCCCAGTTTATCCCAGTTTATCCCAGTTCCCCTCAATGAACTCCCAGTGTTTCTGTGTCTCCCTCTGGTGGCGCCTTTGGGAACTGCAGCTCCCTCCCAGTAACTCCCAGTGACTCCCAGTTCATCCCAGTCACTCCAAATCCCTCCCAGTTTATCTCAGCCCCTCCCCAGTTCCCTCCCAGTATAAACCAGTCCCTCCCAGTTTATCCCAGTTTATCCCAGTTTCTCCCAGTCCCTCCCAGTTCCCCTCAATGAACTCCCAGTGTTTCTGTGTCTCCCTCTGGTGGCGACTTTGGGAACTGCAGCTCCCTCCCAGTAACTCCCAGTGACTCCCAGTTTATCCCAGTCCATCCCAGTATAGCCCAGTCCCCTCAAACCTCTCCTAGTTTATCCCAGTCCCTCACAGTCCCATCCCAATCCCTCCCAGTTTATCCCAGTCCCTCCCAGTTCCCCTCAATGAACTCCCAGTGTTTCTGTGTCTCCCCCTGGTGGCCCCTTTGAGAACTGCAGCTCTCTCCCAGTAACTCCCAGTTTGTCCCAGTTCCCTCCCAGCGCCTCCCAGTTGCTGCCAGTCCCTCCCAGTCCATCCCAGTCTCTTCCAGTATATCCCAGTCCCCTTCTAATCCCTCCCAGTCCCTCCCAGTTTATCCCAGTCCCTCCCAGTTCCCCTCAATGAACTCCCACTGTTCCTGTGTCTCCCTCTGGTGGCGCCTTTGGGAACTGCAGCTCCCTCCCAGTAACTCCCAGTAACTCCCAGTGACTCCCAGTTTATCCCAGTCCATCCCAGTATAGCCCAGTCCCCCCAAACCTCTCCCAGTTTATCCCAGTCCCTCCCAGTCCCATCCCAGTCCCTCCCAGTTTGTCCCAGTCCCTCCCAGTTCCCCTCAATGAACTCCCAGTGTGTCTGTGTCTCCCTCTGGTGGCGACTTTGGGAACTGCAGCTCCCTCCCAGTAACTCCCAGTGACTCCCAGTTTGTCCCAGTCCCTCCCAGTCCAAACCAGTCCCCTCCCAGTAACTCCCAGTATGTCCCAGTGCCCCGAGGTGCGGCTGAACATCATCTCCAACCTGGACTGCGTGAACGAGGTGATCGGCATCCGGCAGCTGTCGCAGTCGCTGCTGCCCGCCATCGTGGAGCTGGCCGAGGACGCCAAATGGCGCGTGCGGCTGGCCATCATCGAGTACATGCCGCTGCTGGCCGGCCAGCTGGTGAGACTGGGAGGGACTGGGACAAACTGGGAGGGACTGGGAGGGACTGGGAGGGACTGGGATAAACTGGGAGGGACTGGGAGGGAACTGGGATGAGCTGGGAGTTACTGGGAGTTAGTGGGAGGGAGCTGCAGTTCTCGAAACTGCCACCAGAGGGAGACACAGAAACATTGGGAGTTCATTGAGGGGAACTGGGAGGAACTGGGAGGAACTGGGAGGGACTGGTTTATACTGGGAGAGAACTGGGAAGAGACTGGGAGGGGTTTAGAGGGACTGGGAGTTACTGGGAGGGACTGGGAGTCACTGGGAGTTACTGGGAGTCACTGGGAGTTACTGGGAGTTACTGGGAGGGAGCTGCAGTTCCCAAAGTCGCCATTAGGGGGAGACACAGAAACATTGGGAGTTCATTGAGGGGAATTGGGAGGGACTGGGATAAACTGGTTTATACTGGGAGGGACTGGTTTATACTGGGAGGGACTGGGATGGACTGGGATAAACTGGGAGGGAACTGGAGTAAATTGGCAGAGACTGGGAGGAACTGGGAGGGACTGGTTTATACTGGGAGGGGTTGGTTTGTACTGGTCCATACTGGGTTATACTGGTTTATACTGGTTTATACTGATCAATGCTGGCTTATACTGGTTTGTATTGGTTTATACTGGTTAATATGGGTTTATACTGGTTTATACTGGTCCTTACTGGTGTCTCCCCCCTCAGGGCGTGGAGTTCTTCGATGAGAAGCTGAACTCGCTCTGCATGGCCTGGCTGGTGGACCACGGTACTGGTTTATACTGGTTTATACTGGGACGGGACTGGGAGGGTTACTGGGCACCTGAGGTGGGTTTATACTGGTCCAGACTGGTTCATACTGGTTTATACTGGTTTATATGGGATTATACTGCTCCATACTGGTCCATACTGGTTTATACTGGTTTATACTTGTCCATACTGGTTTATACTGGTTCATACTGGTTTATACTGGTTTCTTCCCCAGTGTACGCCATCCGGGAGGCCGCCACCAGTAACCTGCGGAAGCTGGTTTATACTGGTTTATATGGGTTTATATGGATTTATACTGGTTTATACTGGTCTGTACTGGTCCATACTGGTTCATACTGGTTTATACTGGTTTATACTGGTTCTCCCTGCAGTGTATGCCATCCGGGAGGCCGCCACCAGTAACCTGCGGGAGCTGGTTTATATTGGTTTATACTGGTCCATACTGGTTATACTGGTTTATATGGGTTTATATGGGATTATACTGGTCCATACTGGTCATACTGGTTCATACTGGTTTATACTGGTTTCTTCCCCAGTGTACGCCATCCGGGAGGCGGCCACCAGTAACCTGCGGAAGCTGGTGGAGCGCTTTGGGCACACCTGGGCGCAGGGCACCATCGTGCCCAAGGTGTTGGCCATGGCGGCCGACCCCAACTACCTGCACCGCATGACCACGCTCTTCTGCATCAACGTGGGTACCGGGGTCACCTGGGGACACACCTGGGGACAGCTGGGGACACCTGGGGACACTGGGGACACACCTGGGGACACCGGGGTCAGCTGGGGACACACCTGGGGACACTGGGGACACCTGGGAACACACCTGGGACAGCTGGGCACACCTGACCTTACCTGAGATAGGAGCAACATGGGATGTCCCCAATCCCTGTCGTTGTCTCACCTGTCACTCACCTGTCCCTCACCTGTAACACACCTGTAACTCACCTGTCACACGTGTCCATGTCTCACCTGCCCAGGTGCTCTCGGAGGTGTGTGGCCAGGAGGTCACCACCCAGCAGATACTCACCTGTCCCTATGACACCTGTCACACCTGTCCATACCTGTCTCACCTGTCACATGTCACACCTGTACACACATGTCACACCTGTGTCACCTGCCCAGGTGCTGTTGGAGGTGTGTGGCCAGGAGGTCACCACCCAGCAGATGTTACCCATGGTGCACACCTGTCCCTATCACACCTGTAACTCACCTGTACACACCTGTACACACCTGTACACACATGTAACACACATGTCACACCTGTGTCACCTGTCCAGGTGCTGTCGGAGGTGTGTGGCCAGGAGGTCACCACCCAGCAGATGTTACCCATGGTGCTCACCTGTCACACCTGTCCCTAGCACACCTGTACACACCTGTACACACCTGTACACACGTGTACACACCTGTACGCACATGTAACACACATATCACACCTGTCACACCTGTGTCACCTGCCCAGGTGCTGTCGGAGGTGTGTGGCCAGGAGGTCACCACCCAGCAGATGTTACCCACGGTGCTGATCTGTCACACCTGGCCCTATGACACCTGTAACTCACCTGTACACACCCGTACACACCTGTACACACCTGTCACACATGTCACACGTGTGTCACCTGTGCAGGTGCTGTCGGAGGTGTGTGGCCAGGAGGTCACCACCCAGCAGATGCTGCCCACGGTGCTGCGGATGGCGGCCGACGCCGTGGCCAACGTCCGCTTCAACGTGGCCAAATCGCTGCAGCGCATCGGGCCCATCCTGGACAGCGGGTAAACTGGGTTATACTGGTTATACTGGTTTATACTGGTTTATACTGGTTAGACTGGTTAGACTGGTTAGACTGGTTATAGGGGTTATAGTGGGTTATACTGGTTTGTACTGGGTTATACTGGTCTGACCAAATCGCTGCAGCGCATCGGGCCCATCCTGGACAGCGGGTAAACTGGTTATACTGGGTTATACTGGTCTATACTGGTTTAGACTGGTTAGACTGGTTAGACTGGTTAGACTGGTTTAGACTGGTTAGACTGGTTATACTGGTTAGACTAGGTTAGATTGGTTATACTGGATTATACTGGTTAGACTGGTTAGACTGGTTTATACTGGTTAGACTGGTTAGACTGGTTATACTGGTTTGTACTGGGTTATACTGGGTTAGACTGGGTTATACTGGTTAGACTGGGTTATACTGGGTTGTAATGGTTTATACTGGGTTGTACTGGTTATACTGGGTTATACTGGGTTATACTGGTTTGAGTTGGTTTGTTCTTGTCACACCTGTCACACACCTGTCCCTGTGTCCCCTGTGTCACCACCTGTGTCCCCTGTGTAACTGTGTCACCCGTGTCACCCGTGTCACCCGTGTCACCTGTGTCCCCTGTGTCCCCTGTGTCACCCGTGTCACCTGTGTCCCCTGTGTCACCTGTGTCCCCTGTGTCCCCTGCGTCACCTGTGTGTCACCTGTGTCACCTGTGTCCCCTGTCTCACCTGTCTTACCTGTGTCACCTGTGTCACCTGTGTCACCTGTGTCCCCTGTGTTACCTGTGTGTCACCTGTGTCCCCTGTGTCACCCGTGTCACCCGTGTCACCTGTGTCCCCTGTGTCCCCTGTGTGTCACCTGTGTCCCCTGTGTCCCCTGCGTCACCTGTGTGTCACCTGTGTCACCTGTGTCCCCTGTGTCCCCTGTGTCCCCTGTGTGTCACCTGTGTCACCTGTGTCCCCTGTGTGTCACCTGTGTCCCCTGTGTCCCCTGTGTCACCTGTGTCACCTGTCTCACCTGTGTCACCTGTGTCCCTGTGTCACCTGTGTGTCCCCTGTGTCCCGTGTCACCTGTGTCACCTCTGTCACCCGTGTCACCTGTGTCACCTGTGTCCCCTGTGCAGCACTCTGCAGACCGAGGTGAAGCCGGTGCTGGAGAAGTTGACTCAGGACCAGGACGTGGACGTCAAATACTTCGCACAGGAGGCGCTGACAGGTGAGGGACACACCTGGGGTCACCTGGGGACACCTGGGACACACCTGGGGACAGCTGGGGACACACCTGGGGACACCTGGGACACACCTGGGGACAGCTGGGGACACACCTGGGGACACCTGGGACACACCTGGGGTCAGCTGGGGACACCTGGGACACACCTGAGGACACACCTGGGGTCACCTGGGGACACCTGGGGACACCTAAACACACCAGGGTACAGCTGGGGACACACCTGGGGTCACCTGGGGACACCTGGGGACACACCTGGGGACACACCTGGGGTCACCTGGGGACACCTGGGACACCTGGGGACACACCTGGGGTCACCTGGGGACACCTGGGGACACACCTGGGGACACACCTGGGGTCACCTGGGGACACCTGGGACACCTGGGGACACACCTGGGGACACCTGGGACACACCTGGGGACATCTGGGGACACATGGGGACACCTGGGGACACCTGGGGACATCTGGGGACACCTGAGACACACCTGAGGTGCCCCCAGGTGACCCCTGTGTCCCCTCCCCCTCCTCCGCAGTGCTGGCGCTGGCCTGACCCCGCCCCTCCCCCCCTCGTCGGGACCCGCCCCCTCGCATGTGACCGGCGCTGTGACCGCCCCTCCCCCACCCCTGGCCCCTCCCCCCTCCAAACTCTGTCACCCCTCCCCCTCCCCCCCCTTCTTCTTTCTGCTGTTCATTAATTATTAATTACCGAGGATTTCGCCGTTAATAAAAACCACAACGAGGCTGCGGAGTTGTTAATTGATGGGGGTGGGGGAGGGGCAGGGGCGGTGGCAGCGCGGGTCACGTGATGCAGAAACCCTCCCCTTCTCTTAATTAATTCCCTTCGTTTTAATTAAAAAAAAAAAAAAAGGCGCCGCGGGCCCTTTAAATATAGGCCACGCCCCCTGGTGCAGCGCGCTGCGCTTGCGTCATTTACTCCGATTTGCGCATGCGCGCTGCGACTCCCGCGCAGGCCACGCCCCTTTACGCATGCGCGTTGTGACTCCCGCGAAGGCCACGCCCCTTTGCGCATGCGCGCTGCGCTCACACATAGAGCGTGTCCCTTGGCGCATGCGCAGTGCGCCTCCCGCGCAGGCCACGCCCCCTCCTCCCCTCAGCCCCGCGCGCGCCGCGAGAGGCGGGAAAAGGAACCGGAAACCGCCTCAGAGCCCGAGCGGAAGCTCCGGGAACCGGGAACCCCCCGGGAAGCGGCCGAGGAACGTTCGGGAACCTTGGCGCGGCTCCGCGGCCGCCGCCATGTCGGACTCCGGCCAAAGCCCCGCCCCCGGCGCGCGGCGCCGCTGCTGGAACCGCGACAAGGAGCCGGAGGGAGGCGGAGAGCGACGGGTGGGCGGGGCTTGGGGAGGGCGGGGCTTGGGGCGTGATGGACGGCACCTGGAGGGGTGCGGGGGCGTGGTTTGGGGTTGATTGATGGCAGCGGAAAGGTTGATCCTAAAGGTGGGGCTTGGGGTTGACTGACAGCGGTTGGTAGTGGGGGCGTGGTTTGGGAATGACTGACAGGCGCCACAAAGGGCGGGGGATGAGCGTGAGGGCGTGGCTTGGCGTTGATTGACAGTAGATTTTCGTGGGGGCGTGGCTTGCGGTTGATTGACAGTCACTTTGGGGAGGGCTGCTCGTGGGGCGTGGCTTGGGAATGATTGACAGCAGTAGCACAGGGTGGAGCTAATGGGGGCGTGGCTTCACATTAGGTGTGGCACCTATGGGCGTGTCCAGAGCAGGGTGGGTGTGGCCAACCGCGCTATAGAGAACAATGAATTACAACGTGAGAGGGTGGGGCTATACCGGAGTGGGCGTGGCTATCCATGGGCGTTCCCCCTGTGGTGGGCGTGTCCCTACTGACTAGGCCCCGCCCACAGGAGGTGGGGGAGGAGCCTGCGGGGCCCCTGCAGAAGACGCCAATCATCCTGGCCAAGCCCCCGGCGGAGCGGGTAAGCCTTGGGGGGCGTGGCTTGCACTGGGGGGGCGTGTCCACCTCTAAAAGAGGCGTGTCCTCTTTCCCCACTCAGCGTGGCCACGCCCCATGACGTCATTTTCTATTTTTAAACAGCAGCAGCCGCCTCCAGCCGCCGCAAAGGCGGGGCCAGCACAAGCCCCGCCCCCTCCCGCCCCGGCCCCGCCCATCGTGCTGATGAAAGCGCGGGGGGAGGAAGGTCGAGGAGGGGGCGTGGCCTCGCAGACCGCAGGGGAGGGGCCGGCACAAGCCCCGCCCCTGGAGAGGGAGGGGCCACGCCCCACCCAACCTGTCTATCAACTGCACAGCCGGGGGCTGGCCCCGCCCGCTGCGCTGGACCGTGAGTGGGCGGGGCTAAATGGGGCGTGGTCAGGTGGGAGGGACTAAAATGGGTGGGTTAATGCGGGGGCGTGGCTAAAGACGAGATTGGACGTCGGGAAGGGGCGGGGTTTGTGACAATCTGGACGTGGTTATGGCTGGGTGTGATCGTTGTGGGCGTGGTCTATGCTCATGGGCGGGGCTTGATGAAATAATGTAAAGGGGCGGTGCTTTAGGGCAGGGGCGTGACCATGAGGTTGTGGGTGTGGCTATGAGTGGGTGTGGTTACTGTGGGCGGGGCTATAGCGGAGCTAAGGGGATTAGCTGGCTAAAAGGGGCGTGGCTTGTGTAATGGCGTGACCACAACTGGGTGTGCTCACTGTGGGCGTGGCCACACCCATGGGCGTGGCTACGACCTCTGATTCACACCTGAAGGGGGCGGGACTTGATGCCAAACCCGCCAATTAAACCACAGCCGCGCGCTTATCACAGCGGGCGTGGCTTATACAGCGGGCGTGGCCCAAAAGTGGGCGTGCCCTCTAAGTGGGCGTGTCTTTGTCCTGCAGCCGCCCAGGCTCAAGCCCGATTGGCCGCCCCGGAGAAGATGAAAACCAGCATCAAACTGGTGGACGAACAAATGAACTGGTGCGACAGCGCCCTGGAGGTGTGCGCGGGGCTTAAACAGGGGGCGGGGTTTAAACCTAGGGGGGCGTGGCTTGAGTGGGCGGGGCCTGCGGAGCCTCCCAGTGACTCCCAGTGCTCCCAGTTCCTGCTGGAGCAGACGGACGTGCTGGTGGTGGGAGCGCTGGGCCTCCAGGGCACCGGGAAATCCACCGTGATGTCACTGCTGGCCGGAAACCAGCCCGAGGAGGACCCGCGGTACTGGGGGGGACTGGGATAAACTGGGAGGGACTGGGATAAACTGGGAGGGACTGGGATAAACTGGGAGGGACTGGGAGGGGACTGGGACAAACTGGGACAAACTGGGAGTTACTGGGAGGAAGCTGCAGTTCCCAAAGGCGCCACCAGAGGGAGACACAGAAACATTGGGAGTTCATTGAGGGGAACTGGGAGGGACTGGGATAAACTGGTTTATACTGGGATGGACTGTTTTATACTGGGAGGGAACTGGGGAGGGGCTGGGATAAACTGGGAGGGATTTGGAGTGACTGGGATAAACTGGGACAAACTGGGAGTTATTGGGAGTTACTGGGAGGGAGCTGCAGTTCCCAAAGGCGCCACCAGAGGGAGACACAGGAACATTGGGAGTTCATTGAGGGGAACTGGGAGGGACTGGGACAAACTGGGATGAACTGGGATGGACTGGGATAAACTGGTTTATACTGGGGTGGACTGGTTTATACTGGGAGGGAACTGGGGAGGGGCTGGGATAAACTGGGACAAACTGGAATAAACTGGGAGTTACTGGGAGGAAGCTGCAGTTCCCAAAGGCGCCACCAGAGGGAGACACAGAAACACTGGGAGTTCATTGAGGGGAACTGGTTTATACTGGGATAAACTGGTTTATACTGGGAAGGGTCTGACAGAACCCCGGAGAGGGATTTAGGTGACACTGGGCCAAACTGGGATGAACTGGGATGAACTGGGATGGGATTGGAGGACCAACTGGTCCATACTGGTTTATACTGGTTTATACCGGTTTATACTGGTCCATACTGGTCCATACTGGTTTTTACTTGTCCATACTGGTCCATACTGGTCCATACTGGTTTATACTGGTGCAGGTCGTTCGTGTTCCGGCCGCAGCCGCCGGAGCTGAGGGAAAGGGGCGGGGCCCAAACGGGCGGCATCGACCTCTTCGTCACCCAGGAGCGCGTCCTCTTCCTGGACACCCAGGTCATTAGCGCTAATTAGTGTTAAGTGATGTTGGGCTGAGTCCAGACTGGGCAGGGCCTGGCGTTGATTGGGCTTAATTAGCTCTAATTGTGATGTAATTAGCGAATATTAGTAGCCTAATTCCATTTAATTAGCTTTAATTAGTCCATAATGAGCATTGGTGATCTTAAAAGGAACCTAATTGCAGTTTATTAGCTGTAATTAGTTCATCGTTAGCATAATTGACCCCAAAAGCAAATTAATTAGGAATAAGAGGAACCCCAAATTGCAGTTAATTAACTTTAGTTAATCCGTAATTAGCATTGATTATCCTCATATTTATACCAAATTTGGCACTAATTAACAGTAATTAGTCCTCCCCTGCCTCCAGTCTGGGGGTGTCTGGCATTAACTGCCAATAATTAACCTTTAAGTGCTGTTAATTAATCAATATCCAACGCTAATTGCCCCAAAATACCGTAATTACCCCATTTTGTAATTACCGTAATTAATGAGTTCATTGTAATTAGAGTAATTACAGTAATTAGCCCAGTTATTGTACTTATTGCTAATTATAATGCTTAATTATCTTATTACCTAATATATCCGTAATTACTCCAACAACCCCAATTACCGTAATTAACCCATTTACTGTAATTAGCCCAATAACCATAATTAATCCCCCCAATTACCGTAATTACCCCAAGTAGCTCAACTACCGTAATCACCCCACTTCCTGTAATTAGCCCAATTACCGTCATTACCCCTAATTACCATCATTACCCCAATTACCATCATTAATCACTCGAATTACCGTAATTACCCTAAATTACCGTAATTACCCTAAATTACCGTAATTACCCTAAATCACCCCCCCTCCCAATTCCTCCAATTAAATTAACCCCTCCCCTTTTGGCCACACCTCCTCTGGGCGTGGCCTCCCGCTGACCACGCCCCCTCCCTCCTTTAGCCCATCCTAAGCCCCGCCCACTTGGATCACCTGATCAACAACGACCGGAAGCTTCCGCCCGAGTTCGCGCTGCCCCACGCCTACGTGGAGACCCAGGTGAGGTGGGCGTGGCCTGGGGGGGCTGATGAGGGGTTAATTAGCGTTAATTAACGAGGGGTTAATGGGGGGCAGTCGCTGCAGATCGCCGCCTTCCTGTTCACGGTGTGTCACGTGGTGCTGCTGGTGCAGGATTGGTTCACCGACCTGGGGCTCTACAGGTGAGGGGGCGGGGCTAACAGGTGAGCGCGGGGTGACCCCGGAATGACCTCGGAATGACCCTGAAATGACCCCAGAATGACCTCCAAATGACCCCAGAAGTGACCCTGAAATGACCCTGGAATGACCCCAAAGTGACCTCAAAATGACCCCAGAATGACCTCCAAATGACCCCAGAAATGACCCTGAAATGACCCCAAAGTGACCTCAAAATGACCCCAGAAATGACCCCAAAGTGACCCTGAAATGACCTACAGCTGACCCCAAAATGACCCTCAGGTGACCCAGAAGTGACCTACAGCTGACCCCAAAATGACCCTGGAATGACCCCAGAAATGACCTACAGCTGACCCCAAAATGACCCTCAGGTGACCCAGAAGTGACCCTGAAATGACCCTAAAGTGACCCCAGCAATGACCCTAAAGTGACCCCAGAAATGACCTCGAGATGACCCCAGAAATGATCCTGAAATGACCCCAGAAATGACCCTGAGATGACCCCAAAGTGACCTCAAAATGACCCCAGAAATGACCCCAAAGTGACCCAGAAATGACCCACAGGTGACCCCAGAAATGACCCTCAGGTGACCCAGAATGACCCTGAAATGACCCCAGAATGACCCCAGAATGACCTCCAAATGACCCCAGAAGTGACCCAGAAGTGACCCTGGAATGACCCCTGAAATGACCTACAGCTGACCCCAAAATGACCCTCAGGTGACCCAGAAGTGACCCTGAAATGACCCTAAAGTGACCCCAGAAATGACCTCGAGATGACCCCAGAAGTGACCTTGAAATGACCCCAAAGTGACGTCAAAATGACCCCAGAAGTGACCTTGAAATGACCCCAGAAATGACCCTGAAATGACCCCAAAGTGACCTCAAAATGATCCCAGAAATGACCCCAAAGTGACCCTGAAATGACCCACAGTGACCCTGAAATGACCCTCAGGTGACCCAGAAGTGACCCTGAAATGACCCTAAAGTGACCCCAGAAATGACCTCGAGATGACCCCAGAAGTGACCTTGAAATGACCCCAGAAATGACCCTGAGATTACCCCAAAGTGACCTCAAAATGACCCCAGAAATGACCCCAAAATGACCCCAGAAATGACCCCAAAGTGACCCCAAAATGACCCTCAGGTGACCCAGAAGTGACCCTGAAATGACCCTAAATGACCCCAGAAATGACCTACAGCTGACCCCAAAATGACCCTCAGGTGACCCTGAAATGACCCTAAAGTGACCCCAGAATGACCTCCAAATGACCCCAGAAGTGACCTTGAAATGACCCCAGAAATGACCCCAAAGTGACCCTGAAATGACCCCGGAAGTGACCCATAAGTGACCTGAGTGTGACCCATAAGTGACCCATAACTGACCCATAACTGACCCATAAGTGACCCATAACTGACCCATAGTGACCCATAACTGACCCATAACTGACCCATAGTGACCCATAAGTGACCCATAACTGACCCATAGTGACCCATAACTGACCCCTAAGTGACCTGAGAGTGACCCATAACTGACCCATAACTGACCCATAAGTGACCCATAACTGACCCAAACTGACCCATAACTGCCCCATAGTGACCCATAACTGACCCATAACTGACCCATAACTGACCCATAGTGACCCATAGTGACCCATAACTGACCCATAACTGACCCATAGTGACCCATAACTGACCCATGACTGACCCATAACTGACCCATAAGTGACCCATAAGTGACCCATAGTGACCCATAACTGACCCATAAGTGACCCATAACTGACCCATAACTGACCCATAAGTGACCCATAAGTGACCCATAACTGACCCATAACTGACCCATAACTGACCCATAACTGCCCCATAACTGCCCCATAACTGACCCATAACTGACCCATAACTGACCCATAAGTGACCCCAAAATCCCATAAGTGACCCATAAGTGACCCCTAACTGACCCATAAGTGACCCATAATTGACCCCTGACCCCAAAATCCCATAAGTGACCCATAAGTGACCCAACCTGCCCCCCAAGTGCCCCCCGTGCCCCATAAGTGCCCCATAAGTGCCCTGTGCTCCCCAGGTTCCTGCAGACGGCCGAGATGGTGAAGCCCCCGACGCCCCAAATCACCCCATAACTGCCCCATAACCGACCCAAACTGCCCCATAAGTGCCCCCCGTGCCCCATAGCTGCCCCATAAGTGTCCTGGTGCCCCCCAGGTTCCTGCAGACAGCAGAGATGGTGAAGCCCCCGACGCCCCAAATCACCCCATAACTGCCCCATAACTGCCCCAAACCGCCCCATAACCGACCCAAACTGCCCCACAAGTGCCCCCCGTGCCCCATAAGTGCCCCATAAGTGTCCTGGTGCCCCCCAGGTTCCTGCAGACGGCCGAGATGGTGAAGCCCCCGACGCCCCAAATCACCCCATAACTGCCCCAAACCGCCCCATAACTGACCCATAAGTGACCCCTGTGCCCCATAAGTGCCCCGTGCCCCATAGCTGCCCCACGGCTGCCCCCCAGGTTCCTGCAGACGGCCGAGATGGTGAAGCCCCCGACGCCGTCCCCCAGCCATGAGCCGAGCGGCGCCGGAGCCGAGGAGCCGTCGGAGTATTACCCACATCTGGGTGAGGCTGCCCCATAGATCCTGCCCCATGGATCTGTGACCCATAGATCCTGACCCAGAGATCTGTGACCCATGGATCTGTGACCCACGGATGGGACCCATGGATCTGTGACCCATAGGTCTGACCCATAGATCTGAGCCATGGATCTGACCCATGGATCCTGACCCATGGATCTGACCCAGAGATCTGTGACCCATAGATCTGACCCATAGATCTGACCTATGGATCTGTGACTCAGAGATCTGTGACCCACGGATGGGACCCATGGATCCTGACCCATGGATCCTGCCCCATGGATCTGCCCCATAGATCTGTGACCCATAGATCCTGACCCATAGATCTGACCCACAGAGCCTGCCCTAGAGATCTGTGACCCATAGATCTGACCCACGGATCTGACCCATGGATCTGCCCCATAGATCCTGACCCACGGATCCTGACCCATAGATCCTGACCCATGGATCCTGACCCATGGATCTGACCCATAGATCTGACCCATAGATCCTGACCCATGGATCTGTGACCCATAGATCTGACCCATGGATCTGACCCATGGATCTGCCCCATAGATCTGACCCATAGATCTGACCCATGGATCTGTGACCCATAGATCCTGACCCATGGATCCTGCCCTAGAGATCTGTGACCCATAGATCTGTGACCCATGGATCTGTGACCCATGGATCTGTGACCCACGGATGGGACCCATGGATCCTGACCCATGGATGTGACCCATGGATCCTGACCCATAGATCTGTGACCCATGGATCCTGACCCATAGATCCTGACCCATAGATCTGACCCATAGATCCTGACCCACAGATCTGACCCATGGATCCTGACCCATAGATCCTGACCCATAGATCTGACCCATAGATCTGTGACCCATAGATCCTGACCCACAGATCTGACCCATAGATCCTGACCCATAGATCCTGACCCATAGATCCTGACCCATGGATCCTGACCCATAGATCTGACCCATGGATCCTGACCCATAGATCTGTGACTCAGAGATCTGTGACCCACGGATGGGACCCATAGATCTGACCCATAGATCCTGACTCCTGACCCACAGATCCTGACCCATAGATCTGTGACCCATAGATCTGTGACCCAGAGATCTGTGACCCATAGATCTGTGACCTATGGATCTGACCCATAGATCCTGACCCATGGATCTGTGACCCATAGATCCTGACCCATAGATCTGACCCATAGATCCTGACCCATGGATCTGAGCCACGGATCTGAGCCATGGATCCTGACCCATAGATCTGTACCCATAGATCTGTGACCCAGAGATCCTGACCCATGGATCTGACCCATGGATCTGACCCATAGATCTGTGACCCATAGATCCTGACCCATGGATCTGACCCATGGATCCTGCCCCAGAGATCTGGGACCCATAGATCTGTGACCCATGGATCTGACCCATGGATCCTGACACATAGATCCTGACCCATAGATCTGACCCATAGATCTGACCCATAGATCTGACCCACAGATCTGACCCATGGATCTGACCCACAGATCTGACTCATAGATCTGACCCATAGATCTGACCCATGGATCTGACCCATGGATCTGACCCATAGATCTGTGACCCATAGATCCTGCCCCATAGATCTGCCCCATAGATCCTGACCCATAGATCTGTGACCCATGGATCTGTGACCCATGGATCTGTGACCCATGGATCTGACCCATGGATCTGTGACCCATAGATCCTGACCCATGGATCTGAGCCACGGATCTGACCCATGGATCTGTGACCCATGGATCTGTGACCCATGGATCTGTGACCTATGGATCTGACCCATAGATCTGACCCATGGATCCTGACCCATGGATCTGACCCACGGGTGTGACCCATAGATTGTGACCCATAGATCTGCCCCAGAGATCTGTGACCCATGGATCTGTGACCCATAGATCTGACCCATAGATCTGTGACCCATAGATCTGACCCATAGATCTGACCCATGGATCCTGACCCATGGATCTGTGACCCAGAGATCTGTGACCCAGAGATCTGTGACCCACGGATCTGACCCATAGATCCTGACCCATGGATCTGTGACACATAGATCCTGCCCCATAGATCTGTGACTCAGAGATCTGACCCATAGATCCTGACCCATGGAGCCTGCCCTATGCATCCTGCCCCATAGATCTGACCCATGGATCTGACCCATGGATGGGACCCATGGATCCTGACCCAGAGATCTGACCCATAGATCTGACCCATGGATCCTGACCCATAGATCTGCCCCATAGATCCTGACCCATGGATCTGCCCCACGGGTGTGACCCATAGATTGTGACCCACAGATCTGACCCATGGATCCTGACCCATGGATCCTGACCCATAGATCCTGACTCATAGATCTGACCCATGGATCCTGACCCATAGATCCTGACCCATAGATCTGACCCATGGATGGGACCCATAGATCTGACCCATAGATCTGTGACCCATAGATCTGTGACCCATAGATCTGACCCATAGATCCTGACCCATGGATGGGACCCATGGATCTGTGACCCATGGATCTGCCCCATAGATCTGAGCCACGGATCTGTGACCCAGAGATCTGCCCCATAGATCCTGCCCCATGGATCCTGCCCCATGGATCCTGACCCATAGATCTGTGACCCATAGATCCTGACCCACGGGTGTGACCCATAGATTGTGACCCACAGATCTGACCCATAGATCCTGACCCATAGATCCTGACCCATAGATCAGTGACCCATGGATCTGCCCCATGGATCCCGCCCCATCCATAGACCGTAACCCCATAAGCCCCTCCCCAGCCCCACAAGTGACCCCTGGGTGCCCCCCAAGTGACCTGCAGGTGACCCCCAAGTGACCCCCCAGATGACCCCCAGCCCCACAAGTGAACCCCAGGTGACCCCCAAGTGACCCCCTGACCCCCAGGTGACCCCGTGCCCCCCAGGTGACCCCCAGGTGACCCCATTTGACCCCGGCTGTCCCCGCAGTGTTCGTGCAGACGCGGGCGCCCCCCGAGTGTTTCTCCCCACGCCGTGTGGGGCAGATGCAGCGAGTGCTGGGCCGGCTGATGGCGCACTCCCGCCTCAAGTATCGGGGTACGGGGGGGAGGGGGGGGATGGGGGGTCCTGGGTGGGGGTTGGGGGGTCCCAGGTGGATTTTGGGGGGGTCTCAAATGGGATTGGGGGGTCCTGGGTGGGGTTGGGGGGTCCTGGGTGGGGTTTGGGGGGTCCCAGGTCAGATTTGGGGGTCCCAGGGGGGGTTTGGGGGTTCCAAGGGGGTTTTGGGGGGTCTCAGGTCAGATTTGGGGGGTCCCAGGTGGAATTTGGGGGGTCCCAGGTGGATTTTGGGGTCCCTGAGGGGGTTTAGGGGGGTCCTGGATGGATTTTGGGGGGTCCCAGGTCAGATTTGGGAGGTCCCAGGGGGGGTTTGGGGTGTCCTGGGTGGGTTTTGGGGGGTCCCTGAGAGGGTTTGGGGGGTCTCAGTTGGGATTTGAGGGGATTTTTGGGGTCTCAAATGGATTTAGGGGGTCCCGGGTGGGGTTGGGGGGGTCCTGGGTAGGATTTAGGGGGTCCCAAATGGGGTTTGGGGGGTCCCAGGTCAGATTTGGGGGTCCCAGGGGGAATTTGGGGGGTCCCAGGGGGGGTTGGGGGGTCTCAGGTCAGATTTGGGGGGTCCCAAATGGGGTTTGGGGGGTCTCAGGTGGGGTTTGAGGGGATTTTTGGGGTCTCAAATGGATTTGGGGGGTCCCGGGTGGATTTTGGGGGGTCCCAGGTCAGATTTGGGGGTCCCAGGTGGATTTTGGGGTCCCTGAGGGGGTTTAGGGGGGTCCTGGGTGGGATTTGGGGGGTCCCAAATGGCGTTTGGGGGGTCCTGGATGGATTTTGGGGGGTCCTGGGTGGATTTTGGGGGGTCTCAGGTCAGATTTGGGGGGTCCCAGGGGGGTTTGGGGTGTCCCGGGTGGGGTTTCGGGTGTCCTGGGTGGGTTTTGGGGGGTTCCGGGTGGAATTTGGGGGGTCCCAGGTCAGATTTGGGGTGTCCTGGGTGGGTTTTGGGGGGTCCCTGAGAGGGTTTGGGGGGTCCCAGGGGGGGTTTGGGGGTCCCAGGTGGATTTTGGGGGGTCCCAGGTCAGATTTGGGGGGTCCCAGGTGGGGTTTGGGGGGTCCCTGGGTGCGATTTGGGGGGTCCTGGGGGGTCCTGGGTGGGGTTTGGGGATCCCAAATGGAGTTTGGGGGGGTCCCAGGTGGATTTTGGGGGGTCTCAGGTCAGATTTGGGGGGTCCCTGGGGGGGTTTGGGGAGTCCTGGGTGGGGTTTGGGTGGAATTTGAGAGGCCCCAGATGGGTTTTAGAGGGATTTTGGGGGGTCCCAGGTGGATTTTGGGGGGTCCCAGGTGAATTTGGGGAGGATTTTGGGTTAAATTTGGCTGATTTTGGTTAATTTTGGGTTAATTTTGGGCTGTTTCAGGGTCTCTCTCCATGAGGGAACTCCTCCCAGGTGAATTTTGGGTTAAATTTGGCTGATTTTGGTTAATTTGGGTTAATTTTGGGCTGTTTCAGGGTCCCTCTCCATGAGGGAACTCCTCCCAGGACCCCCCGGGGCGCCCCCAGCCCCACCTGAGCCTGAGGTGAACCTGTTCCTGCTGCCCCCCCTGGAGGAGGAGCCCGAGGACGCCCTGCCCCGGGCAGGTGAGCACCAGTACAAACCAGTATAAACCAGTACAAACCAGTATAAACCAGTATAAACCAGTATAGACCAGGATAAACCAGTATAAACCAGTATAGACCAGTATAAACCAATATAGACCAGTATAGACCAGTGTAGATCAGTGTGAACGTCTCCCATGTGCCTTGAACCCCCTTCCCAGTACATCCCAGTTTATCCCAGTATAGCCCAGTTGCTCCCAAATCCTCTCCCAGTTTATCCCAGTTTGTCCCAGTTCATCCCAGTTTATCCCAGTTACCTTTAATGAGCTCCCAGTGTTTCTGTGTCTCCCTCTGGTGGCGCCTTTGGGAACTGCAGCTCCCTCCCAGTAACTCCCAGTAACTCCCAGTTTGTCCCAGTCCCCTCCAAACCCTCTCCCAGTCCCTCCCAGTTTATCCCAGTCCCTCCCAGTCCCTCCCAGTTCATCCCAGTTTATCCCAGTTTGTCCCAGTCCCTCCCAGTTCCCCTCAATGAACTCCCAGTGTTTCTGTGTCTCCCTCTGGTGGCGACATTGAGAACTGCAGCTCCCTCCCAGTAACTCCCAGTAACTCCCAGTTTATCCCAGTCTCTCCCAGTCTGTCCCAGTATAACCCAGTCCCTCCCGCAGGTGGGGGCGGGGCTCTGTTCCCAGCCCTGCCCCCATTCCGGGGTCGGGGGGCTCTGGGGGGGCTCCTGGCCCGTCTCCGGGGGAGGGTCCTGGCGGCCGCTCGCTCCCAGTTATCCCACAGCCTGCTGACCGAGAGGAACTGGTGAGACTGGGAGCCACTGGGAGGGACTGGGAGGGACTGGGATAAACTGGGAGGGGATTGGGAGGGGGTTTGGGGGGACTGGGATAAACTGGGAGGGACTGGGAGGAACTGGGATGGGTTTAGAGGGGATTGAGGGGCACTGGGAGGGAACTGGGATGGACTGGGATATACTGGGAGGGACTGGGATAAACTGGGAGGAACTGGGAGGGGTTTTGGATAAACTGGGAGGGACCTGGGATGGGTTTATAGGGGATTGAGGGGCACTGGGATATACTGGGATGAACTGGGAGGGGATTGGGGTAACTGGGAGGGAACTGGGATGGACTGGGATGAACTGGGAGGGAACTGGGATGAACTGGGAGGGAACTGGGATGAACTGGGAGGGAACTGGGATAAACTGGGAGGGACTGGGATAAATTGGGAGGGAACTGGGATAAATTGGGATGGACTGGGATGAACTGGGATGGACTGGGATAAACTGGGAGGGAACTGGGATGGACTGGGATGAACTGGGAGGGAACTGGGATAAACTGGGATGGACTGGGAAGGGGTTTGGGGGGTAACTGGGAGGTCTATATCTTACCTTTACTCATCCACACTGGTCCGTACTGGTCCATACTGGTCCACACTGGTCCACACTGGTCCATACTGGTCCACACTGGTCCATACTGGTCCATACTGGTCCATACTGGTCCATACTGGTGGCAGGTTCCATTACGCCGCCCGGATTTGGGACGGGGTGAAGAAATCCTCGGCCTTGGCTGAGTACGGCCGGTTACTGGGCTGAACTGGGAGCACTGGGAGCCTCAATAAACCCCCCAAACCGCCTCCTTTGGGTCTTCATTAGTGATAAATGTTAATTAGCTAAACACCCCCCGGTTTAATTAGCTTTAATTATCCCTCAGGAAATTAATTGCCCCCTCAGGAATTTAATTTTCCCCCGTCCTCATCCCTCCTTCCCCCTGGAAACGCCCAGAACTGCCTCATTTCGGTCTTAATTAGCAACAAGCAGTTAATTAATTATCCCTCCAGGCATAATTAGGTGTAATTACCCCTCAGAAATTTAATTACCCCTCGGACCTTCCCCATAGAAACCCCTCAAACTGCCTTCTTTTGGTCTTAATTAGCCACAGACTGCTAATTAATTATCCCCGGAGGTATAAGGAGGTGCAATTAGCCCTCACGAACTTAATTATCTCCTCACATATTTAATTATCTCCGGCCCCGCCCCTTTCCCCTCACGGCTTCGCGCGCTGCGAAAAAGGGCGGGAAAAACCCGCCGGGGGGGAACCACGTGACCAAAAAGGCGGGAAAACCCGCGGGGGGCCGAGCGCCTCAATGCGCATGCGTGGAAACACCGGAAGTCCCCCTCAGCGCACCGGAAGTCCTCCAAGAACATCGAGTTCAAGCGGGGGGGGGGGGGGGGATTTGGGCAGAGCGGTTCCCGCCGCGGGGGGCTCTGAGGCGACTTCCGGTGGGCGCCCTGAGGCGACTTCCGGTGGGCCCTGAGGCGACTTTTGGTGGGCACCCTGAGGCGACTTTTGGTGGGCTCTGAGGCGACTTCCGGTGGGTACTGAGGCGATTTCCGGTGGGCGCTCTGAGGCGACTTCCGGTGGGCGCCCTGAGGCGACTTTCAGTGGTCTCTGAGGCGACTTCCGCTGGGCGCCCTGTGGCGACTTCCGGTGAGCCCTGAGGCGACTTCCGGTGGGTCCTGAGGCGACTTTTGGTGGGCCCTGAGGCGACTTTGGGTGGGCGCTCTGAGGCGACTTCCGATGGGCGCTCTGAGGCGACTTCCGGTGGGTACTGAGGCGACTTCCGGTGGGCGCTCTGAGGCGACTTCCGGTGGGCGCCAATAACGGCCGAGGCGATGCCGGAGATTCCCTTCACGCGTGTGGTGTCCGTGAGCAGCGCTGACCCGGTGAATCTCCCGGCGGCGGCGCGGGAAAAAGGGGGTTTATTTTTCCCGGTGTGAGGAATTCTCCATCCTGAATCGATTCTCGTTGTTTCTCCTCAGCGTCACCCGGCGGAGAATTTGTTGCGGCCGGATGATGGCGGCCGTTGGAGGGGAGCGGCGGCCGGGGAGAAGCAGCTGAGTGCGGTGTTGGAGGTGGGGAGAGGATGAGGAGGGGACTGGGGGTAACTGGGAGGGACTGGGGGTAACTGGGAGGGACTGGGAGGAGGTTTGGGGGTAACTGGGAGGGACTGGGGGTAACTGGGAGGGGACTGGGGGTAACTGGGAGTAACTGGGGGTAACTGGGAGGGACTGGGGATAACTGGGAGGGGACTGGGGGTAACTGAGAGGGGGTTTTGGGGTAACTGGGAGGGACTGGGGGTAACTGGGAGAGGTTTGGGGGTAACTGGGAGGGACTGGGGGTAACTGGGAGAGGTTTGGGGGTAACTGGGAAGGGTTTTGGGGTAACTGGGAGGGGACTGGGATTAACTGGGAGGGACTGGGATTAACTGGGAGGAGGTTTTGGGGTAACTGGGAGGGACTGGGGGTAACTGGGAGGGGACTGGGATTAACTGGGAGGGACTGGGGGTAACTGGGAGGAGGTTTGGGGGTAACTGAGAGGGACTGGGATTAACTGGGAGGGACTGGGATTAACTGGGAGGAACTGGGATTAACTGAGAGGGACTGGGAGTAACTGGGAGGGGACTGGGATTAACTGGGAGGGACTGGGGGTAACTGGGAGGGGGTTTGGGGGTAACTGGGATTAACTGGGGGTAACTGGGAGAGGTTTGGGGGTAACTGGGAGGAGGTTTGGGGGTAACTGGGAGGGACTGGGATTAACTGGGAGGGGACTGGGGGTAACTGGGAGGGACTGGGATTAACTGGGAGGGACTGGGGGTAACTGGGAGGGACTGGGATTAACTGGGAAGAACTGGGAGAGCTCCTTGAGGGGGTTTGGGGGTTCCCTGAAGAGGCCTGGGAGGACTTAGAGAGGAGAATTTTGGGGGGGATTTAAAAAGAGAATTTGGGGGATTTAAAAGGAAAATTTGGGGTTCTGAGGGGATCAAAGGAGAATTTTTTGGGGGGGGATTTTTTGGGGGGTTCTGATGAAGATTTGGGAGGAGAATTTGGGGCTGATTGGAAAGGAAAATTTGGGATATTGAAAAGAGGATTTGGGGTGATTTGAGAGCAGAATTTGGCCGATTTTAAAAGAGAATTTGGGGGATTTGAGGAGATTGAAGGAGGATTTTTTGGGGGATTTTTTTGGGGTTCTGATGAACATTTGGGGGCTCTCAGAGGATCACGGGAGAATTTTTTGGGGGGGTTCTGATGAACATTTGGGGGCTCTGAGAGGATCATGGGAGAATTTTTGGGGGGGATTTTTTTGAGGGGGATTTTTTGGGGGTTCTGATGAACATTTGGGGGCTCTCAGAGGATCATGGGAGAATTTTTTTGGGGGGATTTTTGGGGGGTTCTGATGAAGATTTGGAGGCTCTGAGAGGATCAAAGGAGAATTTTTTGGGGGGGATTTTTTGAGGGGTTCTGATGAACATTTGGAGGCTCTCAGAGGATCACGGGAGGATTTTTTGGGGGGGATTTTTGGGGGAGATTTTTGGGGGTTCTGATGAAGATTTGGGGGGATTTGAAAGCAGAATTTGGGGGATTTAAAAGGAGAATTTGGGGGCTCTGAGAGGATCAAAGGAGAATTTTTGGGGGGGATTTTTTTGGGGGGTTCTGATGAAGATTTTGGGGCTCTCAGGATCTCGGGAGAATTTTTTTGACGCTTTTGCTGAACATTTGCCGCAAGAATTTTCCTGCTTTTTTTTTATTTTTTTGGAGCTTTAAAAGCACAACTTCAAAGGCTTCTGGGCATCACTCCAAAATAAAATTTAGCCTTTTTTATTAACCCTTTATCTCCCCTCTCAGCTGAGCTCCTCCCGCCCCATCCACTCCCTCCACGTCGGCAACGACGGCGCCGCCTTCGTGGAGATCCTGGTGGGCTCCTCCTCGGGGGGCGACTTCCAGGTGACCTTTAACCCCTTTAACCTCCCCTTTTAACCCCTTCTTCACCTTCTCCTCACCTGTCCTCACCTGTCCTCCCTCAGGTTTTGCTGCCCAGTGCTGCTTTGATGTCACCCAGCGAGAGCAAAGCCGGGGTTGAACTTCACAGGGTTCGACTTTTCGGGCCGGATTCTTTGGTCAAAGGTCAAGTTCAAGGCGCTTGGGACAGGTTGAAGGTGGTGTTGAGTCAACCTTATTGTCAGGTGAGGTGGAGGGGGTGGGGGAGGGGGGGTTAATTAGGCGTGTTTGGTGTTGTTTTTAATTGGGGGTTTGATTGGCAGAGTCGCCCGTTTGGGTTGAGTTTTCTGCGGGTGTTTTCGGCGCCCGAGGAGGAGGAGGAGGAGAGGAAGGGGGAGGTGAAGGTGAGTGACCCCAGAGTGACCCCTGAGTGACCCCTGAGTGACCCCCAAAATGGCCCCTGAGGGGTCATAAAGTGACCCCGAAGTGACCCCCAAAATGGCTCAAAAATGACCATAAAATGACCTTTAAAGTGGCCCCAAAATGACCCCAAAATGGCTCTGAAGTGACCTCAGAGTGACCTTTAGAGTGACCCCAAAGTGACCCCCAAAATGGCTCTGAAGTGACCTCAAAGTGACCTTTAGAGTGACCCCAGAGTGACCCCCAAAATGGCTCCCGAGTGACCTCAAAGTGACCCTTAAAGTGACCCCAGAGTGACCCCCAAAATGGCTCCCGAGTGACCTTTAAAGTGACCTCAAAGTGACCCTCGAAGTGACCTTTAAAGTGGCCCCAAAATGACCCCAAAATGGCTCTGAAGTGACCTCAAAGTGACCTTTAGAGTGACCCCAGAGTGACCCCCAAAATGGCCCCTGAGGGGTCATAAAGTGACCCCCAAAATGGCCCCTGAGGGGTCATAAAGTGACCCCAAAGTGACCCCCAAAATGGCTCTGAAGTGACCTCAAAGTGACCTTTAGAGTGACCCCAGAGTGACCCTCAGAATGGCCCCAGGGTGACCATAAAGTGACCCTTAAAATGGCTCCGAAGTGACCCCAGAGTGACCCCTAAAATGACCCCTAGAGTGACCCCACAACGACCTCAGAGTGACCCTCAAGGTGACCCCACAGTGACCTCGGGAATGACCCCAGGGTGACCTCAGAGTGACCTCAAAGTGACCCCTGTGTGACCGCAAGTGACCCCACAGAGTGACCCTTGAAGTGACCCCTAAAATGACCCCTAGAGTGACCCCACGATGACCTCGGAGTGACCCCCACAGTGACCTCCAGAATGACCCCACGGTGACCCTTCAGTGACCCCAGCAATGACCCCTCGGTGACCCCTCAGTGACCCCTCAGTGACCCCCAGCAATGACCCCACAGTGACGCCTAAAATGACCCCTAGAGTGACCCCAAAGTGACCCCTGTGTGACCGTAAGTGACCTCACAGAGTGACCCTTGAAGTGACCCCTCAGTGACCCCTCAGTGACCCCTAAAATGACCTCTAGAGTGACCCCACGATGACCTCGGAGTGACCCCCACAGTGACCCCTAGAATAACCCCGCAGTGACCCCACAGTGACCCCTAGCAATGACCCCTCAGTGACCCCTAAAACGACCCCTAGAGTGACCCCACGATGACCTCAGAGTGACCTCCAGAATGACCCTGGGGTGACCCCACAGTGACCCCTAAAATGACCCCTAGAGTGACCCCACGATGACCTCAGAGTGACCCCCACAGTGACCTCCAGAATGACCTCACGGTGACCCCACAGTGACCCCTAGAATAACCCCACAGTGACCCCTCAGTGACCCCTGGGTGACCCCAGGATGACCCCCAGCAATGACCCCTCAGTGACCCCTGGGTGACCCCTCAGTGACCCCCAGCAATGACTGCTCAGTGACCCCTGGGTGACCCCAGGATGACCGCTGGGTGACCCCACAGCGACCCCTAGCAATGACCCCTGGGTGACCCTTGGGTGACCCCTGGGTGACCCCAGGATGACCCCTGGGTGACCCCTCGCTGACCCCTGCCCCTCCCCCCCCCAGGTGCGGCGCCTGGGCCCGTTCCGGCTGCGGGAGGAGGGGGAGGGGAGCCCCCAGCGCCCCCCCGGGGCCCTCTTCTACCGACGCCCCTCCCCCACGCCAGGTGAGAGACCCTCCCCCCTTCCTAGCCCCTCCCCCTGACTCCCTTCAGCCCCTCCCCCAACCCCTAAGCTCCTCCCACTTTCCTAGCCCCTCCCCCTCACTCCTTTCAGCCCCTCCCCCACCTCAAACCCGCCGTCACGGGGCCCCTCCCCCTCCCTCGGCCCCTCCCCCTCCCTCAGCCCCACCCACTTTAGTCCCTCCCCCTATCTTTGATCCTTCCCCATAAGCCCCTCCCCTTCTTTCTGACCCCTCCCCCTGTCTCTGGCCCCGCCCCTTTCTGTGACCCCACCCCATCCTCGACCACGCCTCCATCTCTGACTCCACCCCCTCTCTGACCCCGCCCTCTGCATCTGGCCCCGCCCCCATCCTTGACTCCACCCCCTGTCTGTGACCCTGACCACGCCCCCTGCCTCTGGCCCCACCCCTTTCTATGACTCCATCCTATCTCTGACCACGCCCCCATCTTAGACTCCACCCCCTCTCTGACCCCACCCTCTGTCTTTGGCCCCTCCCCATCTTTGACTCCGCCCCCCTGTCTGTGGCCCTGGCCACGCCCCCTGTCTCTGGCCACACCCCCCCGTCTGACCCCGCCCCCTTTCAGCCCCCCAGGCCCCGCCCAGTCTCAGTTACGCCGCGGCCGCCCTCGGGGACAGCGGCCAGGTGAGGGGGGGACACCCCAAAATGTCACCTGGGGGGTCAAAGGTCACCTGGGAGGGGTCAAATGTCACCTGGGGGGGTCAAATGTCGCCTGGGCGGGGCCAAAATGTCACCTGGGGGGTCAAATGTCACCTGAGGGGGGGTCAAATGTCACCTGGGGGGGGTCAAATGTCACCTGGGAGGGGCCAAAATGTCACCGGGCGGGGCCAAAATGTCACCTGAGGGGGGTCAGAGGTCACCTGGCGGGGCCAAAATGTCACCTGGGGGGGTCAAATGTCACCTGGGGGGGGTCAAATGTCACCTGGGGGGGTCAAATGTCACCTGGGGGGTCCAGAATGTCACCTGGGACCCCCCAAACCCCATTTAGGGTCCCCCAGACCCCATTTTAGGACCCCCAAACCCCATTTTGAGACCCTCCAAACCCCATTTTGGGACCCCCAACCCCCATTTTGAGACCCCCAAACCCCATTTTGGGACCCCCAAACCCCGTTTTGAGACCCCCAAACCCCATTTTGGGACCCCCAAACTCCATTTTGAGACCCCCAAACTCCATTTAGGATCCCCCAAACCGCATTTTGGGTCCCCCAAACCCCATTTTTAAACCCCCAAACCCGATTTTGAGACCCTCAAACCCGTTTTGAGACCCCCAAACCCCATTTTGGGACCCCCAAACCCCATTTTGAGACCCCCAACCGCCATTTTGAGACCCCCAACCCCCATTTTGGGACCCCCAAAACCCCATTTTAGGACCCCCAGACCCCATTTTGAGACCCCCAAACCCCATTTTGAGACCCCCAAACCCCATTTTGACACCCCCAAATGCCATTTTGAGGCCCCCAAATCTGCCCTGGGACACCCCAAACCCCATTTGAGACCCCAGACCCCATTTAGGACCCCCAACCCCCAATTTGGGACCCCCAACCCCCATTTAGGACCCCCCAAACCCCATTTAAGACCCCCAAATGTCGCCTGGGGACCCCCAAACCCCATTTTGGGACCCCCAAACCCCATTTTAGGACCCCCAACCCCCATTTTGAGACCCCAAACCCCATTTTGGGACCCCCAAACCCCATTTTGGGACCCCCAAACCCCATTTTGGGACCCCCAACCCCCATTTAGAACCCCCAAACCCCATTTTGAGACCCCATTTTGAGACACCCAAACCCATTTTGGGACCCCCAAACCCCATTTTGAGTCCCCCAGACCCCATTTTGGGACCCCCAAACCCCATTTGAGACCCCCCAAATCTTCCTTGGGACCCCTCTAACCCCATTTTGGGACCCCCAAACCCCATTTAGGACCCCCAACCCCCATTTTGGGACCCCCAAACCCCATTTAGGGACCCACAACCCCCATTTTGAGACCCCAGACCCCATTTAGGACCCCCCAAACCCCTTCAGGGACCCCAGACCCCATTTAGAACCCCCATTTTGAGACCCCCAAACCCCATTTAGGGCCCCCAAACCCCTTCAGGGACCCCCCAAACCCCATTTTGAGACCCTCAAACCCCATTTAGGACCCCCCAAATCTCCTCTGGGACCCCTCAAACCCCATTTTGGGACCCCCAACCCCCATTTTGGGACCCCCAACCCCCATTTTGGGACCCCTCAAACCGCATTTTGGGACCCCCAACCCCCATTTTGAGACCCCAGACCCCATTTAGGACCCCCTCTCACCCTCTTTCCCCCTCCCCCCACAGCCCCCCAAACGCCGCCCTCCTCCCGCCGACCCTTCGGCCGCCGCACCCCCCAAAAAAAACCCCCAAAAAAACCCCTCCAAAACCCTCTCCCCCCACCCCCACCTCAGCCCCCAGACCCCCTAAAGCCCCCCGGGGGTCCCCCCAAAATCGGGGCGCCCCCCAAGAGGCGGGGGGTCCCGTTTTGGGGGGCGTGGTGCTGGCGCTGAGCGGCTTCGAGAACCCGCTGAGGGGGAGGCTGAGGGAGGCCGCGCTGGGGCTGGGGGCCCAGTACAGGCCAGACTGGGGCCAGGACTGCACACACCTGGTGTAGGTAACTGGGAGGGACTGGGAGGGCACTGGGATAGACTGGGATGGACTGGGATGGACTGGGAGGGGCTGAGGGAGGCTGCGCTGGGGCTGGGGGCCCAGTACAGGCCAGACTGGGGCCAGGACTGCACACACCTGGTGTAGGTAACTGGGAGGGGCACTGGGATGAACTGGGAGGGCAATGGGATAGACTGGGATAAACTGGGATTGACTGGGATGTACTGGGAGCAAGTTCCGGTTCTCTATGGGCTTGTATGGGGGAACTGGGAGGGAACTGGGGGGCACTGGGAGGGACTGGGAGGGGATTAGAGGGGACTGGGATGGACTGGGATGAACTGGGATAAACTGGGAGGGCACTGGGGTAAACTGGGAGGGAACTGGGATAAACTGGGATTGACTGGGAGCGAGTTCTGGCTGTCTATGGGCTCGTATGGGGGAACTGGGATGGACTGGGAGGGCGCTGGGAGGGACTGGGACAAACTGGGATTGACTGGGATATACTGGGAGCGAGTTCTGGCTCTCTATGTGTTCATATGTGGGAACTGGGAGGAAACTGGGGGGCACTGGGAGGGGATTAGAGGGGACTGGGATGGACTGGGATAAACTGGGAGGGCACTGGGATAGACTGGGACAAACTGGGATGAACTGGGATAAACTGGGATGGACTGGGAGGGACTGGGAGGGGATTAGAGGGGACTGGGATGAACTGGGATAAACTGGGGGGGCGCTGGGGTAAACTGGGAGGGCACTGGGATAAACTGGGAGGGACTGGGATTGGTTTGGAGGCACTGGGATTGACTGGGAGCGAGTTCCGGCTCTCTATGGGCTCCTATGGGGGAACTGGGAGGGGACTGGGATGGACTGGGATGAACTGGGAGTGGGTCAGAGGGAACTGGTTTATACTGGTTTATACTGGGAACAGGTTGCAGCCCATTATGGGGCACTGGGAGGGAGCTGGGCGACACTGGGAACGGGTCTGTACTGGTTTATACTGGTCTGTACTGGTCTATACTGGTTTATATTGGTTTATACTGGTCTATACTGGTTTATATTGGTTTATACTGGTCCATACTGGCGCAGCCCCGCCCTGACCACGCCCCTTCCCCAGGTGCGCCTTCCCCCGGACCCCCAAGGCTCAGCGGGCGCGGCTCCAAGGGGGCGTGGTCATCGGCCCCGCCTGGATCTGGGAGTGTCAGCGGCTCCAGAGGCGCCTCCCCTGCGGCCCGTAAGCCACGCCCACCCCGCGGGGACACGCCCACATTAGCCACACCCACATTGGGATACGCCTTAATAAACCACGCCCACCTGGGAGGGACAAATGCGTGATGGAGACACATAGCCACGCCCACCGTAGGGACACGCCCACCTGGGAGGGTCTAAGAAGGGGTCACGCCCCCCCAATGGGCGTGGCTCCACTTGTGCCCCCTCCCCTCCAGGTACCTCCTGGATGGCTCCGCCTCCTCTGACAGCGAAGGGGAGGAGCCTGAGGATGCCCCGCCCCCTTCGCGCTCCTCCCCCAAGGTGAAAAAGGGGGCGGAGCCACCTCAGATTGACGCGCCTGAAGCGCCTCGCGGTGCAGAGCCGGCCACGCCCCCTGAGTCAGGTGACAGCGGCAACCAATCAGAGGGGTGAGTTTGGAGAAGGGGGTGTGGTCATACCCCGATGGGCGTGGTCACGCCTTAAGTGGGTGTGGCTACAAACGGGGTGGGCAGGGTCACATTTGGGTGGGCGTGGCCACACCTTGGGCGGGTTTAATAACGCCTAAAGTGGGCGTGGCCACAATGGGGGTGGGCGCAGCCCCACCTACGATAGGCGTGCTCACACCTGCACTCGGTGGGCGTGGCCACGCCCCAAATGGGCGTGTCCAAACGCGATGTGGGCGTGGCCACAGCTCCGACCCTTACGGCGGCTCCACGGAGGAGAACAGCGAGGATGATGATGATGACGATGATGAAGGAGAGCCCATCCCCCCTCTGCCCGGTCCGTGCCCCTCCCCCACCCCTTAGCCCCTCCCTCTCTTAAGCCCCGCCCCTTTCCCCCTCACCTTTATTCTGGCCCCTCCCACTCGCAGATTTCTTCGAGGACAAAATTTTCTTTTTCCACGGGAAATTCCCCGAGGGGGAGGAGCGACAGCTGAGACGGATGGTGGTGGCCTTCGGGGGGTGAGAGGGCACCGGTTTATACTGGTTTATACTGGTTTATACTGGGAGGGACTGGGATAGACTGGGAGTTACTGGGAGTTACTGGGAGGGAGCTGCAGTTCTCAAAGTCGCCACCAGAGGGAGACACAGAAACATTGGGAGTTCATTGAGGGGAACTGGGAGGGACTGGGATAAACTGGGATGAACTGGGATGAACTGGTTTATACTGGGATGGATTGGTTTATACGGGGAGGGGCTGGGATAAACTGGGAGGGATTTGGAGTGACTGGGATAAACTGGGAGTCACTGGGAGTTACTGGGAGTTACTGGGAGGGAGCTGCAGTTCTCAAAGGCGCCACCAGAGGGAGACACAGGAACAGGGGGAGTTCATTGAGGGGAACTGGTTTATACTGGGATGAACTGGTTTATACTGGGATAAACTGGGAGGTGACTGGGAGGTAACTGGTTTATACTGGGAGGGACTGGGAGCTCAAACTGGGCTGTACTGGGAATTTCTGTGCTGCCCTTTGGGGTTGTACTGGACAACCTGAACTGGTTTGTACTGGTTTTTACTGGTCCATACTGGTTTATACTGGTCCATACTGGTTCATACTGGTCCATACTGGTCTATACTGGTCTGTACCAGTCCATACTGGTTTATACTGGTCCATACTGGTCAATACTGGTTTATACTGGTCTTTACCAGTCCATACTGGTTCATACTGGTCCATACTGGTCCATACTGGTTTATACTGGTCTGTACCAGTCCATACTGGTCCATACTGGTTTATACTGGTCCGCAGCACCTTGGCCCCCTACATGGACGACTCGGTGACTCACGTGGTGACGTCACAGGACTGGGACCCCGCCTTCCAGGAGGTGTGGCCTGATTGGGGTGGGCGTGGCCAAGGGGTGGGCGTGGCCAAACCCCTCCCCTTTTTAAACCACGCCCCCTTTTCCTCCAGGCCTTGGAGCTCCGCCCCTCCCTGACCTTCGTGCGACCTCATTGGCTGCTGCTGTGCGGGGAGAAGCAACGCCCCCTGCCGGCCACGCCCTTCATGGTCACGCCCCGCGCGTGACGTCATCGGTGACGTCATCCACCCCCTGACCCCGCCCCTTTTCCTTAAGTTTAAATAAAGTTGTTTTTTTGGGTATAAATTGTGTTTTTATTAAAGTGGGCGTGGCTTTGGGGAGGTGGGCGGAGCCTGCTGCGTGGAATGATCATTAATTAATTGACTATCTAATTAATAAGATTAAAGGTTATTTAATAGAAACAAATAGAAATCTCTAAAATGATGTTTTAAATGTATAAAACTTGATAAAGGTGTAAAATTAAACCCTTAAACGAAATAAAATGATATCAAATGTCAGATGACGTCAACGTATTTTAATTACGTCATAAATGTGTCATTTATTAGAACCCTTATTTATTATAAACCCTTAATAGACCCCTAATAAACCCCTAATAAACCCCTAATAAACCCCTAATAAACACTTAATTACCTCCCCAAAAAAGCCCTAATAAACCCGTAATGAACTCCTAATAAACCCCTAATAACCCCCTAATAAACCCCTTATAAACCCCTAATCCTATTAAATCCCTAATAATCCTCTTATAAATCCCTATACAACCCCTAATAAACCCCTAATAACCCTTAATAAACCCCTAATCCCTAATAATCCTCTAATAAACCCCTAATAAATCCCTAATAAATCCCTAATAACCCCCTAATAACCCCCTAAATAACCCCTAATAAGCCCCTAATAAGCCCCTAATAAATCCCTAATAAACCCCTAAAAACCCCTAATAAACCCCTAATAACCCTTAACAAACCCCTAATCCCTAAAAATCCTCTAATAAACCCCTAATAAATCCCTAATAAACCCCTAATAACCCCCTAAATAACCCCTAATAAGCCCCTAATAAATCCCTAATAAATCCCTAATAAACCCCTTAAAAACCCCTAAAAAACCCCTAATAAACCCCTAATAAACCCTCACCCCCTAATTACCATAAATCACCCCTAATTACCATAATCATCCCCTAATTACCATAAATCACCCCCTAATTACCATTCCTAATCAACTTTTCCCCCCTCCCGTTGCCCCTTTAAGGCGGGTCCGCCTCTTCCCGCCATTGCCCTTTTAAGCCGCCTTTACCTCAAGCCACGCCCCTTCGCTTCAAGCCACGCCCCTTCGCCTCAAGCCACGCCCCTCCCTTTTAATCCACGCCTTTTCCCTATCGCTTTTTCCGCTCTTTAAGCCCCGCCCCTTGGTTTTTTAAGCCCCGCCCCTTTCCGCTCTTAAAGGGGCCGCGCCGGGGGTGGGCCCCACCGGCCGCCATGTTGTTTGGCCGCGTCTCTGTCGGCGCTGTCGCCGCTGTCGCGACATGGCGGCGCCTCTCGACAGCGGCGGGGGAGGGGCGGCAGCTGCTGCTGCGGCAGGTGGGGGAGGGGACGAGGGGGTTAAAAAAGGGGGGGAGGGAAAAAGGAAGGGGGAGGGGTCAAAGGTCAGAGGGGGTGGGGGAGGGGCGGGGGGATTTTTGGGGGGTTTTTTTAAGGGTTTTTTTTGAGATTTGGTTTTTTTTTGATTTTTAGGGGGTTTTAAAGAGTTTTGGGTTTTTTGAGGGGAATTTTGGGGTTTTTGGGGGGAATTCTGGGGTTTTTGGGGGAAATTTTGGGAGTTTTTTGGGGGAAAATTTTGGGGGGGTTGGGGTAAATTTTGCGGGTTTTTTGCGTAAATTTTGCGGTTTTTTTAGGGGGAATTTGGGGTTTTGGGGGGGAAATTTTGGGGTTTTTTGGGGGAATTTTGGGGGTTTTTTGAAGTTAATTTCAGGGTTTTTTGAGAGGAATTTTGGGGTTTTTTGGGGGAAAATTTTGGGGTTTTTTGGGGGGGAAATTTGGGGTTTTTTGTGGGGAATTTTGGGGGGTTTTTGGGGGGTTTTTGGGGGAATTTTGGGTTTTTTTTAAGTTAATTTCAGGGTTTTTTGAGAGGAATTTTGGGGTTTTTTGGGGGAAAATTTTGGGGTTTTTTGGGGTGGAATTTTGGGGGTTTTGGGGGAAATTTCGGGATTTTTTTGGGGAGGAATTTTGGGATTTTTGGGGGGAAAATTCAAATTTTTTGTGGGGGAAGTTTGGGGTTTTTTTGGGGAATTTCGGGGGGGTTTTGGGGAGGGAATTTTCGGGGTTTTTTGGGAGGAATTTTGGGGGTTTTTCAGGGGAACTTTTGGGTTTTTTTGGAGGGAAATTTCCGATTTTTAGCCCTTTTTTTTGGAGGAATATTTCCAATTTTTAACTCTTTTTTTCCCCAATATTTCCAATTTTCGTCCCTTTTTTTTTTTCAAATATTTCCAATTTCTGACTTTTTTTTTTTTAATATTTCCAATTTTTAACTCTTTTTTTTTCCAAATATTTCCAATTTTCGTCTGTTTTTTCCCAAATATTTCCAATTTTTAACTCTTTTTTTCCCTAAATATTTCCAATTTTTGCCTCTTTTTTTTCTGACATATTTCCAATTTTTACCTCTTTTTTTCCCCCAAATATTTCCAATTTTTGCCTCTTTTTTTCCCCAAAATATTTCCAATTTTCATCTCTTTTTTTCCCATCTATTTCCAATTTTTATCTTTTTTTTTTCTGAATATTTCCCTCAAATTTCCAGGAATTTTTTTTTGGGGAAGTCGGGATAATTTTTTTTTTTTTCCCCTTCAATTTTAACCCTTTCCCTGCCCCTCCCCCCGCAGCTCTTCGAGGCCTCCTCGTGCACTTACACTTACCTGTTGGCCGACGCCCACTCAGGTGATGCCGTCCTCATCGACCCCGTGCTGGAGACGGTGCCCCGAGACCTGCGGCTGCTCCGGGAGCTCGGCCTCACCCTCCGTTATGCAGGTGAGGTGGGCGTGGTCACCTTTAGCCACGCCCCCTCCCCCTTCCGGGACACGCCCTCCAGCTTAGAAAGCCGCCAGTGGAAAGTTGTGGCGGTTTTAAGCCACGCCCACAATGATGTGACGCTTTGAATTGGGGTTGTGGGCTCCTTTAAGCCACACCCACCAGCCTATAAGGCCACGCCCACCCTCTCTGAGACACGCCCACCTGTGTTAAAAGACGTGTCTGTAATATGGTGGCAATTTAAGCCACGCCCACATTGTCACGCCCCTTTAAATCCCACTCATAGTACCCTTTAAGCCACGCCCACCAGCCTAGAAGGCCACGCCCACCCTCTCTGAGACACGCCCACCAGTGTAAAAAGGCGTGTCCGTAATATGGTGGCAGTTCAAGCCACGCCCACATTGTCACACCCCTTTAAATCCCACTCATAGTACCCTTTAAGCCACGCCCACCAGCCTAGAAGGCCACGCCCACCCTCTCTGAGACACGCCCACCAGTGTAAAAAGGCGTGTCCGTAATATGGTGGCAATTTAAGCCACGCCCACATTGTCACGCCCCTTTGAATTCCACTTGTGGGACCCTCTAGGCCACGCCCACCTGTCTTGAAGGCCACGCCCACTTGTCTAGAAAGCCACGCCCACACGGGCACACCCCTCCAGGACACACCCACAAAAGCCACGCCCCTCCAAGCCACTCCCACCTGCCCCCCAAACCACGCCTACAGGGCGGCATCCATTTTAAGCCCCGCCCTATGCGGCCACACCTCCCTAAGCCACGCCCACCGGGTTAGGAAGCCCCGCCCACACGGCTGGGAGCGCTGGGAACGAACTGGGAGCTACTGGGAGGGAACTGGGATCAACTGGGAGCCACTGGGGAGTTACTGGGATGTACTGGGAGTTACTGGGCCATACTGGGAGGGCTCTGGGGGGTTACTGGGAGTTACTGGAACATACTGGGAGGGTTACTGGGAGATACTGGGATTTACTGGGAGGACCTTGGGGTTTACTGGGAGATACTGGGATGTACTGGGAGCCACTGGGGAGTTACTGGGCCATACTGGGAGGCACTGGGGGGGTTACTGGGAGGGAACTGGGATGTACTGGGAGCTACTGGGATTTACTGGGAGGACCTTAGGGGGTTACTGGGAGCTAACTGGGAGGGAACTGGGACCAACTGGGGAGTTACTGGGAGGGAACTGGGCCATACTGGGAGGACCCTGGGGGGTTACTGGGACCAACTGGGACATACTGGGGGCTGCTGGGAGGGAACTGGGCCATACTGGGATGCACTGGGGGGGTTACTGGGAGTTACTGGGACATACTGGGCCATACTGGGAGGTTACTGGGAGTTACTGGGAGGGAACTGGGCCATACTGGGCCATACTGGGAGGGAACTGGGACCAACTGGGAGTTACTGGGCCATACTGGGAGGGAGCCTCACCCTGTGTCCGTCAGCTCTGCGCGGACCAATGACGTCCCCCCCTTTCCTTTCCCCTCCCCTTCCGCCATGACGTCACCGCCCCGGCAGCCAATACGCATTGCCACGCGGATCACGTGACCGGCTCGGGCGCCCTCTGCCGGGCGGTGGGCGGGGCCAGCGCCATCTCGCGGGAGAGCGGCGCCCGCGCCGACGTGCTGCTGGGGGAGGGGCAGCTGCTGCGCTTCGGGGCCTTCGTGAGCGCCCCTCCCCCACCCCCCTGACCTCTGACCCCGCCCCCATGACCTCTGACCCCGCCCTGACCCGAGCTTCCCATCCCCCGCCTGTCTCTGGGATGATTGACACGCGGTGGGGGAGGGGCAGCTGCTGCGCTTCGGGGCCTTCGTGAGCGCCCCTGCCCCACCCCCCTGACCTCTGACCCCGCCCCTTGACCTCTGGCCCCGCCCCTTCACCTTTGACCCCGTCTTGACCCGAGCTTCCCATCCCCCACCTGTCTCTGGGTTGATTGACACGTGGTGGGGGGAGGGGCGACGGGATGAGGTTATGGGATGAGGCCCCTCCCCCACTCCCTGACCTTTGACCCCGCACCCCGGGGACAGTGGGGGAGGGGCGGGTTTGGGGGAGGGGCTTCCTCAAAGGGGGTGGGGTTAATTTTTGGGTGGGGGAGGGGCTATTTTGGGGTCACCACAAAGGGGTGGGGGAGGGGTCGGAATTGGCATTAAAGGGGGAGGAGCTTCTGGACAAGGGGGAGGGGCCAAAAAGACCCCACCCCGTGAGATGGGGGAGGGGCTTGGGGGGTCCCAGGGGGTTTTTGGGGTCCCCGAACCCGTTTTTGGGGGTCCCTGACCCATTTTTGGGGGTCCCTGGCCCATTTTTGGGGGTCCCTGACCCGTTTTTGGGGTCTCCCAGGCCCTGCGGGTGGTGCCCACCCCCGGCCACACCCCCGGGTGTGTCACCTTCGTCCTCGATGACGACTCCATGGCCTTCACCGGGGACGCGCTCCTCATCCGGGGCTGCGGGAGGACGGACTTCCAGCAGGGTGGGACTGGGACGGACTGGGATGAACTGGGAGGGACTGGGACGGACTGGGATGGACTGGGATGGACTGGAAGGGACTGGGAGTTACTGGGAGTTACTGGGAGGGAGCTGCAGTTCCCAAAGGCGCCACCAGAGGGAGACACAGAAACACTGAGAGTTCATTGAGGGGAACTGGGAGGGACTGGGATAAACTGGGAGTTACTGGTTTATACTGGGAGGGATTTGGGGAGGGATTAGGAGGGGTTTAGGGGGACTGGGACGAACTGGGAGTTACTGGGAGTTACTGGGAGGTCGCTGCAGTTCCCATAGGCGCCACCAGAGGGAGACACAGACACACTGGGAATCCATTGTAGTGAACTGGGACGAACTGGGAGGGACTGGGATGGGTTTTGGCGATACTGGGGTATACTGGGATATACTGGGAGAGGGTTCAGAGAGACTGGGACAAACTGGGATGAACTGGGAGTTACTGGGAGGGAGCTGCAGTTCCCAAAGGCGCCACCAGAGGGAGACACAGACACACTTCGAATTCATTGTAGTGAACTGGGATGAACTGGGACAAACTGGGATAAACTGTGATGAACTGGGAGAGGCTTTTGGGGGGACTGGGGTGTACTGGGATATACTGGGAGGGAGTTTGGAGTGACTGGGACAAACTGGGACAAACTGGGACAAACTGGGAGTTACTGGGAGGGAGCTGCAGTTCCCAAAGTTGCCACCAGAGGGAGACACAGTCACACCGGGAATCCATTGTAGTGAACTGGGACGAACTGGGCGGCACTGGGGGAGGGGCGGGGCTGCCTCTGTCGCCATGGTGACGCTGGCCCCGCCCCCATGGTGACGCTGGCCCCGCCCCCAGGCTGTGCCCGCACCCTGCACCGCTCCGTCCACCAGAGGATTTTCACCCTCCCCGACTCCTGCCGCATCTACCCGGGCCACGACTACAACGGTGGGGGGCGGGGCCACCCGGGGAGGGGGCGGGGCCACCCGGGGAGAGGGTGGGGCCAAGGCTGGGGGTGGAGCTTGAGGAGGGGGAGGGGCTGGGGAGGTCATTTTCGGGGATTGGGGGGGGGTTGGGAGGGGAGGGTGGGGGAGGGGTGGCAGGTGTTCAAGGGTCATTCAGGGGTCACTTAGTGGTCACTCGGGGTCACTCAGGGTCATTCAGGAGGTCAGGGGTCATGGGAGGTAACTCAGGGTGACTCAGGGGTCACTCGGGGTCACTTCAGGGGTCACTCAGGGGTCACTTAGGGGTCGTTTGGGGTCACCCAAGGAGGTCAGGGGTCACTCGAGGTCACTCAGGGGTCACTCAGTGGTCACTCGGGGTCACTTCAGGGGTCACTCAGGGTCACTCAGAGGTGAATCGGGGTCACTCAGAGGTCACTCATTAGTCACTAAGGGGTGACTCGGGGTCACTCAAGGGGGTCAAGGGTCATGGTGGTAACTCAGGGTCACTCAGAGGTCACTCAAGGGTCACTCTGGGGTCAGTTGAGGTCAAGGTCACACCCTTCTCAGCCCCTCCCCCCTTTAAAACCCCACCCCCCATCCACAGTGGGGGGGGGGGGGGGGGGCGGGGCGTTCACTCCGAGGGTCACTCCGGGGGTCATGACCTTTAGGCCCCGCCCCCTTTTTTGCAGGTCACACGGTGTCCACGGTGGGGGAGGAGCGGCGGCACAACCCCCGCCTTCGGCTGAGCGCCGACGAGTTCGTGGCGCTGATGGAGCGACTGGAGCTGCCCCGCCCCCGCCTCATGGGTCAGGCCACGCCCCCCCAAAACACGCCCCGCCCCCCCCCCAAAAATCCCCGAATTCTGCGGAAATCCCTGAGCCCAAAAATCCGCCGAATTCGCCCCGAAAATGGACCTGAAACGTGCCAAAAATTGGCTTTGAAATGGTAAAAAAAAAACCGAAAAAATTCCCCAAAAATCGGCAAAAATTAACCCGAAAAATTCCTGAAAAATTCCCCCAAAAATCCAAAAAAAATCCCCTGAAAATTCCCAAAAAAACCCTCTGAACCTCTAAAATTCCTGAGCCAAAAATTCTCCTGAAACGCCCCAAAAATTCGTTCTGAAATGGCCAAAAAAAAAAACCCCAAAAAAGCGCCCAAAAATCCGCCAAAATTCCGCCCAAAAATCCCAAAAAATCCCCCAAAAAATCCCCAAAAATAAAAAAAAAATCCAAAAAAAATCCACCCAAAAATCCCAAAAAAAATCCCCCAAAAAATCCCCAAAACCCCCAAAATTCCCCAAAATTCCCAAAATTCCCCAAAATTCCCAAAATTCCTCCCAAAATCCCAAAAATTCCTCATAAAACCCCCAAAATCCCCAAAAAACCCCCCAAAAAACTCCCAAAAATCCCCCCAAATCCCCAAATCCCCCCCGAAATCCCCCTGACCTTTGACCCCTGACCCCCCTGACCCCTGACCTTTGACCCCTGACCCCGCACAGACGTCGCCATTCCGGCCAATCTCCGCTGCGGGATCCAGGACGAGCCGTAGCCACGCCCCTTCTCCGCCCGGACCACGCCCCCTTCTGTGGATGAAACCCCGCCCCAGTTCTGTGCCATTCCTCGCCGTGGCCACGCCCCTTTTTTGGCGTGGCCACGCCCCTTGGTTGAATTAAAAACCTGTTGTAGAAAGCGGTGTGGGCGTGGCTTTGTGGGTGAGTGGGCGTGGCTTATTTGGGTGGGCGTGGCTTCATTAACGGAGTGGGCGTGGCTTTATTGTGAGGCGAACGTAACTTTTGGGGTGGGCGTGGCTTCATTACATGAGTGGGCGTGGCTTTATAAGGCGAGGGTGATTTTGGGGTGGGCGTGGCTTTTTCCCAGGGAGTGGGCGTGGCTTTTTTGATGGAGCCAGCGTGGGAAAAGGGGGCGTGGCCGCTTCCCACGGGCGTGGGGGAGGGGGGGAGGGGAACAAGCCACGCCCCTCCCAAAATCCCAGGTGCGGCAGAACCGGCGCGTCCAGGTGCGTGATGACGTCATCAGGCCACGCCCCTTTTCCCGGCCAGGTGCGCGCCGGCGGCAGGGGGAGGTGAGGAGGGGGAGGGGAAGGTCCGACCCTCCCCCACCCCCGGGCCGCAGCGTGACCTTTGACCTCATCTCCGGACAGTTCCCATGGTGCACCGCGGCGGGGGAGAGAAACCCCCCCAGGGCGGCGGGGGGGCACTGGTGAGACTGGGATATACTGGGATATACTGGGATGGACTGGGGGGGACTGGGGGATACTGGGGGATACTGGGGGGGGAACTGGGGGATATTGGGAGGGACTGGAGGGGACTGGGGGGGACTGGGATATACTGGGACAAACTGGGGGATACTGGGAGGGAGTGGGGGGGGACTGGGATGGACTGGTGAGACTGGGGATACTGGGATATACTGGGATTGGATTGGGAGATACTGGGAGGGACTGGGGGGGACTGGGATGGGACTGGGGGATACTGGGACAAACTGGGGGATACTGGGGGATACTGGGAGGGACTGGGATGGAACTGGGGTTAACTGGGATGAACTGGGACAAACTGGGGGGGACTGGAATGGACTGGGCGATACTGGGAGGGGACTGGGACAAACTGAGGGGGACTGGGAGGGACTGAGATGGAACTGGGATGGACTGGGACAAACTGGGATTGGACTGGGGGATACTGGGAGGGACTGGGATTGTATTGGGGGGGACTGGGATATAACTGGGATTGGACTGGGACAAACTGGGCGGGACTGGGATATACTGGGATGGGGTTGGGAGAGGAACTGGGAGACACTGGGACAGACTGGGATGGGATTAGAGGGGGACTCGGATGAACTGGGATGAACTGGGATGAACTGGGATGAACTGGGATGAACTGGGAGGGCACTGGGATGAACTGGTTTATACTGGTTTATACTGGTTTATACTGGTTTACACTGGTTTATACTGGTTTATACTGGTTTATACTGGGAGCCAGGATGGGATTGAAGCGCCGCCGCTGGAGGGGCTGAGCCTGGAGGTGCGGCCACGCCCCCCCACCTCAAACCACGCCCCTTCCCCCACCCAAACCACGCCCCCACCCCCAAAACCTGTTCAACCGGCGGGTGGGGGAGGGGCAGCGATGACGTCACTCCCACCCCTCCCCCTCCTTTTCCCTCCAGGACCGGCCACGCCCACAGGAGGGGGGAGGGGAGGAGGAAGAGGAGGAGGAGGCGGGGGCGATGACGTCAGCGGCCGGCCCGGCGGTGACGTCAGAGACGATGACGTCACAGGCGGCGGTGACGGCGGGGGGGCAGGTGGGGCCCCTCCCCCACCCCCAAAATTCGGGGGGTTTTTGGGGAGAAAATTGGGGAACATTTTTGGGATTTTTGGGGAATTTTGGGGAATTTTGGGGGAATTTGGGGATTTTTGGGGATTTTTGGGAATTTTTGGGGAATTTTGGGAATTTTTTGGATTTTGGGGAATTTTGGGAATTTTGGAGAATTTCTGGGAAAATTTTGGGGATTTTTGGGAATTTTGGGGATTTGGGGGGATTTTTTTGGGAATTTTGGGGAAAATTTTGGGGGATTTTGGGGGAATTTTGGGGATTTTTGGGGATTTTTGGGGATTTTTGGGGAATTTTGGGGATAATTTTGAGCTGATTCTTGGACCAATTTTTGGGCTGATTTTGGGCCGATTTTTGGGTGGATTTTGGGTCATTTTGGGCAGATTTTTGGGCTGATTTTAGGCCGATTTTGGGCTGATTTTGGGGTATTTTGGGACCGATTTTTGGGCCAATTTTGGGTCATTTGGGGCGGATTTTTGGGCTGATTTTGAGCTGATTTTTGGGTCGATTTTAGGGATAATTTTGGGGCTGATTTTGGGCTGATTTCGGGGTATTTTGGGTTGATTTTTGGGCTGATTTTGGGGCTGATTTGGGGGATTAATTTGGGGCAATTTTGGGCCAATTTTTGGGCCGATTTTTGGGCTGATTTTGGGCTGATTTGGGTCATTCTGGGGCTGATTTTTGGGCTGATTTTTGGCTGATTTTGGGCCAATTTTTGGGCTGATTTTGGGGATAATTTGGGCTGATTTTGGGTCATTTTGAGCTGATTTTTGGGCTGATTTTGGACCAATTTTTGGGCTGATTTTGGGTCATTTTGAGCTGATTTTTGGGCTGATTTTGGGTGGATTTTTGGGCTGATTTTGGGGTATTTTGGGGCTGATTTTGGGCTGATTTTGAGCTGTTTTTGGGGCTGATTTTGGGGATAATTTGGGCCGATTTTGGACCAATTTTTGGGCGGATTTTTGGGCTGATTTCGGGTCATTTTGGGTCATTTTGGGTCATTTTGGGCCCCTCCCCCAGCTGATGTTCTCCCACCGCACCGACCGCCGCTGGATCCTCCTGGGCCCCCCCTGTGACCCCCCCCGGGTGCTGGCGCTGCGCAGCTCCGTGCAGGTGACCCCTGACCCCTGACCTCTGACCCCTGGGTGACCCCGGAGTGACCCAAAAAAAACCCTCACCAAAAATGATCAAAAAATGACCCGGAAATGTTCCGAAATTGACCCCAAAATTGAGTGACCCCTGACCCCTGAGTGACCCCTCAGTGACCCCTCAGTGACCCCTGAGTGACCCCTGGGTGACCTGAATGACCCCCGAGTGACCCCTGACCCCTGGGTGACCCCTCGGTGACCTGAATGACCCCTGAGTGACCCCTGAGTGACCCCTGGATGACCCTTGAGTGACCCTTTGGTGACCCCTGAATGACCCTGGGTGACCCCCAACTGACCCCTCAGTGACCCCCGCGTGACCTCAGTGACCCCTGGGTGACCACTGAGTGACCCCTGAGTCCCCCAATGACCCACAGCTGACCCCTGAGTGACCCCTAAGTGACCCAAGAGACCTGATTGACCCCCAGGTGACCCCTGAGTAACCCAGTGACCTCTGACCCCTGAGTGACCCCTGACCTCTGTGTGACCCCTCCCCAGGGTGCCATCGGCCTGCAGAGGTCCGAGTCCCTCCCCCGACGGCGAGGGGGGGGTGGGGGAGGGGCGGGACCCCCCCAGACCCCCCGGCCTCGGTCCCAGGGTGAGTGGGGGAGGGGCGGGAGGGTGGGGGGAGGGGATTTGGGGTGGGGGAGGGGATTTGGGATGGGGGAGGGGATTTGGGGTGGGGGAGGGGAATTGGGGTAAATTTGGGGGGTTTTTTGGGAATGGGGGAGGGGATTTGGGATGGGGGAGGGGATTTGGGGTGGGGGAGGGGATTGGGGGGGTCCGAGGGCTCTGATTGGTTCCCCTCCCCCCCCTCTCCAGGGGCGCTGGCGCTGCAATTGGACGCCGAGTCCTACAGGTGAGGGCGGGGCCACCGCGGGGTGACCCCAAAGTGACCCCGGAGTGACCCCGGAGTGACCCCAAAGTGACCCCAAAACTGGCCAAAAAATGACCCAAAATCGCCCAAAATGGCCCCCAAAAACCTCCTCCCAGTTTATCCCAGTATAAACCAGTTCCTTCCCAGTATAATCCAGTTTATCCCAGTCCCTCCCAGTTTATCCCAGTTTATCCCAGTTTAACCCAGTTTATCCCAGTTTATCCCAGTCCCTCCCAGTCCATCCCAGTTTATCCCAGTTTATCCCAGTTTATCCCAGTCCCTCCCAGACCCTCCCAGTTTATCCCAGTTTATCCCAGTCCCTCCCAGTTCCCTCCCAGTCCATCCCAGTCCCTCCCAGTCCCTCCCAGTTTCTCCCAGTTTATCCCAGTTTATCCCAGTCCCTCCCAGTATCCCCCAGTTTATCCCAGTCCCTCCCAGTTCCTTCCCAGTCCATCCCAGTTTATCCCAGTCCCTCCCAGTCACTCCCAGTTTATCCCAGTCCATCCCAGTCCAAACCAGTTTATCCCAGTTTGTCCCAGTCCATCCCAGTCCCTCCCAGTTTATCCCAGTTTATCCCAGTTTATCCCAGTCCCTCCCAGTCCCTCCCAGTCCCTCCCAGTTTATCCCAGTTTATCCCAGTCCCTCCCAGTATAAACCAGTCCATCCCAGTATAAACCAGTTTATCCCAGTCCCACCCAGTTCCCCTCAATGAACTCCCACTGTTCCTGTGTCTCCCTCTGGTGGCGCCTTTGGGAACTGCAGCTCCCTCCCAGTAACTCCCAGTTTGTCCCAGTTTATCCCAGTTCCATCCCAGTTTATCCCAGTTTCCTCCCAGTCCCTCCCAGTCCATCCCAGTATAAACCAGTTCCATCCCAGTTCCCTCCCAGTCACTCCCAGTTCTCCCAGTACGTGTCTCCAATTGGCTGAACTGGAGCGTCGTGTCCGAGAGGCTTTGGCCGAGAGAGAGCGCCTCCTAGCGGCCCGGGTAGGGGGCGTGGCCTGGCCTGGGGGCGTGGCCTGGCCGATGGGGGGCGTGGCCTGGCCGAGGGGGCGTGGTTTATACGCGCGCGGCGGTGTGGGTGTGGTTTGTGTGGGCGTGGTATAAAAGGGGCGGGGTTAAAGGAAGGGGAGGGGTTTAAGGTGGGGTGTGGGCGGGGTTTGGGTGGGGTGGGCGGGGTCAGGGTGGGTGTGGTCAAAGGGGATTGGGGGAGGATTTTGGGGGCTTTTTTGGGGGATTTTGGGGTCGTTTTCAGAGGGATTTTGGGGTAATTTTTTGGGGCATTTTTGGGGTGATTTTTGGGGATTTTTGATTGGTTTTTTTGGTGATTTTTGGGGTAATTTTTAGGAGGATTTTTGGGGTGATTTTTGGGGATTTTTGATTGGTTTTTTTGGTGATTTTCGGGGTAATTTTAGGAGGATTTTTGGGGTGATTTTGGGGGATTTTTGGTGATTTTTTTTTTGTAGTTTTAAGCGGGATTTTTTTGGGTTTTTTGGTGATTTTTGGGGTAATTTCAGGAGGATTTTTGGGGTGATTTTTGGGGATTTTTGATTGGGTTTTTTGGTGATTTTGGGGTAATTTTTAGAGAGATTTTTGGGGTGATTTTGGGGGATTTTTTGGTGATTTTTTTGTAGTTTTAAGGGGGATTTTTTTTGTTTTTTTGGTGATTTTTGGGGTAATTTTTAGAGAGATTTTTGGGGTGATTTTGGGTGATTTTGGGGGAATTTTGGGGGTTTTTTTGGTGATTTTGGGGTAATTTTTAGGGTGATTTTGGGGGTGATTTTGGGGGATTTTTGGTGATTTTTTTTGTAGTTTTAAAGGGGATTTTTTTTGTTTTTTTGGTGATTTTTGGGGTAATTTTTAGGGTGATTTTTGGGGTGATTTTGGGGGATTTTTGGTTGTTTTTTGGTGATTTTGGGGTAATTTTTAGGCTGATTTTTGGGGTGATTTCGGCCGATTTTGGGGCATTTTTGGGGTGATTTTGGGAGTTTTTTGGGGCCATTTCCCCCCTAAATCCTCCCCTTTGCTCTCCAGGAGGCTCGGAAAGCTGCCAAGGCCACGCCCACCAAGACCACACCCACCAAGGACACACCCACCAAGGACACGCCCACCTCTACTGAGGCGCTACCACCTCCACCAGAGGCCACGCCCCCTCCAGCCCAGGCCACGCCCCCTCCCGAGGTGAGACATTTTGGGGATTTTTGGGGTCAATTTTTGGGATTTTTGGGCTGAATTTTGGGAATTTTGGGATGAATTTTTGGGGAATTTTTTTGGATTTTTGGGGTGAATTTTGGCGATTTTTGGGGTGAATTTTTGGGAATTTGGGTTTTTTTGGGGTGAATTTTGGGATTTTGGGGTGAATTTTTGGGATTTTTGGGGTGAATTTTGGGGGATTTTTGTGGTGAATTTTTGAGATTTTTGGGGTGAATTTTTGGGGATTTTTGGGTTTTTTCAGGGTGAATTTTTGGGGATTTTTGGGGTGAATTTTGGGAGTTTTGGGGTTAATTTTTTAGGTACATTTGGGATGAATTTTTGGGACTAATTTTTTGTTATTTTCACGGCGAATTTTGGAGTTTTTGGGGTGAATTTTGGGTATTTTTGGGGTGAATTTTGGGTGTTTTCGGGGTGAATTTTGGGTATTTTTTGGAGTGATTTTGGCTATTTTCAGGGGTGAATTTTGGGTATTTTGGAGTGAATTTTGGGTATTTGAGGGGTGAATTTTGGGTATTTTTGGGCTGAATTTTGGGTATTTTTGGGGTGAATTTTAGATTTTTCGGGGGTGAATTTTGGGGTATTTTGAGGGTAAATTTTTTGGATTTTTGGGGTGAATTTTGAGGTAATTTTGGGGTTTTTTTAGGGTGAATTTGGGCGATTTTTTAGGGTGAATTTTGGAGGATTTTTGGGGTGAATTTTGGTGATTTTGGGGGTAAACTTTGGGTGAATTTTGGGTATTTTTTGGGATTTATTTTGGCTATTTTTGGGGGTGAATTTGGGTATTTTGGGGTGAATTTGGGTATTTTGGGGTGAATTTGGGTATTTTTTTGGAGTGATTTTGGCTATTTTCGGGGGTGAATTTTAGATATTTTCAGGGGTGAATTTTGGATATTTTTGGGCGTTAATTTTGGGTGGTTTTGGGGGGTGAATTTTGGGGTAATTTTGGGGTTTTTTTAGGGTGAATTTGGGCGATTTTTTAGGGTGAATTTGGGGGGATTTTTGGGGTGAATTTTGGTGATTTTGGAATAAACTTTGGTTGAATTTTGGGTATTTTTTGGGATTTATTTTGGGTATTTTCGGGGGTGAATTTGGGTATTTTTGGGGATGAATTTTGGGTATTTTGGGGGTGAATTTTGAGGTAATTTTGGGGTTTTTTTAGGGTGAATTTGGGCGATTTTTTGGGTGAATTTTGGGTATTTTTGGGGTGAATTTTGGGTATTTTTGGGCTGAATTTTGGGTATTTTTGGGGTGAATTTTGGCTGTTTTCGGGGGTGAATTTTGGGTATTTTCGGGGTAAATTTAGGTATTTTTTGGGAGTGATTTTGACTATTTTCGGGGGTGAATTTTGGGTATTTCGGGCTGAATTTTGGGTATTTTTTGGGAGTGATTTTGACTATTTTCCCGGGTTAATTTTCATCATTTTCCAGCGTGATTTTGCCCAAATCGGGCCTAAATTTTCTGCCTGAATCACAACCAAAACTCCCATTTTTCACTCCAAATTCCACCCCTCAATTTCCGCCCTTTTTCCTCACCTCTCCCACCCAAAATTCCACTTTTTCTCGTTTTCTCTTCCCTTTTTTTCCCAGCCCGACCTCCTCTGCGCCCTCCGAGCCCGAGGTCACCGCCCCGAAACCGTCGGGGGGCTCCGAATTTTGGGGGGATCCCTTCGGGGACCCCTCACCAAAATGGGGGGAAGGATCAAAACCTGGAGGCGCCGCTGGTTCCACCTGGACCCCACCAGGAGGGTCCTGGCCTATTATGGGGGTACCCCCAAAAAAAATATCCGGGGGAGGGGCTAAAATTTTGGGGGGGTCCAGGGTGGATTTTGGGGGGTCCAAGGTGAATTTTGGGGAGTTCTGGGTGAATTTTGGGGAATCCAGGGTGAATTTTGGGGTCCAGGGTGAATTTTGGGGGTCCAGGGTGAATTTTGGGGGTTCAGGGTGGATTTTGGGGGGGTCCAAGGTGAATTTTGGGGAGTTCTGGGTGAATTTTGGGGGTTCAGGGTGGATTTTGGGGGGGTCCAAGGTGAATTTTGGGGAGTTCTGGGTGAATTTTGGGGGTTCAGGGTGGATTTTGGGGGTTCAGGGTGGATTTTGGGGGTCCAGGGAGGATTTTGGGGGATCCATGATGAATTTTGGGGGTCCAGGGTGGATTTTGGGGGGTCCAGGGTGAATTTTGGAGTGTCCAAGGTGAATTTTGGGGGGTCCAGGGGGAATTTTGGGCTGTTTTGGGTGAATTTTGGGGAGTTCTGGGTGAATTTTGGGGGTTCAGGGTGGATTTTGGGGGCTCCAGGGTAAATTTTGGGGTGTCCAGAGAGGATTTTGGGGGATCCATGATGAATTTTGGGGTGTCCAGGGTGAATTTTGGGGAGTCCAAAGTGAATTTTCGGGTGTCCGAAGAGGATTTTGGGCTCTTTTGGGTGAATTTTGGGGACTTCTGGGTGAATTTTGAGGGGTCCAGGGTGGGTTCTGGGGGATCCGTGATGAATTTTTGGGGTGTCCAGGATGAATTTTGGGGAGTCCAAAGTGAATTTTCAGGTGTCCAAGGTGAATTTTGGGCTGTTTTGGGTGAATTTTTGGGACTTCCGGGTGAATTTTGGGGGTCCAGGGTGAATTTTGGGGACTTCTGGATGAATTTTGAGGGGTCCAAGGTGAATTTTGGGGACTTCTGGGTGAATTTTGAGGGGTCCAGGGTGGATTCTGGGGGATCCATGATGAATTTTGGGGGGTCCAAGGTGAATTTTAGGGTGTCCTGGGTGAATTTTGGGGGTCCAGGGTGGTTTTTGAGCTGTTTTGGGTGAATTTTGGGAACTTCTGGGTGAATTTTGGGGGTCCAGGGTGAATTTTTGGGGGTCCAAGGTGAATTTTGGGGGTCCAGGGTGAATTTTGGGGGTCCGGGGTGGTTTTCGAGCTGCTTTGGGTAGATTTTGAACTCTCCAAATCCAATTTTTGGGGGTCTCCAGAACGAATTTTGAGCCCTTGGCTCAAAAACTTACCAATTTTTTCCTAAAAAACTACCAGAATTCGGGGTGGAAACGTGGGATTTGGGGGATTTGGGGGCCCGGGGGTTTCTGTGGGGTTTTGGGGGTCCATTTGGAGCCCCCCAACTCGTCCTGTCCCCCCCCAGATCAGGCCCAGACGAAGCTCAAGGGCGTCATTTACTTCCAGGCCATCGAAGAGGTTTGGTACGACCCCGGCAGAGTTGCCGGGAAGGTGAGGAGGGGCGGGGCCTGTGGGCGGGGCCTGTGGGGAGGGGCGGGGCCTGTGGGGTGGGTGGGGTCTGTGGGGCTGGGATCTGTGGGGCAGATTTCGGATGTGTGGGTCGGGTTGAAATCTGTGGGGCCGGGCGGGGTCTATGGGGATGGGCGGGGTCTATGGGGATGGGTGGGGCCTGTGGGGATGGGCGGGGTCTATGGGGATGGGCGGGGTCTATGGGGATGGGCGGGGCCTGTGGGGATGGGCGGGGTCTATGGGGATGGGCGGGGTCTATGGGGATGGGCGGGGTCTGTGGGGATGGGCGGGGTCTGTGGGGATGGGCGGGGTCTATGGGGCTGGGTGGGGTCTATGGGGATGGGCGGGGTCTGTGGGGATGGGCGGGGTCTGTGGGTCAGATTGCAATCTATGGGTCATTGATCAATGGGTCAGTGATCCATGGGTCAGATTTGGATCTGTGGGTCTGGAATCTATGGGTCAGACTGGAATCTATGGGTCAGTGATCCATGGCTCAGTGGGATCTATGGGTTATTGATCTATGGGTTATTGATCTATGGGTCAGTGATCCATGGGTCAGGTATCTATGGGTCAGAGTGGAATCTCTGGGTCAGGAATCTCTGGGTCAGGAATCTATGGGTCTTGTTGAAATCTATGGCTCAGTGGGATCTATGGGTCATTGATCCATGGGTCAGATTTGGATCTGTGGGTCTGGAATCTATGGGTCAGGAATCCATGGGTCAGCGATCCATGGGTCAGCGATCTATGGGTCCGATTAGAATCTATGGGTCATTGATCCATGGCTCAGTGGGATCTATAGGTCAGGAATCTATGGGTCAGTGGTCCATGGGTCAGATTTGGATCTGTGGGTCTGGAATCTATGGGTCAGACTGGAATCTATGGGTCCAGTTGGAATCTATGGGTCATTGATCCATGGCTCAGCAATCTATGGGTCAGGAATCTATGGGTTATTGATCTATGGGTCAGTGATCTATGGGTCAGACCGAAATCCAGGGGTCCAATTGTAATCTATGGGTCAGTGATCTATGGGTCAGAAATCTATGGGTCTGGAATCTATGGGTCAGTGATCCATGGGTCAGACTGAAATCCATGGGTCCAATTGTAATCTATGGGTCAATGATCCATGGCTCAGTGGGATCTATGGGTTATTGATCTATGGGTCAGACTGGAATCTATGGGTCAGGAATCTATGGGTTATTGATCTATGGGTCAGTGATCCATGGGTCAGACTGAAATCCATGGGTCCAATTGTAATCTATGGGTCAATGATCCATGGCTCAGTGGGATCTATGGGTTATTGATCTATGGGTCAGACTGGACTCTATGGGTCAGGAATCTATGGGTTATTGATCTATGGGTCAGTGATCCATGGGTCAGACCGAAATCCATGGGTCCAATTGTAATCTATGGGTCAGTGATCCATGGCTCAGTGGGATCTGTGGGTTATTGATCTATGGGTCAGTGGAATCCATGGGTCAGATTTGGATCTATGGGTCTGGAATCTATGGGTCAGACTGAAATCCATGGGTCCAATTGTAATCTATGGGTCAGTGATCCATGGGTCAGATTTGGATCTGTGGGTCTGGGATCTATGGGTCAGACTGGAATCTATGGGTCAGTGATCCATGAGTCAGATTTGGATCTGTGGGTCTGGGATCTATGGGTCAGACTGGAATCTCTGGCCCCGCCCCTCGCCCTCTCTGACCCCCAAGTGCCCGCCCCACAGAGCCCCAACCCCCGCCTCACCTTCTGCCTCAAGACCTACGAGCGCCTCTTCTGGCTGGTGGCGCCCAGCGCCGAGGCCCTGCGCATCTGGATGGACGCCGTGCTGACGCTGACGCGCCGCGGCGCCGCCTTCTGAGCCCCACGGTTCCCCCCCTCGAGTTCTCACGGCCGAATTTTCCTGTTTTCCGTCTTTTTCCCCGTTTTTCTGCGTTTTTTCCCCATTTTTTTACCATTTTTTCCGCATTTTTCCGCCATTTTGTCTCCTCGCGTTTTCCCGCCATTTTCTCCCCTCATGTTTTCCCGCCCTTCTGAGCCCCACGGTTCCTCCCCTCGAGTCCTCACGGCCGAAATTTCCTGTTTTCTGCCTTTTTTCCCGTTTTTCTGGGATTTTTCCCCGTTTTTTTACCATTTTTTCCACGTTTTTCCGCCATTTTGTCGCCTTGTGTCTTGCCGCCATTTTGTCCCCTCGCGGTTTCCCGCCCTTCTGAGCCCCACCTTTCCTCCCTTTTCCACCCCCACCGCCGAATTTTCCTGTTTTCTGTCTTTTTTCCCGTTTTTCTGGGATTTTTCCCCGTTTTTTTACCATTTTTCCCCACGTTTTTCCGCCATTTTGTGACCTCGTGTCTGGCCACCATTTTGTCCCCTCACATTTTCCCGCCATTTTGTCCCCTCACGGTTTCCCGCCCTTCTGAGCCCCACCTTTCCTCCCTTTTCCATCCCCACCGCCGAATTTTCCTATTTTCTGTCTTTTTTCCCATTTTTCTGGGATTTTCCCCCGTTTTTTTACCATTTTTTTCTGCGTTTTTCCACCATTTTGTCGCCTCGTGTCTTGCCGCCATTTTGTCCCCTCACATTTTCCCGCCATTTTCTCCCCTCATGTTTTCCCGCCCTTCTGAGCCCCACGGTTCCTCCCCCTTCTGTCCCCATGGCCGAATTTTCCTGTTTTCTGTCTTTTTTCCCGTTTTTCTGGGATTTTTCCCTGTTTTTTTACCATTTTTTTCCGCCATTTTGTCACCTCGCGTTTTCCCGCCATTTTGTCCCCTCATGTTTTCCCGCTCTTCTGAGCCCCACGGTTCCTCCCTTTTCCATCCCCATCGCCGATTTTTCCTATTTTCTGTCTTTTTTCCCATTTTTCTGGGATTTTTCCCCGTTTTTTTACCATTTTTTTCCGCGTTTTTCCGCCATTTTGTCTCCTCGCGTTTTCCCGCCATTTTCTCCCCTCACGTTTTCCCGCCCTTCTGAGCCCCACCTTTCCTCCCTTTTCCATCCTCACCGCCGAATTTCCTATTTTCTGTCTTTTTTCCTGTTTTTCTGCCTTTTTCCCCCGTTTTTTTACCATTTTTTGCCGCCATTTTGTCTCCTCGCATTTTCCCGCCATTTTCTCCACTCACGTTTTCCCGCCCTTCTGAGCCCCACCTTTCCTCCCTTTTCCATCCCCACCGCCGAAATTTCCTATTTTCTGTCTTTTTCCCCGTTTTTCTGCGTTTTTTCCCCGTTTTTTTACCATTTTTCCCCACGTTTTTCCGCCATTTTGTCTCCTCGCGTTTTCCCGCCATTTTCTCCCCTCACGTTTTCCCGCCCTTCTGAGCCCCACGGTTCCCCCCCCTTCCGTCCCCACCGCCGATTTTTCCTGTTTTCTGTCTTTTTTCCCATTTTTCTGGGATTTTCCCCTGGTTTTTTACCATTTTTTTCCGCCATTTTGTCTCCTCGCGTTTTCCCGCCATTTTGTCCCCTCACGTTTTCCCGCCCTTCTGAGCCCCACCTTTCCTCCCTTTTCCATCCCCACCGCCGAATTTTCCTATTTTCTGTCTTTTTTCCCGTTTTTCTGCGTTTTTTCCCCATTTTTTTACCTTTTTTTTCCGCCATTTTGTCACCTCGCGTTTTCCCGCCATTTTCTCCCCTCACGTTTTCCCGCCCTTCTGAGCCCCACCTTTCCTCCCTTTTCCATCCCCACCGCCGAATTTTCCTATTTTCTCTCTTTTTCCCCATTTTTCTGGGATTTTCCCCCGGTTTTTTACCGTTTTTTTCCGCGTTTTTCCGCCATTTTGTCGCCTCGTGTCTTGCCGCCATTTTGTCCCCTCACCTTTTCCCGCCATTTTCTCCCCTCACGTTTTCCCGCCATTTTCCCTCATTTTTCCGCCATTTTCCCCCATTTTTCTGCCTTTTTTTCCTTTTTTTTTTTCCTTTTTCCCCATTTTTCCGCCATTTTGTCCCTCACATTTTCCCTCTTTTTTTTCCTGCTTTTTACCCTTTTTTCCCCCATTTTTTCTGGGTTTTTTCCCATTTTTCTGCCTTTTCCCATTTTTCCCATTTTTTCCCTTTTTTCCCATTTTCCCGCCTTTTTTCCCATTTTTTCCCATTTTTCCCTTTTTTCCCATTTTCCCGCCTTTTTTCCCATTTTTCCCATTTTTTCCCTCTTTTCCCCGGTGTCTCATTTCATTATATTTATTAAAGGTTTTTTTGGGACAAAAATTCCCTTTTTTTGGGTCATTTTTTATGCGGGGGGAGGGGCCGTGGGGGAGGGGCCTGCTGAGCCCTAATGAGCCTTGGCTAATGACGTCTAATAATTACAATTAATACTGGTTTTTTCCACCACACCCATTTATTGCCCCGCCCACATCGGAAGCCCCGCCCACATCGGAAGCCCCGCCCACAGCAGGAGGAAGCCCCGCCCTCAACGGAGGAGGGGCAGCAGCAGGAAGGGGAGGAGCCACCCAGGCCCGCCCAAGGCTTGGCCCCGCCCCACCGGCCCCTTGATCCCGTTCTTGCGTCCCATTGGCCGCCCGGGGGCCACGTGACCGGCGGCCATTTTGTCTCCGTCAGCCATTTTGTTTCCATCAGCCATCTTGTTTCTGTCAGCCATTTTGTCCCCGGCGGCCATTTTGTCTTCGTCAGCCATTTTGTCTCCGTCAGCCATCTTGTCCCCATCAGCCATTTTGTCCCCGGCCGCCATCTTGCCGCCGGCAGCCATCTTGCCACCGCCTGACCTCTTCCCGCCGGCGGCCATGTCGTGCTCAACCACGGCCGTTCTGTCCTCACCGGCGGCCATCTTGGTGCCAACCTCACCGCCGGCGGCCATCTTGGCCTGAGTGACATCGCCGCCCGCCGTAGCGTTGTCGGGCGTGGCCGTGGGGGCGTGGCCGTGCGGGAGGAGCTCGAGGCGGGGCAGGTCGGGGGAGAAGAAGGTTTTATTGGCCAGGTCGCGGTTGCAGAGGTCGCCGTGGCAACAGGAGCCGCTGAGCGAGGCCGAGTCGTCGCCGCGGCGTTCCTGGGTGCAGGCGCCATCGGGGACGCAGCCCCTCACCTCCTGCCGCCAGGTGAAGTTACCTGTGAGGGGGAAAAAAGGGGGGCGTGGTCAGAGAGAGGCGGGGCCATTGTGTAGGTTCAGGGGTCGCGGCGGCCATTTTGGGGATGGATTTTGAGGGGTTGAAAAAGGGCGGGAAATGGCAAAAAAGGGCGGGAAGTATGAGGGGAGAAAATGGCGGGAAAACGTAAAGGGGGGAAAATGGCAGAAAAATGGGGGAAAATGGCAGAAAAAAATAGGGGAAAAAAGGTTAAAAAATGGCAGAAAACAGGAAGAAAAGGGCAGAAAAATGGCAGAAAAATGGGGGAAAAAAGACAGAAAAATGGGGGAAAAAATGCAGAAAATCAGAGGGAAAAAAAGGCCGAAAAACAGGAGAAAAAGGCCAAAAATGGGAAAAAAAGGCAGAAAATGGGGGGGGGGGAAGTAAGAAAATGGCAGAAAAATGAGGGGGGAAAATTGGAGAAAAACAGGAAAAAAAGCAGAAAATCAGGTAAAAAAAGGCTGAAAATGGGGGAAAAAGGGCAGAAAAATGGGGGAGAAAAGGAAGAAAAAATGGGAAAAAACCGGAAAAAAATGGCAGAGAAATGGGAAAAAAAGGCAGAAAAAGGGGGGGGAAAGGCCAAAAAATGGCAGAAAACAGGAAGAAAATGGCAAAAAAAAAGGGGGGAAAAAGGCAGAAAAATGGGGAAAAAATTCAGAAAAATGGGGGGGAAAAAAAGGAAGAAAATGGCAGAAAAATGGGGGGAAAAGGGGAGAAAAATGGGGATAAAATGCAGAAAAATGGGAATAAAAGGCAATAAAATGGAGGGAAAAAAAGGCAGAAAATCAGGTAAAAAAAGGCCAAAAATAGGAAAAAATGCAGAAAAATGGGAATAAAACACAGAAAATCAGGAAAAAAAGGCCAAAAACCGGGACAAAACGCAGAGAAACGGGGGCTCAAAGGTGGGGTGACGTCGGGGCCACCCCGGGGTGTCACCCACCCATGCGCAGGGTGACGTTGCCATGGAAACAGCCCCGCAGGTTGCCGTAGCACTCGACGACGGTGTCGGGGCCGCCGAAGCAGCGCAGGCCGTTGGGGATCCGCGACGTCTCATTGGCTGCCGGGGGGGCGGGGCCGGTGAAGCCCAGTGACTCCAAATCTTCTCCCAGTTTATCCCAGTTTATCCCAGTTTATCCCAGTAAAGCCCAGTGCCTTCCCAGTGACCCCAAATCCCCTCCAAGTTCCTTCCCAGTTTATCCCAGTTTATCCCAGTGACCCCAAATCCTCTCCCAGTCCCTCCCAGTCCCTCTCAATCCCCTCCCAGTATATCCCAGTTTATCCCAGTTTATCCCAGTGACCCCAAATCCCCTCCCAGTTTATCCCAGTCCCTCCCAGTCCCTCCCAGTGCCCCCCCAGTTTATCCCAGTCCCTCCCAGTTTATCCCAGTAAACCCCAGTAAACCCCAGTGCCCTCCCAGTGACCCCCAAATCCCCTCCCACTCCCTCCCAGATATCCCAGTTTATCCCAGTTCCTCCCCAATCCCTTCCCAGTCCCTCCCAGTCCATCCCAGTCCCTCCCAGTTTATCCCAGTCCATCCCAGTTTATCCCAGTCCCTCCCAGTTTATCCCAGTCCCTCCCAGTCCATCCCAGTCCCTCCCAGTCCATCCCAGTGCCCCCCCCAGTTTATCCTAGTCCCCTCCCAGTGCCCCCCAGTCCCCTCCCAGTCCATCCCAGTCCCTCCCAGTTTATCCCAGTCCCCTCCCAGTCCCTCCCAGTGCCCCCCTAGTTTATCCCAGTCCCCTCCTAGTTTATCCCAGTGACCCCAAATCCCCTCCCAGTCCCTCCCAGTTTATCCCAGTCCCCTCCCAGTCCCTCCCAGTTTATCCCAGTGCCCCCCCAGTTTATCCCAGTGACCCCAAATCCCCTCCCAGTTTATCCCAGTTTATCCCAGTACCGCCGGGGCCGTGTCCCTGGCCGTCCCCCAGGGGCAGGTGGCCGTTGCAGGTGTCCCCTCGGCAGTTCCGGCGCCGCTCGAACACCACGAGCCCCGGCAGCTCCAGGGCGCGGGCCAACGCCCCCGGCTGGCCACGCCCACAGCCACGCCCACCCAGCGTGAACTCCCCGTGGCCTGCGGGGGTCAGAGGTCACGCAGAGGTCACGGGGGTCATGGAAGGGGTCAGTGGGAGCCCCAATGGACACGCCCCCTATGGATTAACCCCCTCTATGGACACGCCCATAATTGACGCATTGTGGACACACACCCCCCTTTGGCCACGCCCACCATGGCCACGCCCACCCAGCGTGAACTCCCCGTGGCCTGCGGGGGTCAGAGGTCACGCAGAGGTCACGGGGGTCAGGAGTCACAGAGGGGTCAGGGGGATGTGATGTGGAGTGACCGCTATGGACACACCCCCCCCGGATGGCCACGCCCACAGCCACGCCCACCCAGCGTGAACTCCCCGTGGCCTGCGGGGGTCAGAGGTCACGCAGAGGTCACGGGGGTCAGGAGTCACAAAGGGGTCGGGGGGAGGTGCTGTGGAGTGACCGCTATGGACACACACCCCCCCCCTGGATGGCCACGCCCACTGCCACGCCCACCCAGGGTGACGTGGCCGGGGGCTGGAGGGGTCAGAGGTCACGCAGAGGTCACAGGGGTCATGGAAGGGGTCAGTGGGCGCCCCTAGGGACACGCCCCCTATGGATTAACCCCCCAATGGACACGCCCATAATCGACCCATTGTGGCCACGCCCCCACCATGGCCACGCCCACCATGGCCACGCCCACCCGGGGTGAACTGGGAGGGGTCACAGGGGTCAGCGGGAGCCCCTATGGATTAACGCCCTCTATGGCCACGCCCATAATTGACCTATTGTGGCCACGCCCCCTTTGGTCACGCCCACAATGACCACGCCCACAATGACCACGCCCCCCTGACCACGCCCACCCAGGCCACGCCCACACTCACTCCAGGTGACGGCGGCCAGCGCCTCGCTGCACACGTCGCTCTCCGTGGGGCACGAGACGTTGGCGGCCCCACGGCAACTGTCGGCGTCCTGGGACCCACAGCTCAGGCAGCTCAGCCCCATAGATCCTGCCCCATAGATCAGTGACCCATAGATCAGTGACCCATAGATCAGTGACCCACAGAGTGACCCACAGATCAGTGACCCATAGATCAGTGACCCATAGATCAGTGACCCATAGATCAGTGACCCACAGCTCAGGCAGCTCAGCCCCATAGATCCTGCCCCATAGATCAGTGACCCACGGATCAGTGACCCACGGATTGACCCACAGATCCTGACCCACAGATCAGTGACCCACAGCTCAGGCAGCTCAGCCCCATAGATCCTGCCCCATAGAGTGACCAATGACCCACAGATTGACCCACGGATCAGTGACCCATAGATCAGTGACCCACACATCAGTGACCCATGGATCAGTGACCCATAGATCCTGCCCCATAGAGTGACCCATGGATCAGTGACCCACGGATCAGTGACCCATAGATCAGTGACCCATAGATCCTGCCCCATAGATCAGTGACCCATGGATCAGTGACCCACAGCTCAGGCAGCTCAGCCCCATAGATCAGTGACCCATAGATCAGTGACCCATAGATCAGTGACCCATAGATCCTGACCCATAGATCAATGACCCATAGATCAGTGACCCACGGATCAGTGACCCATGGATCAGTGACCCACAGATCAGTGACCCACAGCTCAGGCAGCTCAGCCCCATAGATCCTGCCCCATGGATCGGTGACCCATAGATCAGTGACCCATAGATCAGTGACCCATAGATCCTGCCCCATAGATCAGTGACCCATAGATCAGTGACCCACAGATCAGTGACCCACAGATCAGTGACCCATAGATCCTGCCCCATAGAGTGACCCATAGATCGGTGACCCACAGCTCAGGCAGCTCAGCCCCATAGATTCTGCCCCATAGATCAGTGACCCATAGATCAGTGACCCATAGATCAGTGACCCATAGATCAGTGACCCACAGCTCAGGCAGCTCAGCCCCATAGATCCTGCCCCATAGATCAGTGACCCACGGATCAGTGACCCACAGATCAGTGACCCATAGATCCTGACCCATAGATCAGTGACCCATAGATCAGTGACCCACAGACTGACCCATAGATCAGTGACCCATAGATCAGTGACCCACAGCTCAGGCAGCTCAGCCCCATAGATCCTGCCCCATAGATCAGTGACCCATAGATCAGTGACCCATAGATCAGTGACCCACACATCAGTGACCCATAGATCAGTGACCCACGGATCAGTGACCTATAGATCCTGACCCATAGATCCTGCCCCATAGAGTGACCCATAGATCCTGACCCTCAGATCCTGACCCATAGATCAGTGCCCCACAGCTCAGGCAGCTCAGCCCCACGGATCCTGCCCCACAGAGTGACCCACGGATCAGTGACCCACAGATCAGTGACCCACAGCTCAGGCAGCTCAGCCCCATAGATCCTGCCCCATAGATCAGTGACCCACGGATCAGTGACCCACAGAGTGACCCATAGATCCTGCCCCATAGATCAGTGACCCACGGATCAGTGACCCACAGAGTGACCCAGAGATCCTGACCCACGGATTGACCCACGGATCAGTGACCCACAGAGTGACCCACGGATCAGTGACCCACAGATCAGTGACCCACAGCTCAGGCAGCTCAGCCCCATAGATCCTGACCCACAGATCAGTGACCCATAGATCAGTGACCCACGGATCAGTGACCCACAGATCAGTGACCCACGGATCAGTGACCCATAGATCCTGCCCCATAGATCAGTGACCCACACATCAGTGACCCATAGATCAGTGACCCACAGATCAGTGACCCACAGCTCAGGCAGCTCAGCCCCATAGATCCTGCCCCATAGAGTGACCCATAGATCAGTGACCCATAGATCAGTGACCCATAGATCCTGACCCATAGATCAGTGACCCACAGATGGACCCATAGATCGGTGACCCACAGATGGGTGACCCACAGACTGACCCACAAATCAGTGACCCACAGATCCTGCCCCAGAGATCGACCCATAGATCGATGACCCACAGATCGGTGACCCACAGATGGGTGACCCACAGATCGGTGACCCACAGATGGGTGACTCAGATTGACCCATAGATCACTGCCCCACCCCTCCCCGCCCCACCCCTCCCCGCCCCACACGTCCCCGCCCCACACGTCCCCGCCCCACACGTCCCCGCCCCACACGTCCCCGCCCCACATTCCCCGCCCCACCCGTCCCCGCCCCACACGTCCCCGCCCCACCCGTCCCCGCCCCACACGTCCCCGCCCCACATTCCCGTCCCCGGCCGTGGCCGCGCCCTTCCCGCAGGGCCCGGAACTGCCCCGGCCTGTCCCGACCCACGGCGCGCCCCGAAACCCGCCCCATAGATCGGGGTCTCTGCCCCACGGAGCCCGGCCCGGCCCCATAGATCAGAGCCTCTGCCCCATAGATCACAGCCCGGCCCCATAGAGCCCGGCCCGGCCCCATAGATCAGAGCCTCTGCCCCATAGAGCCCAGTTCCCCCCCCGAAACCCGCCCCATAGATCGGGGTCTCTGCCCCACAGAGCCCGGCCCCATAGAGCCCGGCCTCTGCCCCACAGATCTGATCCTCAATACCCCCCTGCCCCACAGATCTGACCCCAAACCCCCCTGCCCCATAGATCTGATCCTCAATACCCCCCTGCCCCACAGATCTGACCCCCGGCACCCCCTGCCCCATAGATCACAGCCCCGGATCCCCCCTGCCCCACAGATCTGACCACTGACACCCCCCTGCCCCACAGATCTGACCCCTGACACCCCCCTGCCCCACAGATCTGACCTTCTGCCCCATAGAGCCGAGCCCTGCCCCATAGATCTGACCCCCTGCCCCACAGATTTGACTCTAAACACTCCCTGCCCCACAGATCTGACCCTAAACCCCCCTGCCCCATAGATCTGACCACTGACACCCCCCTGCCCCATAGATTTGACCCCAAAACCCCCCTGCCCCATAGAGCTGACCCCCTGCTTCACAGATCTCAGCCCTGACAGCCGCTGCCCCATAGATCTGACCTCAAACCCCCTGCCCCATAGATCTGACCTTCTGCCCCACAGATCCGACCACTGACACCCCCCTGCCCCATAGATCTGACCCCAAACCCCCCTGCCCCATAGATCTCAGCCTTACCCCCACACCCCCCTGCCCCACACCCCCCCTGCGCCCCCCAAGTGCCCCCCCTGCGCCCCCCAAGTGCCCCCCCCGCGCCCCCCAAGTACCTGGCGGCAGCAGCAGCAGCAGCAGCGGCAGCAGCCGGGCCCCCGCCATGGGGCTGCCCCACATCTGGGCCCTGCCCCACATCTGGGCCCTGCCCCACATCTGGGCCCTGCCCCACATCTCGGCCCGGCCCCGGCGCCGTGGGGCAGAGCTCGCCCCATTTATGGGCGCCGGGACAGGGCGGGGTCGGGGTGGGGCGGCCTCGGGGCTCCCCGCCCCATAGCGAGGGTGACCCCGCCCCATAGCGAGGGTGACCCCGCCCCATAGCGAGGGTGACCCCGCCCCATAGAGAGCGTTTCTCCGCCCCATGGCGGCTCTGAGCCCCATAGAGGGGTCCTGGAGAGCTGCCCCATAGCGAAATCCTAATGCTCTGCCCCATAGAAAACCCCGCAGCCCTGCCCCACAGCCCTGCCCCATAGCGAAATCCCAAAGCTCTGCCCCATAGCGAAATCCCACAGCTCTGCCCCATAGAAAACCCCATAGAAAACCCCATAGAAACCCCACAGCTCTGCCCCATAGCGAAATCCTAAAGCTCAGCCCCATAGAAAACCCCATAGAAAACTCCATAGCACAGCCCCATAGCGAAACCCCACAGCTCTGCCCCATAGCAAAATCCCAAAGCTCTGCCCCATAGAAACCCCCATAGAGAAATCCTAAAGCTCTGCCCCATAGCGGAGCCCTATAGGGAAATCCTAAAAGTCTGCCCCATAGAAAACCCCATAGGAAACCCCACAGCTCTGCCCCACAGCTCTGCCCCATAGCGAAACCCCGCAGCTCTGCCCCATAGAAAACCCCAAAGCTCTGCCCCATAGAGAAATCTCAAAGCTCTGCCCCATAGAAAACCCCACAGCTCTGCCCCATAGCGAAATCCCACAGCTCTGCCCCAGAGCCCAGCCCCACAGCTCTGCCCCATAGCGAAACCCCATAGCTCTGCCCCACAGCTCTGCCCCATAGCGAAACCCCACAGCTCTGCCCATAGCCCAGCCCCACAGCTCTGCCCCACAGCTCTGCCCCATAGAGAATTCCCAAAGCTCTGCCCCATAGAAAACCCCATAGCCCAGCCCCACAGCTCTGCCCCATAGCGAAACCCCACAGCTCTGCCCATAGCCCAGCCCCACAGCTCTGCCCCACAGCTCTGCCCCATAGCGAAACCCCACAGCTCTGCCCCATAGAACCCCCCCCAAGCTCCTCCCACCCCACAGAACAGGGCGTGGCTCCCTCCCCCCTCCCCCCCTCCCCCAATCTATGGGGCGGGCCCAGCCCCACCTTAAAGGTGTGGGGCAGCGATGGGGGGGAGGGGCAGCAGCAGCAGGGGGAGGAGGGGGAGGGGCAGGAGGGGGGGAGGGGCGGAGCCTCGCGGGGGGGCGGGGTCAGAGGGGAGGGAATTGCAGAAATGGCCGCGGCAGCAGCGCGGCCCCATAGATCCCGCCTGCCCCATAGAATCCTGCCCCATAGATCCTTTGTGCCCCATAGATCCCGCCTGCCCCATAGAATCCTGCCCCATAGAATTCTGCCTCATAGAATTCTGCCCCATAGAGCCCTGCCCCATAGATCCTTCGTGCCCCATAGATCCCTGCCCCATAGAGCCCTGCCCCATAGAGCCCTGCCCCATAGATCCTTCGTGCCCCATAGAGCCCTGCCCCATAGAACCCAGCCCCATAGAATTCTGCCCCATAGATCCCTGCCCCATAGATCCCGCCTGCCCCATAGAATTCTGCCCCATAGAATTCTGCCCCATAGAGCCCTGCCCCATAGAATTCTGCCCCATAGAATTCTGCCCCATAGAATTCTGCCCCATAGATCCCTGCTCCATAGAATCCTGCCCCATAGATCCCAACCCCACAGACCCCTCCTGCCCCACAGACCCCTCCTGCCCCACAGATCCCAGCCCCACAGACCCCTCCTGCCCCATAGATCCCAGCCCCACAGACCCCTCCTGCCCCACAGATCCCTGCCCCACAGATCCCTGCCCCATAGCCCCCAGCCCCACGGGGCTCCGGCACCACTCTGGGCTGGCGCAGCCCCGGACCAGCCACGGCTCCCCCGAGGGTCCTGTGGGGAGAGATGTGGGGCTGGGGGGGGGCCGGACCCATAGCGAGACCCAGAGAGAGAGCCTCTGCCCCATAGAGACCCATAGAGACCCATAGAGAGAGCCCCTGCCCCATAGAGACCCATAGAGAGAGCCTCTGCCCCATAGAGACCCATAGAGACCCAGAGAGAGGGCCCCTGCCCCATAGAGACCCACAGAGACCCATAGAGACCCATAGAGAGAGCCTCTGCCCCATAGAGACCCATAGAGAGACCCCCGGCCCCATAGAAACCCATGGAGACCCATAGAGACCCATGGAGACCCATAGAGAGAGCCTCTGCCCCATAGAGACCCAGAGAGAGAACCCTGCCCCATAGAAACCCATGGAGACCCATAGAGACCCATGGAGACCCATAGAGAGAGCCTCTGCCCCATAGAGACCCATAGAGCCCCATAGAGAGAGCCTCTGCCCCATAGAGACCCATAGAGACCCATAGAGACCCATAGAGACCCATAGAGACCCATAGAGACCCATAGAGACACATAGAGACCCATAGAGACCCATAGAGACACATAGAGCCCCATAGAGACCCATAGAGACCCATAGAGCCCCATAGAGACACATAGAGACCCATAGAGAGACCCCAGCCCCATAGAGACCCATAGAGACCCATAGAGACCCATAGAGCCCCATAGAGACCCATAGAGACCACCCCCAGCCCCACAGACCCCCTCCCCCCAGCCCCACAGACCCCCTCCCCCAGCCCCACAGACCCCCTCCCCCAGCCCCACAGACCCCCTCCCCCCAGCCCCACAGACCCCCTCCCCCCAGCCCCACATATCCCCTCCCCCCAGCCCCACAGACCCCCTCCCCCAGCCCCACAGACCCCCTCCCCCAGCCCCACATATCCCCTCCCCCCAGCCCCACAGACCCCCTCCCCCCAGCCCCACAGATCCCCTCCCCCCAGCCCCACAGACCCCTCCCCCCAGCCCCACATATCCCCTCCCCCCAACCCCACAGATCCCCTCCCCCCGGCCCCACAGACCCCCTCCCCCAGCCCCACATATCCCCTCCCCCCAACCCCACATATCCCCTCCCCCCGGCCCCACAGACCCCCTCCCCCCAGCCCCACAGACCCCCTCCCCCCAGCCCCACAGACCCCCTCCCCCCAGCCCCATAGACCCCTCCCCCCAGCCCCATAGACCCCCTCCCCCCAGCCCCACAGACCCCCCCCAGGGCCCCACCGTGCCCCCAGGCCGTGGCGCAGCGCGTCAGTCCCGCCCCACAGCGCAGCACTTGGGGGGCGCCGCCCGAGGGGGAGGGGCCGTCACCGCCCCAACAGCTCAGGCCCGAGGGCGGCCCCGCCCCTGCAGCGGTAGAGACCAGTATGAACCAGTATGAACCAGTATGAACCAGTATAAACCAGTATAAACCAGTATAAACCAGTATAAACCAGTATAAATCGTTATAAACCAGTATGGACCGGTATAAACCAGTATGGACCAGTATAAATCATTATAAACCAGTATAAACCAGTATAAACCAGTATAAACCAGTATAAACCAGTATAAACCAGTATAAATCAGTATAAACCAGTATAAATCAGTATAAATCATTATAAACCAGTATGGACCGGTATAAACCAGTACAAACCAGTAAACCCAGTATAAACCAGTATAAATGGGTACGGACCAGTGTAAACCAGTGAGCCCCCAGTCACCCTCAGAGCCCTCCCAGTATAAACCAGTTCATCCCAGTTCCCTCCCAGTAACTCCCAGTTCATCCCAGTTAATTCCAATCCCCTCCCAGTTTATCCCAGTTTATCCCAGCCCCTCCCAGTATAAACCAGTTCATCCCAGTTCCCCTCAATGAACTCCCAGTGTTTCTGTGTCTCCCCCTGGTGGCGACTTTGGGAACTGCAGCTCCCTCCCAGTAACTCCCAGTAACTCCCAGTTTATCCCAGTTTGTCCCAGTTTGCCCCAGTCCCTCTAAACCCTCTCCCAGTCCATCCCAGTCCCTCCCAGTTTATCCCAATTTATCCCAGTATAAACCAGTCCCTCCCAGTTTATCCCAGTCCCTCCCAGTTCCCCTCAATGGACTCCCAATGTTCCTGTGTCTCCCTCTGGTGGCGCCTTTGGGAACTGCAGCTCCCTCCCAGTAACTCCCAGTAACTCCCAGTTTGTCCCAGTTTGTCCCAGTTCATCCCAGTTTGTCCCAGTTTGTCCCAGTCCCCCCCAGTCTCACCCAGTTCGCACTGGGAGCTCTCACAGCACTGCAGCTCCACCCCTCGGCCGGTGCCGCTGTCGAAGGCGATGAGGCCGCTGCAGGTCCCGGCCCGGCCACACCCCCGGATCCGCCCCTCCCCCACTGAGAGGGGGGCGGGGTCAGGGAGGGGTTAAAGGTGAGGCCACGCCCCCATCAGAGGAAATATGGCCCCGCCCCCCAGGTGGGAAACGCTGCCCACTGTATGAGAGGCTCCACCCCTTTGGAGGTCACGCCCCATTTTGAGCGCCACTGTGACCCCTCCCCTCGCTGCGACCCCGCCCCCAGCTGGGAAACCCCGCCCCATCCTACAAACTCCTCCCCTTCCATGGCCACGCCCCCTCCTCCTGCCCCACCCCCCCAGCTGTGACCTTTGACCGTGACCCCTCCTCCACTTTAACCCCTCCCCACCAAACCCCCTCCTCTGATTGGCTCCTCCCCCTCTCGGCCACGCCCCTTTTGGCCCCGCCCCCACCTCCGCCGGGTCCCCGGCTGATGACGTCAACGCAGCGATCCTGGGGGCGGGGACACGGCAGCGCCACCAGGGGGCGCCCGCAGGAGCCGTCGGAGCTGTCGCAGGTGGGGCACAGCAGGGGGCGCCCTACGCACCAGTATGAACCAGTCGGGACCAGTTTGAACCAGTTAGAACCAGTGAAAAGCAGTTAGGACCAGTATAAACCAGCACGGACCAGTTAGAACCAGTACGGACCAAAATAAACCAGTACGGACCAGTATAAACTGGTTAGAACCAGTATAAACCAATATAATATAAACCAGTATGGACCAGTATAAACCAATACAAACCAGTATAAACCAGTATAAACCAGTATAAACCAGTATAACCAAAATAATCAATATAAACCAGTATAAACCAGTATAACCCAGTATAACCAATATAAACCAGTATAAACCAGTATAAACCAATATAATATAAACCAGTATAAACCAGTATAACCAATATAAACCAGTATAAACCAGTATGGACCAGAATAAACCGGTTAGAACCAGTATAAACCAATATAATATAAACCAGTATAAACCAGTATAAACCAGTATAAACCAGTATAACAAATACAAACCATTATAAACCAGTATAAACCAGTCTAACCAGTATAAACCAATATAAACCAGTATAAACCAGTATAAACCAGTATAAACCAGTATAGACCAATAAAAACCAGTATAACAAATACAAACCAGTACAAACCAGTATAAACCAGTATAAACCAGTATAAACCAGTATAAACCAGTATAAACCAGTACAAACCAGACCAACCCCGCCCCTCCCCCCCCTCCACTCACCGCTCTCGGGTGGGGGAGGGGAAGGGGCGTGTCCCTCCTCCTCCTCGGCCCCGCCCCCCCATGGCCCCTCCCTCAGCGTCACCAACTCTCCGTGGGACCGGAAGGTGAGGACCACTTCCGGTGCGCCCATGACGTCACATCCTGTCTGCTCCCGACGCCATTCGCGCCCATCTGGGAGGGGGAAGGTCAAAGGTCAGTCCGGGGTCATTTGGGGGGGTTTTGGGATGGGGGAGGGGTGACCTTTGACCTTTCAGGGTCGTCAGGGTCGTGCGGCGGCAGACGGCGTGGGGGGAGGGGCAGGGGGCGGGGCGGCAGCCGGATGTGACGTCACAGCGCGGGCAGAGGAGGGCGGAGGCTGAAAAGTGGGGGGAGGGGAGAGGTGGGGGAGGGGAACCCCCAAAATAATCTTTTAAAAAATACCCCAAAAAATCCCAAAATAAACCCCAAAATTTCCAAAAATCCCCCCAAAAAACCTCCAAAAATAAGAAAAAACCAAAAAACCCCAAAAAAATCCCACCAAAAAACCCACAAAAACCCCGCAAAAAACCTCCCAAAATCCTCCAAAAAACCTCAAAACAATCTCAAAAAAAAAAATCCAAAAAAAACCCCCCAAACCCACCAAAAAATCCCCCCAATAAAAAAAAACCCACCTCCAAAAAATCCCCCAAAAAACCCCAAAACAATAAAAAAAAATCCCCAAAAGAACCCCCCCAAAAGACCCCAAAACCCCGCCCAAAACCCCCAAAAATAAACCAATCAAAAAAAACCCCAAAAACCCCAATCCCCTCCCCCAAATTCCCTCAAAACCACCAAAAAAAAATCCCCAAATTTGAGCACTTCCGGCCCAAAAATCATCCCAAAAAAACCCCAAAAAACCTCCCCCAAAACACCTAAAAAACCCCCCAAAATTAAACCCAACCAAAAACCCCAAAATTCCCCAAAACCCCCCAAAATAATTTAAAAAAACCCAAACCCCCCCCCCAAATCCCCCCAAAAACGACCCAAAAAACCCACCCCAAAATCCTCAAAAAACCCCAAAAACCACCAAAAAAAAATTTAAAAAACCCAAAAAAATCCCCCCAAAAAACCTCCCAAAAACCCACCCCAAAATCCCAAAAATCCTCAAAAAAACCCCAAAAACCACCAAAAAAATTCCCCAAATTTGGCACTTCCGGCCCAAAAATCCCCTCCCAAAAAACCCCCAAAATAATTTTAAAAACCCAAAAAAATCCTCCCAAAACCTCCCCAAAACCCACCCCAAAATCCCAAAAAATCCCCCCAAAAAACACCAAAAAAACACCAAAAAAACACCCGAAAAAATCCCAAAAAAACCCCCAAAATCCCCAAAATTAAAACCCAACCAAAAACCCCCAAAACTCCCCAAAAAACCCCCAAAATAATTTAAAAAAACCCAAAAAATCCCCCCAAAAAACTCCCAAAAACCCACCCCAAAATCCCCAAAAATCCCCCAAAAAACACCAAAAAACACCCAAAAAACCCCCAAAAATCCCCAAAAAACCCCCCAAAAAACACCAAAAAAACACCAAAAAAACACCCAAAAAACCCCAAAATTAAAACCCAACCAAAATCCCCCAAAACTCCCAAAAAAACCCCAAAATAATTTAAAAAAACCCCCCAAAAACCCCCCAAATGGCGGGTGGGGGAGGGGCGGGGCCGTTACCTGTCCGCAGCAGCGCCCAGAGCAGCGCCAGGCCCCGCCCCCTGCCCATGGCTCCGCCCCTTTTTAACAGGAGGAATTTGGCGGGGCTCTTTTATAACCCCGCGGTGGGCGGGGCTTGTGTGAGGCCACGCCCACTTCGCCCCTCCCCCAGCCTCAATTTCCTCTTTTTTTGGGGGGGAAAAATGTGGAAATTGGGGGAGGGGCGTGGCCTTCCAGGAAGTGACGTCACCATTAGGTGACCAATCATATCTATGTATTGAAAGGGAGGGGCTTGTGTAAAAGCCACGCCCCCTTTTTAACCCCTCCCCCCAAACCACAACTTCCTCTTTTTGTGGAGGGAAAAAAATGTGGAAACTTCCGGGTGGGGGAGGGGCGTGTCCATCCCACCCCTCCCCCGCTAAATGACGTCACATCCGGTTGACCAATCACGTTCCTTTGGCGATTTTTAAAACACGTTTTTATTGGAAGGGGGCGGGGCTATAAATAGCAGAAGGGGGCGTGGTCAGAGGAGGAGGAGGGGGAGGAGGAGGAGGGTGAAAAGGGGGAGGGGCGACGAAAAAGGGGCGGAGCTTGAACCTCCTGGAGCTCCACGCGGGGGAGGGGCAGCGGTGACCGGAAATGCCGCCGGGGGTGGGGCAGGGGGGTGGCCACACCCAGTGACGTCATCGGCGATGACATCACCCCCCGGGGCCACCATGATGGCGTCGCCCGTTGGGGGCGTGGCGGCTCCGCCCCTGGGTGACGTCACCGCTTGGGGTGTGGCGGTGATGACGTCATGGGGGCGGGGCTCCGAGGTGTCCCCAGAGCAGTTGGTGGCACCCATTGTCCCCTCCAGGGCCAGGTCACGGCTGGGGTCACCCGCTGGGGGCGTGGCCACCGTGGTGACGTCATCGAGGTGTCCCAAAGTGTCCCCAGGGTCAGTGGTGACACCGGGATCTTCTGTCCCCTCCATGGCCACATCCCCATTGGTGGCCACCAAGACGTTGTCACCTCCTGGGGGCGTGGTCACAGGTGTCACTGTGGTGGTGGCATCTCTGATGACGTCATTGAGGTGTCCCAAAGTGTCCCCAAAGCCACCAGTGACACCAGGTTGGGTTGTCACCTCCATGGCCACGCCCCCATTGGTGGCCACCAGGACTTTGTCACCTCCTGGGGACACTGTGACAAAGGTCATTGTGGTGGTGGCATCTTCAGTGACGTCATTGAGGTGTCCCAAAGTGTCCCCAAGGCCATTAGTGACATCAGGTTGGGTTGTCACCTCCATGGCCACATCCCTGTTGGTGGCCACCATGAGGTTGTCACTTCCTGGGGGCGTGGCCACAGGTGTCACCATGGTGGTGGCATCTCTGATGACGTCATTGAGGTGTCCCAAAGTGTCCCCAAGGCGACCGGTGACACTGGGCTGGGTTGTCCCCTCCATGGCCACGCCCCCATTGGTGGCCACCAGGACTTTGTCACCTCCTGGGGACATGGTCCCAAGTCCAGCCATGGTGGTGGCACCTTCAGTGACGTCATTGAGGTGTCCCAAAGTGTCCCCAAGGCGACCGGTGACACTGGGTTGGGTTGTCACCTCCATGGCCACGCCCCCATTGGTGGCCACCAGGACGTTGTCCCCTCCCGACGCGGTGGTGGCACCTCCAGGGCCATCGGGGCCGTGTCCTGACGTGTCCCCAGAGCAGTTGGTGGCACCCATTGTCCCCTCCAGGGCCAGGTCACGGCCGGGGTCACCTGCTGGGGGCGTGGCCACGGTGGTGACGTCATTGAGGTGTCCCAAAGTGTCCCCAGGGTCAGTGGTGACACTGGGTTGGGTTGTCCCCTCCATGGCCACATCCCCATTGGTGGCCACCATGAGGTTGTCACTTCCTGGGGGCGTGGCCACAGGTGTCACCGTGGTGGTGGCATCTCTGATGACGTCATTGAGGTGTCCCAAAGTGTCCCCAGGGTCAGTGGTGACACCGGGATCTTCTGTCCTTTCCATGGCCACGCCCCTATCTGTGGCCACCAAGACTTTGTCACCTCCTGGGGACGCTGTGACAAAGGTCATTGTGGTGGTGGCACCTTCAGTGACGTCATTGAGGTGTCCCAAAGTGTCCCCAAGGCCAACGGTGACACCGGGATCTTCTGTCCCCTCCATGGCCACGCCCCTATCTGTGGCCACCAAGACGTTGTCACCTCCTGGGGACATGGTCACAAGTCCAGCCATGGTGGTGGCACCTTCAGTGACGTCATTGAGGTGTCCCAAAGTGTCCCCAAAGCCACTAGTGACACTGGGTTGGGTTGTCACCTCCATGGCCACGGCCCCATTGGTGGCCACCATGAGGTTGTCACTTCCTGGGGGCGTGGCCACAGGTGTCACCACGGTGGTGGCATCTCTGATGACGTCATTGAGGTGTCCCAAAGTGTCCCCAGGGTCACCGGTGACATTGGGCTGGGTTGTCACCTCCATGGTCACGTCCCCATTGGTGGCCACCAGGACGTTGTCACCTCCTGGGGACTCTGTGACAAAGGTCATCGTGGTGGTGGCATCTCTGATGACGTCATTGAGGTGTCCCAAAGTGTCCCCAGGGTCACCGGTGACATCAGGTTGGGTTGTCACCTCCATGGCCACACCGCTGTTGGTGGCCACCATGAGGTTGTCACTTCCTGGGGGCGTGGTCACCGTGGTGGTGGCATTTCCGGTGACGTCATTGAGGTGTCCCAAAGTGTCCCCAGGGTCACCGGTGACATCGGGTTGGCTCGTCCCCTCCATGGCCACGCCCACATCGGTGGCCGCCATCTTGTCCCCTCCCGGCGGCGGCGTGATGGCGGCACTTCCGCTGACGTCATCGGCGCCTCCCTCGGTGACCCGGAAGTTCCCGGCTGTCCCCGCGGGGGTCGCCGTGTCCCCCCCCGGGGGGTCGCAGTCCGGCGGCAGTGGGGGAGGGGTGGGCGGTGGGGGAGGGGCGGCCCAAGGGCAGCGGGGGGCGGGGGCGGCGCCCAGCGGGGGGAGGGGACACAGAGCTGTGGGGGGAGGGGAGACAGAGGTCAGAGGTCATGGGTGGGGTTGGGGACCCCCCCGGTGAGCCCATAGCACCCATAGGACCCCATAGGGACCCACAGGACCCTATAGCACCCATAGGACCCTATAGCACCCATAGGACCCTATAGCACCCATAGGACCCCATAGGGACCCATAGGACCCCATAGGGACCCACAGGAACCTATAGCACCCATAGGACCTATAGCACCCATAGGACCCCATGGAGACCCATAGGACCCCATAGGGACCCCTAGACTCTATAGACCCTATAGGGACCCACGGGACACCTTAGCACCCATGGGACCCTATAGGGACCCACAGGACCCTATAGCACCCATAGGACCCCATAGAGACCCATAGATCCTATAGGGACCCCATAGCACCCATAGGACCCTATAGCACCCACAGGACCCCATAGCACCCATAGGACCCCATAGGGACCCACAGGAACCTATAGCACCCATAGGACCCCATAAAGACCCATAGGACCCTACAGAGACCCATAGATCCTATAGGGACCCTATAGCACCCATAGGACCCTATAGCACCCATAGGACCCCATAGAGACCCATAGACCCCATAGCACCCATAGGACCCTATAGAGACCCTCCAGTGCCCCATAGATCCTATAGAGCCCATAGGACCCTATAGCACCCATAGGACCTTACAGAGACCCACAGGAACCTATAGCACCCATAGGACCCCATAGAGACCCATAGATCCTATAGGGACCCTATAGCACCCATAGGACCCTATGGAGACCCATAGATCCTATAGAGCCCCATAGCACCCATAGGACCCCATAGAGACCCATAGATCCTATAGGGACCCCATAGCACCCATAGGACCCTATAGCACCCATAGGACCCCATAGAGACCCACAGACCCTATAGAGCCCCATAGCACCCATAGGACCCCCCAGTGCCCCATAGCACCCATAGAGACCCATAGAACCTTCTAGAGGCCCATAGATCCTATAGGGACCCACGGGACCCTATAGCACCTATAGGACCCCATAGGGACCCACAGGATCCTATAGAGCCCCATAGCACCCATAGAACCCTATAGAGACCCGTAGCACCCATAGGACCCCAGAGAGACCCATAGATCCTATAGGGACCCCATAGCACCCATAGGACCCTATAGCACCCATAGGACCCCAGAGAGACCCATAGACCCTATAGAGCCCCATAGCACCCATAGGACCCCCCAGTGCCCTACAGCACCCATAGAGACCCATAGAACCTTCTAGAGGCCCATAAATCCTATAGGGACCCACGGGACCCTATAGAGACCCATAGCACCCATAGGACCTTAGAGAGACCCCTCAGTGCCCCACAGATCCCATAGAGACCCATAGATCCTATAGAGACCCCCCAGGGCCCCACAGCACCCATGGGACACCCCACACACCCCATAGCACCCATGGGACCCCACAGCACCCACAGCACCCATAGGACACCCCAGACACCCATGGGACCCCACAGCACCCATAGCACCCATAGGACACCCCAGACACCCATGGGACCCCCAGACACCCCCCTAAACCCCCCACAGCACCCATGGGACCCCACAGCACCCATAGCACCCCATAACCCCTATAGCACCTCACACAACCCCACAGTACCCCATAACCCTTTATACCACCCTATAGCACCCCATAGCACCCATGGGACCCCACAGCACCCATAGGACCCCATAGCACCCCATAACCCCTTACAGCACCCCATAGCACCCATGGGACCCCATAACCCCTTACAGCACCCCACAGCACCCCCAGCACCCCATAACCCTTTATACCACCCTATAGCACCCCATAGCACCCATAGGACACCCACAGCACCCATAGCACCCCATAGCACCCATAGGACCCCCCAACACCCCATAACCCTTTACAGCACCCCACAGCACCCATAGGACCCCATAGCACCCCATAACCTCTTACACCGCCCCATAGCACCCATGGGACCCCATAACCCCTTGCAGCACCCCACACACCCCATAGCACCCTATAGCACCCCACAGCACCCATGGGACCCCACAGCACCCATAGGACCCCCCAGCACCCCATAACCCTTTATACCACCCTATAGCACCCATAGCACCCATAGGACACCCACAGCACCCACAGCACCCATAGGACCCCCCAGCACCCCATAACCCCTTACAGCACCCCACAGCACCCATAGGACCCCATAGCACCCATAGGACACCCACAGCACCCATAGCACCCCATAGCACCCATAGGACCCCATAGCACCCCATAACCCCTTACAGCACCCCACAGCACCCATGGGACCCCATAACCCCTTACAGCACCCCATAGCACCCCATAGCACCCATAGGACCCCATAGCACCCCATAACCCCTTACAGCACCCCACAGCACCCATGGGACCCCATAACCCCTTACAGCACCCCATAGCACCCCCCAGCACCCCCAGCACCCCATAACCCTTTATACCACCCTATAGCACCCCATAGCACCCATAGGACACCCACAGCACCCATAGGACCCCATAGCACCCCATAACCCCTTACAGCACCCCACAGCACCCATAAGACCCCATAGCACCCATGGGACCCCATAGCACCCATAGGACCCCATAGCACCCATAGGACCCCACAGCACCCCATAACCCCTTACAGCACCCCACACACCCCACAGCACCCATAGGACCCCCCCCAGCACCCCATAACCCCTTACAGCACCCCACAGCACCCATGGGACCCCATAACCCCTTACAGCACCCATAGCACCCCACAGCACCCATAGGACCCCCCAGCACCCCATAACCCCTTACAGCACCCCATAGCACCCAAGGGCCCCCCCCCCAGCACCCAAGGGAGCCCCGTCGCACCCCCCAGGAGGGCGCCCAGCGCCAGCAGCAGCCCCGGCTCCATCCCGGGTGGGGTCCGTGGGGTCCCGGCCCCGCGCCGGGGGGTCCCTTTATCCCCCCCCCCCGCCCCTCCCCCCACCCCCACAACCACCCGCTGTGTGTGTGGGGTGGGGGAGGGGCGGCGGCCCGGCCCTGGAATGTGGGGCAGCCGCCCCCGCCCCCACCCCGAGCGGTAATTATGGGCACCCAAAGGTGCCCCACCCCTCAACCTGTGCCCCATTGACCCCGCGGGGGGGCGGCCGTGGGGGCAGCCGCATCCGGGACCCACGGATTTGGGGTCACCCTTTGTCCGTGCCCCATAGATTTGGGGGTCCTGAGACTCCCGGCCCCACACATTTGGGGTCACCCCACGGATTTGGGGTCACCCTTTGTCCCTGCCCCATAGATTTGGGGGTCACCCCACTGATTTTGGGGTCCCCCCCATTGATTTGGGGTCACCCCATTGATTTTGGGGTCACCCTATATCCAGGCCCCACAGATTTGGGGTCACCTCGGGACTCTGCCCCACGGATTTGGGGTCACCCCACGGATTTGGGGTCACCCTTTGTCCGTGCCCCATAGATTTGGGGTCCCCCAGTGTCTCTGCCCCACGGATTTGGGGGTCCTCAGACTCCCGGCCCCACACATTTGGGGTCACCCCATATCCGGGGCCCAGGGATTTGGGGTCACCCCACTGATTTGGGGTCACCTCATTGATTTTGGGGTCACCCTTTGTCCCTGCCCCATAGATTTGGGGTCACCCCGTGTCCCAGCCCCATGGATTTGGGGTCACCCCACTGATTTTGGGGTCACCCCGGGACTCTGCCCCATAGATTTGGGGGTCCTGAGACTCCTGGCCCCATAGATTTGGGGTCACCCCATATCCGGAGCCCACGGATTTGGGGTCACCCCACTGATTTTGGGGTCCCCCCCAGTGTCTCTGCCCCACGGATTTGGGGCTCCTCAGACTCCCAGCCCCACGGATTTGGGGTCCCCCCTTTCCAGGCCCCATAGATTTGGGGTCACCCCACGGATTTGGGGTCACCCCGGGACTCTGCCCCATAGATTTGGGGTGACCCCATGTCCCAGCCCCACACATTTGGGGGTCCCCTGTGTTTCCGCCCCACACATTTGGGGTCCCAGCCCCTAAACCCCACAGATTTGGGGTCCCCCATCTCCTGCCCCACACATTTGGGGGTCCCCTGTGTCCCTGCCCCATAGATTTGGGGTGTCCCCCCCATAAATATGGGGTCACCCCATAGATTTGGGGCTCCCTTGTGACTCCGCCCCACACATTTGGGGTCCCAGCCCCCAAACCCCACAGATTTGGGGTCACCCCGTGTCTCTGCCCCATAGATTTGGGGTCCCCATATCCCAGCCCCACACATTTGGGGGTCCCTCAGTCCCCAAACCCCACAGATTTGGGGTCCCCTGTGTCTCTGCCCCATAGATTTGGGGTGTCCCCATGTCCCTGCCCCATAGATTTGGGGTCACCCCGTCTCTGCCCCACACATTTGGGGTCCCCATCTCCTGCCCCACACATTTGGGGGTCCCTCAGTCCCCAAACCCCACAGATTTGGGGTCACCTCGTGTCTCTGCCCCACACATTTGGGGTCCCCCCGTCTCTGCCCCATAGATTTGGGGTCCCCCCTGACCCCGCCCCCCACATTTGGGGGTCCCCAGCCCCCAAACCCCATAGATTTGGAGCCCCCCCCATAAATTTGGGGTCACCCCATAGATTTGGGGTCCCCCGTGACCCCGCCCCCCACATTTGTGCTCCCAGCCCCCCCAATTCCCGCCGTTCCCCTCCCCCCCCCCCCCGGCCCCTTTTCCCCTCCCCCCGCCCCAGTTTCGCTCTCAGGGGGCGTGGCTTCGGCCCGATCCCGGTCACGTGGCCCCGGCGCCGCGTCACGTGGCCTCAAACCCGACAACAACCCACCAAACAAAGTCACGTGGCCTCGCCCCTCCCCTCCCTCCCCCCACCATGCGGTCACGTGTCGACGTCACGTGTCCTCCCCAAGTCACGTGGCGCCGCCAGGGGGCGCTGTGCGGTGGGCGTTAACCAAAAAAGGGGCGGGGTTTGAAGGGGCGGGGCGGGTTTTAAAGGCGAAGGGGCGTGTTTAGGAGGGAGGGGGGCGTGTCTCAGCGCAGGCCACGCCCCCTCTGGCGCATGCGCCGCGGGGCGGCGGCGGCGGCGGCTCCGGGAGCGGCTCCGGGCGGTAAAAACGGGCCCGGGGCCGGGGGTGGGGGAGGGGAAACGGCCGCGCGGGGCATTGTGGGAACGCGGGACAGCGCCCCCCAGCGGCTCGGGGAAAAGGGAGGCCTCGCGGCCCCTCCCCCCCCCCCCCCCGGCGCGCGGGGCATTGTGGGATTGACAGAGGGGGAGGGGCCTCAGAGGGGAGAGGGGCGGGGCTTGTGAGATTGTGGGCGGGGCTTGGGGATAATAAGGATGGAGGGGTGAGGGGAAGGGGGAGGGGCTTGTGGGATGGTGGGCGGAGCTTTGGGGCAGGGGAATGAGGATTTGGAAAGGGGGAGGGGCCAGAGGAGGGGGAGGGGATGGTGGGCGGGGCTTGTGGGGTTGTGGGCGGGGCTTGCGGGATGCAAAGCGGGTCTAAGGAGATGGGTGGGGGCTGAAGGATTTGTGGGCGGGGCTTATGCGAGGGTGAGCGGTTCCTGTGGCATTGTGGGCGTGGCTTATCGCTGGGTGGGAGTCTCCCTGGGATGGTGGGCGTGGCCTGGTCCATTGTGGGCGTGGCTTTTCAGGCGGTGAGACCGACTCATACCCCAATTTCGGAGGCGGGGGCGGGGTGGGCTTGAGGTGGGCGTGTCCCGTCTATATGTGGGCGTGTCCCTCGGGGGGGCGTGGCAGGGCGGCCATGATGGCGGCCGGGCGGGGCCCGGGGAGCGAAGACGGCGCCTTCGAGGAGGAGGAGGAGGAGGAGGAGGAGGAAGAGGAGGAGGAGGAAGAAGAGGACGAAGAGGAGGAAGAGGATGGCGGTGAGCGAGGAGGGGGGAGGGGCGCTGAGGAGAGGGGCGGGGCTTGGGGGTTGGAAAGGGGCGTGGCCAATGCCATCAGCGTCCCCTCCCCCAGCGGGGCCGGCGCTGCCCGAGGACGGATCCGCCTCCGGGGAGGAGGAAGAGGAGGAGGAGGAAGAGGAGGATGAAGAGGACAGAGGCGGCCCCTCCCCCACCGCTAATGGCTGTCCAGGTACCGCCCCTCCCCCACAGCGCTCATTGACCCCGCCCCCAATGCGGGGGGGAAGTTCTCCTTAGCCCCTCCCCCTCATTGAGCCCTTCCCCTCACACGCCCCTCCCCCACACAGCGTCACGCCTCCTCCTCCTTGGCTCCTCCCCCTCTTTGGGTTGCACCTTTTTGGCCCCTCCCCCACTGTCAGATCGCCCCTCCCCCTCCCTGACCCTCCCCTTTTCTCTCACCGGCCCCTCCCCCACAGGAACCAGGCCACGCCCACCGGGGGAGGAGCCTCGACCCTTCTCAGAGCCCAGCGGAGGTGGGGGAGGGGACACCGAGCCCGCAGGAGGGGGCGTGGCCATCCCCGGCGACGCCCCAGGGGGCGTGCCCACGCCGCGCGCAGGGGGCGTGGCCGAGGAGTGGCACAAATGCCCGGAATGTGGGCGTGGCTTCGGCACCTCCCGCGCCCTCAAAGTCCACCGCAGTTACCACGTGGGCCGGAAACGCCCGCAAGCCCCGCCCACTCCCGTCGGAGGAGGAGGAGCCTCACACAGAGCCCCTCCCCCAGGCCACGCCCCCAGCCCCCCAGGCCACGCCCCCCCGTTTAAATTCCACTACATTTGCGCCGAGTGTGGGTTGGGCTTCGTGGCGCCGGGGGCTCTGGGGGCTCATCGCTGCGAACACGGGCGCCGCCGCCGCCGCAGGAGCCCCTCCCCCGCCCCGCCCCCTCCTCGCCGCCAAGCCCCGCCCCCTCCCCGCGCCGCGGCCACGCCCCCCGGGCCGCCAAGCCCCGCCCCTTTGCGGTGCACCGAGTGTTCGGGCTCCTTCGGGCTGGTGGCGGAGCTGCACGAGCATTACATGCTGCACGCCCGCGGGGAGCTCTGAGGCCACGCCCACCGCTCGCCGGGACACGCCCACTGCTCGCCGGGACACGCCCACTGCTCGCCGGGACACGCCCAGCCCTCCCCAGGACACGCCCAGCTCAAAGCGGGGGGGGTGACGTCAGAGAAAAGGGGCGTGGTGATGTTTAGGGGGAAGGGGTGGGCGTGGTCTAAAGGGCGTGACGTCATCGCGGGGGGTGTGATGTGATGGCGAGGTGGGAGTGACGTCATCAACAAGATGTGGATGGCACGCGGTGTGTGACGTCATCGGTGCGGCGTTCGCGCGGGGAGTGACGTCATCGGCGTGACGTCATTGGTGGGAACACGAAACCCCGCCCCTGAGTCGAGGGGAGGGTGGTGAAAGCCCCGCCCCCTGTCCCTAGCTCCTCCCCTTCTCTCTGACATCACAGGGTGGGGCGGCGCTCTGTGATGACATCACAACCAGGCAACCAATCAGGAGCCGCCGCTTTAATTTCCGGCCCCGGCGCAAGCCCCGCCCCCTTTTCACACCCTCCTCCCCGCCCTGATGACATCACAACCACTCACCCAATCACCATCCGCCGCCCACCATCTTTAATTACATCCACCAGCAGAAGCGGCTTCTCCTTTTAACCCCGCCCCTTTCCGCCGAGACCACGCCCCTCCCGCGCTAAGCCCCGCCCCCTCAGAGCTCCCCCCGCGCGTGGCGGATGTAATGGCGGTGCAGCGCCCCCTCGCGGGCGAAGGCGCGCCCGCACTCGGTGCAGTTCAAAGGGGGCGTGGCTTCGGCCGCGGCGGGCGGAGCTTCCTGCGGAGGGGCGGGCGGGGCCTTGGCGGCGTGGGCGTGGCCTCGCTGGTGACGCAGCAGCGCGGGGGAGGAGCCGAAGGGGCGGGAGCAGACGAAGCAGACGAAGAGCGCCCCCCGCAGCGCGGCGCGGGCGAAGTCCCCGGGGTGCTGGCGCTTGGCGTGGCGCGCGGCGAAGGCGGGGTCAGGGAACGTGATGTGACAGCGGCGACAGCGGCGCGAGCCCAGGCGGTCTGAGGGGACACGCGGGGGGACACGGGGACACGTGGGGACATGGGGGGACACTCGTGGGGACATGGGGACAGCCATGGGACACGCGGGGGACATGTGGGGACAGGCGTGGGGACATGGGGACACTCGTGGGGACAGGGCCAGGGCACTCACAGGGACACGGGGACAGGCACAGGGACATGGGGACACGTGGGGACATGGGGACACGTGGGGACACGCGGGGGACACGGGGACACTCGTGGGGACATGGGGACATGCGTGGGGACAGGGCCAGGGCACCCACGGGGACACTTGGGGACAGCTACAGGGACATGGGGACACCCATGGGACACTTGGGGACACTCGTGGGGACATGGGGACACTCATAGGGTCATGGCCAGGGCACCCACGGGGACATTTGGGGACATTGCGACACGGCCAGGGAACCCACGGGGACATGGGGACACTTGAGGACACCCATAGGACACTTGGGGACACTCGTGGGACACTTGGGGACAGCCACAGGGACATGGGGACACTTGGGGACAGGCGTGGGACACTTGGGGACACTCGTGGGGACAGGGCCAGGGCACCCACAGGGACATGGGGACACGTTGGGACACCCATGGGACACTTGAGGACAGCCATGGGACACGTGGGGACACAGCCAGGGCAGCCATGGGGACACGGGGACACGTGGGGACAGCCACAGGGACATGGGGACACGTGGGGACACTCGTGGGGACAGGGACAGGGCACCCACGGGGACTTGGGGACACTGGGGACACCCATAGGACACTTGGGGACACTTGGGGACAGCCACAGGGACATGGGGACACTTCTGGACACGTGGGGGGACACAGGGACAATTGGGGACACTCGTGGGGACAGGGCCAGGGCACCCATGGGGACATGGGGACACTGGGGACACCCATGGGACACTTGGGGACACTCGTGGGGACAGGGCCAGGGCACCCACAGGGACACGGGGACAGGCACAGGGACATGGGGACACGTGGGGACATTGCGACACGGCCAGGGCACCCACGGGGACATGGAGACACGTGGGGACACTTGGGGACACTCGTGGGGACAGGGACAGGGCACCCACAGGGACATGGGGACACTTGGGGACACCCATAGGGCACTTGGGGACACTCGTGGGGACAGCCACAGGGACTTGGGGACACTTGGGGATTCTCATAGGGTCATGGCCAGGGCAGCCATGGGGACATCAGGACACTTGGGGACAGCCACAGGGACATGGGGACACTTGGGGACAGCCATGGGACACTTGGGGACACTCGTGGGGACATGGGGACACTCATAGGGTCATGGCCAGGGCACCCACGGGGACATTTGGGGACAGGCACAGGGACATGGGGACACTTGGGGACATTGCGACATGGCCAGGGCACCCACGGGGACACTTGGGGACACCCATAGGACACTTGGGGACACTTGTGGGGACAGGGCCAGGGCACCCACAGGGACATGGGGACACTTGGGGACACCCACGAGGACATTAGGACACTTGGGGACACTCGTGGGACACTTGGGGACAGCCACAGGGACACGGGGACAGAGGTGACAGCCCCAGGGACACCCGGCCGGTCTGAGGGGACACCGGTGACACCCAGGGGACAGCCACAGGGACACGCCCAGGACGTGTGTGGGGACACTGGGGTCACCTCTGGGGACACGGGGACAGAGGTGACACCCAGGGGACACCCAGGGGACATCAGGGTCACCCACAGGGGACACGCCCAGGACACCCAAAGGGACACGGGGACAGAGGTGACACTGAAGGGACACCCAGGGGACACTGGGGTCACCCACAGGGACACGCCCAGGACACCCAAAGGGACACGGGGACAGAGGGGACACCCAGGGGACATCGATGTCACCCAAAGGGACACGGGGACACCCACAGGGACACGGCAGGGGACACCCAGGGGACAGTGGTGACACCCAAGGGACCTCCTCCAGAGACACCCAGGGGACACCCAAGGGACACCCAGGGGACAGAAGTGACACCCAAGGGACCTCCCTAGAGACATCCATAGGACACCCAGGGGACATCGATGTCACCTAAAGGGGACACGGGGACACCCAAGGGACATCGGTGACACCCAGAGGACACCCAAGGGACACCCAGGGGACATCAGGGTCACCCAAAGGGACACGGGGACACCGAGGGGACACCCAAAGGGACGGAGGTGACACCCATAGGACACCCAAGGGACACCCAGGGGACATTGATGTCACCTAAAGGGGACATGGGGACACCCAAGGGACATCGGTGACACCCAGAGGACATCAGGGTCACCCAAAGGGACACGGGGACACCCAGGGGACACCCACAGGGACGGAGGTGACACCCATAGGACACCCAAGGGACACCCAGGGGACATCGATGTCACCTAAAGGGGACACGGGGACACCGAGGGGACACCGAGGGGACAGAAGTGACACCCAAGGGACCCCCCTAGAGACACCCAGGGGACATTGGTGACACCCAGGGGACACCCAGAGGACATCAGGGTCACCCAAAGGGACATGGGGACACCCAGGGGACACCCACAGGGACAGAGGTGACACCCAGGGGACATCGATGTCACCTAAAGGGGACACGGGGACACCCAAGGGACCCCCCCAGAGACACCCAGGGGACACCGAAGGGACACCCAGGGGACAGAAGTGACACCCAAGGGACCCCCCTAGAGACACCCAGGGGACATCAATGTCACCCAAAGGGACAGCGGTGACACCCACAGGGACACAGCAGAGGACACCCAGGGGACAGAGGTGACACCTAAAGGGGACACCCAAGGGACACCCAGGGGACATCAGGGTCACCCAAAGGGACACGGGGACACCCAGGGGACACCCACAGGGACACGGTGACACCCAAGGGACCCCTCACAGAGACACCCATAGGACACCCAAGGGACACCCAGGGGACACCGATGACACCCAGGGGACATCAGTGACACCCTCAGGGGGTGACACCGGGACCCCTCCCCCCCCTCCCCAGGTGACAGCCCCGCCCGCCCCTCCCCCACTCACACACGGAGCTCTTGGCCGCGGGGGGGGTCCCGGGAGCCCCTCCCCCACCTCCTCCTTCCTCCTCCTCCTCCTCCTCCTCCTCCTCCGCCGGGGGGGAGGGGCGCGCCGGGGGGGGCGGGGCCGGCTGCGACATGGCGGGGGGGCTGGGGGAGGGGAGAAAAGGGGCGTTACCATGGAAACCAACCCCCCCTGACCCCCCCTGACCCCCCCTGACCCCCCCTGACCCCCCCTGACCCCCCCCGACCCTTTCGGGGGTCCCAAAACCCCCCAAAAAACCCGCCCCTCCCCCCCCCAGCCCCTCACTCGCTGTCGCGGCCTCGTCGCGCCCCCCCCCGGCGGCGACTTCCGGCTTCCGGTCTGAGCGACCCCCCTGAAGCACTTCCGCTTCCGGTTTGAGCGCGATGAGGCTCCGCCCACTCCGTTTTCCGCAAAGAGGAGTGGTTTGGCGTGGTGACGTCATCGGGAGCCAATGGAGGGTGGAGGAAAAAGGGGCGGGGCTTGGCGGCCGCGGGGGAACCCCCAGAGACACGCCCACTTCAGAGCTCCCAGTTCAAACCAGTTTGTCCCAGTTCATCCCAGTTTATCCCAGTTTGTCCCAGTTCATCCCAGTTTGTCCCAGTTTTTCCCAGTTTGTCCCAGTTCATCCCAGTTTATCCCAGTTCCTCCCAGTTCATCCCAGTTCCTCCCATTTGTCCCAGTTTATCCCAGTTCCATCCCAGTTTATCCCAGTTTAAACCAGTTTATCCCAGTTCATCCCAGTTGGTCCCAGTTCCTCCCAGTTTATCCCAGTTTGTCCCAGTCCGTCCCAGTTGATCCCAGTTTATCCCAGTTCAAACCAGTTTATCCCAGTTTGTCCCAGTTTATCCCAGTTTATCCCAGTTCCATCCCAGTTTGTCCCAGTTTATCCCAGTTTATCCCAGTTCATCCCAGTCACTCCCAGTTTGTCCCAGTTCGTCCCAGTTCCTCCCAGTTTATCCCAGTTTGTCCCAGTTTATCCCAGTTCCTCCCAGTTTATCCCAGTCCCTCCCAGTTTATCCCAGTTTGTCCCAGTTTATCCCAGTTCAAACCAGTTTATCCCAGTTCATCCCCAATTTATCCCAGTTTATCCCAGTTCCATCCCAATCCCGTCCCAGTTTGTCCCAGTTTGTCCCAGTTCCTCCCAGTTTATCCCAGTTTGTCCCAGTTTATCCCAGTTTATCCCAGTTCATCCCAGTTCCATCCCAATCCATCCCAGTTTGTCCCAGTTCCTCCCAGTCTGTCCCAGTTTGTCCCAGTCACTCCCAGTTACGAACGGGGGTTGGTTTTATTGCGTATCAAAGGTGGTTAAAAGGTTATTTACAGCCACACCCACCGAGGAGGGGCGTGGCCTCGCCCGGACCACGCCCCCTCCCCCCTCTGACATCATCCATCGCCCCTCCCCTCTGCCCCTCCCCCCCCCAAATTGTGCGTGGGGACAACGGACACGCCCCTCCCCCACCCCCTCCATTCCCCTCCCCCACCCCCCTCTATTCCCCTCCCCCACCCTCCTCATGGCTTTCAAATTTAGGGGGCGGGGCTTAGCCCCTCCCCACCCCCTCGGGAGGGGGGGCGTGGTTTGAAAGGGGCGTGGCCTCTTTTTTTACCCCCCCATTTTCCCACGTGACATCCCCAAGCTCCGCCCCTCCCCCTTGTGGGGGGGAGGGGGGGGTGTGGCCGCCGTCCCCCCCAAAAAATTTACATCCCCCCTCCCCCCCACCCCACCTCCCAGATCGCCGTGGCCCCGCCCCTTTTTATTCAAATGAAGAACTCCTCCTTGCGCTTGCTCCCCTCCCCCCCCAGGAAGGCCTCTCGGGCCTCGCCGTGCTCCTCCAGGCCGCTGGCCTCGTGCGTCAGGTACGAGCCTGCGGGACACACCTGTGACACGCCCAGGACACGCCCACCCCGCCCCGGACACGCCCTCTCCAGCCCAGGACACGCCCACTGCAGCAGCGATTGGTTCACGCCCCATTATCCCCTCCAAAAACAGGGACTTCCGGGTTTTAGGACACGCCCCCTCCCTCAAAATAGGACACGCCCCTCGTTAAGCACCGCCCCCTTTAACCATATTAAGCCACGCCCATTAAAAAAATCCAACCCTGCCCCCATTTGACTCCACCCCTTTTGTGTTTACCGCTCAAAGCCCCGCCCACCTCAAGCCCCGCCCCTTTATACCCCACTCATTTAATATTTAACCCTTAAAGCCCCGCCCACCTCAAGCCCCGCCCCTCATATACCCCTCATTTAATAGTTAAGCCCTAAAGCTCCGCCCACCTCAAGCCCCACCCCCTTTATACCCCACTTAATACTTAAAGCCCCGCCCAACTTAAGCCCCACCCCCTTTATACTCCACTCATTTAATATATAACCTTTAAAGCCCCGCCCACCACAAACCCCGCCCCTTTTAACCCCCAAGCCCCGCCCCTTACATGCCACTCATTTAATATTTAGCACCTAAGCCCCGCCCACCAGGAGCCCCACGCCCCTTCCCGCGATAACCCCGCCCACTCCACCAAACCCCGCCCATTCCCCCCGAGGCCCCGCCCCCTCCCCCGAGGCCCCGCCCACCTTTCTGCCGCACGGAGCACCAGAGCAGCGCCCCCAGCAGGAGCAGCAGCAGGAAGACCAACAGCGCCAAGGCCCCGCCCACCACGGCGAAAGGCCCCGCCCCCTGCGCCGCCACCACCGCCCCCGGGTCTGCGGGCACAGGGCGGGGCACAGGTGTGGGCACAGGTGTGTCCTCCAGCGGGCACAGGTGTCCCCAGGTGTGTCCCCAGGTGTGTGGGTGTGTCCCCAGGTGTGTCCCCAGGTGTGTGGGTGTGGTCCCACGTGTCCCCAGGTGTGTGGGCGTGGTCCCAGGTGTCCCCAGGTGTGTCCCACCCATCCTGAGCTCCCCCAGGTGTGTCCCCAGGTGTGTCCCCAGGTGTGTCCCCAGGTGTACCCCACGTGTCCCCCATGTCCCCAGGTGTGTCCCCAGGTGTGTCCCCAGGTGTGTGGGTGTGGTCCCAGGTGTCCCCAGGTGTGTCCCACACATCCTGAGCTCCCCCAGGTGTGTCCCCAGGTGTGTCCCAGGTGTGTCCCCAGGTGTGTCACTCACCGTACACCACCAGCACGTAGGTGTCTGCGGCGCGGCCGTGGGCGTTGCCCACCTGGCAGGTGTGTCCCCAGGTGTATCCCACCTCCCCCAGGTGTGTCCCAGGTGTGTCCCCAGGTGTGTCCCACCCATCCCCAGCTCCCCCAGGTGTGTCCCAGGTGTCCCCCATGTCCCCAGGTGTGTCCCAGGTGTGTCCCAGGTGTGTCCCAGGTGTGTCCCAGGTGTGTCACTCACCGTACACCACCAGCACGTAGGTATCCGCGGCGCGGCCGTGGGCGTTGCCCACCTGGCAGGTGTGTCCCCAGGTGTGTCCCCAGGTGTATCCCATGTCCCCAGGTGTGTCCCAGGTGTGTCCCAGGTGTGTCCCCCATGTCCCCCATGTCCCCAGGTGTGTCCCCAGGTGTGTCCCCAGGTGTATCCCATGTCCCCAGGTGTGTCCCAGGTGTGTCCCAGGTGTGTCCCCCATGTCCCCAGGTGTCCCCAGGTGTGTCCCCAGGTGTACCCCACGTGTCCCCCATGTCCCCAGGTGTGTCCCCAGGTGTGTCCCCCATGTCCCCCATGTCCCCAGGTGTATCCCACCTCCCCCAGGTGTCCCAGGTGTGTCCCCAGGTGTACCCCATGTGTCCCCCATGCCCCCAGGTGTGTCCCAGGTGTGTCACTCACCGTACACCACCAGCACGTAGGTGTCTGCGGCGCGGCCGTGGGCGTTGCCCACCTGGCAGGTGTGTCCCCAGGTGTACCCCACCTCCCCCAGGTGTCCCCAGGTGTGTCCCCAGGTGTACCCCACGTGTCCCCCATGTCCCCAGGTGTACCCCACGTGTCCCCAATGTCCCCAGGTGTGTCCCAGGTGTGTCACTCACCGTACACCACCAGCACGTAGGTGTCCGCGGCGCGGCCGTGGGCGTTGCCCACCTGGCAGGTGTGTCCCCAGATGTGTCCCAGGTGTGTCCCCAGGTGTGTCCCACCTCCCCCAGGTGTGTCCCAGGTGTGTCCCCAGGTGTATCCCACCTCCCCCAGGTGTGTCCCAGGTGTGTCCCCCGTGTCCCCAGGTGTGTCCCAGGTGTGTCCCCAGGTGTGTCACTCACCGTACACCACCAGCACGTAGGTATCCGCAGCCCGGCCGTGGGCGTTGCCCACCTGGCAGGTGTGTCCCCAGGTGTATCCCACCTCCCCCAGGTGTCCCCAGGTGTGTCCCCAGGTGTGTGGGTGTGGTCCCAGGTGTCCCCAGGTGTGTCCCACCCATCCTGAGCTCCCCCAGGTGTGTCCCTCACCCCCAGGTGTGTCCCCAGGTGTGTCCCAGGTGTGTCACTCACCGTACACCACCAGCACGTAGGTGTCGGCGGCGCGGCCGTGGGCGTTGCCCACCTGGCAGGTGTGTCCCCAGATGTGTCCCAGGTGTGTCCCCAGGTGTGTCCCACCTCCCCCAGGTGTGTCCCAGGTGTGTCCCCCGTGTCCCCAGGTGTGTCCCAGGTGTGTCCCAGGTGTGTCCCAGGTGTCCCCCATGTCCCCAGGTGTGTCCCAGGTGTGTCCCAGGTGTGTCCCCCCCATCCCCAGCTCCCCCAGGTGTGCCCCAGGTGTGTCCCCCATGTCCCCAGGTGTGTCCCAGGTGTGTCACTCACCGTACACCACCAGCACGTAGGTGTCTGCGGCGCGGCCGTGGGCGTTGCCCACCTGGCAGGTGTGTCCCAGGTGTGTCCCCCCCATCCCCAGCTCCCCCAGGTGTGCCCCAGGTGTGTCCCAGGTGTGTCCCAGGTGTGTCACTCACCGTACACCACCAGCACGTAGGTATCCGCAGCCCGGCCGTGGGCGTTGCCCACCTGGCAGGTGTGTCCAATGTATCCCCCACGTGTCCCCCATGTCCCCAGGTGTCCCCAGGTGTGTCCCCAGGTGTATCCCACCTCCCCAGGTGTGTCCCCAGGTGTGTCCCCAGGTGTCCCCAGGTGTGTCCCAGGTGTGTCCCAGGTGTGTCACTCACCATACACCACCAGCACGTAGGTGTCCGCGGCGCGGCCGTGGGCGTTGCCCACCTGGCAGGTGTGTCCCAGGTGTGTCCCCCATGTCCCCAGGTGTATTCCCCATGTCCCCAGGTGTGTCCCAGGTGTGTCCCCAGGTGTATCCCACCTCCCCCAGGTGTGTCCCAGGTGTGTCACTCACCGTACACCACCAGCACGTAGGTGTCAGCGGCGCGGCCGTGGGCGTTGCCCACCTGGCAGGTGTAGGAGCCGTTGTCCTGCGGCGCCAGCGCCGGCAGCGTCAGCCTGGCGCCCTCGGCCCGCGCCCGCGCAGGTAACGACTCGTTCCCGCGGCTCCACGTCACCTCCGTGGGGCTGTGGACACACCTGGGGGTTACCTGAGGGGTGGGAGGGGCGGGGAAGGGGGAAAGGGGGCGTGGCTTACCGCGGGTTGCCGTTGAAGGCGCAGGTGAGCACCAAGGTGTCGCCCTCGCGGAGGACGCTCTGGGACGGCTGGATGCGGGCCGAGGGCGGGTCTGGGGGCGGGGCGGGGCTGTCACTCACCTGGGGGCGCACCTGGGGGCACCTGAGATGCCCCTGGGCGCACCTGGTGGCACCTGGTGGCACCTGGGCACACCTGGAGCACACCTGGTGACACCTGAGATGCACCTGGGCGCACCTGGTGGCATCTGGAGCACACCTGGTGGCACCTGGTGACACCTGGTGGCACCTGGAGCACACCTGAGATGCCCCTGGTGGCACCTGGAGCACACCTGGGTGCACCTGGTGACACCTGGTGGCACCTGGAGCACACCTGGAGCACACCTGGTGGCACCTGCTGACACCTGGTGGCACCTGAGATGCACCTGGGCACACCTGGTGGCACCTGCTGACACCTGGTGGCACCTGAGATGCACCTGGGCGCAACCGGTGGCACCTGGAGCACACCTGGTGGCACCTGGTGACACATCTGCAGCACACCTGGTGGCACCTGAGGACACCTGGGCACACCTGGTGGCACCTAAGATGCACCTGGGCACACCTGGTGGCATTTGGTGGCACCTGGTGGCATCTGGTGGCACCTGTCCCCAGTGTCCGCCATGTCCTTGGTCCCTCCCAGTCCCTCCCAGTATAAACCAGTGCCCCGTACTGGGCTGTAACTCGTTCCCAGTATAACCCAGTATAAACCAGTATAACCCAGTCTATCCCAGTATAAACCAGTCTATCCCAGTATAAACCAGTATAAACCAGTATAACCCAGTGCTCACACTGCACGTCCAGCTGGTACTGTGTCTGCCGCCGCTGTCCCCGGCCCAGGGCGGGGTGTGTGTCTGTATCCCAGTATAACCAGTATAACCCAGTATAAACCAGTATAACCCAGTATAAACCAGTATAACCCAGTATAACCCAGTATAACCCAGTATAACCAGTATAACCAGTATAAACCAGTATAAACAGGTGCTCACACTGCACGTCCAGCTGGTACTGTGTCTGCCGCCGCTGTCCCCGGCCCAGGGCGGGGTGTGTGTCTGTATCCCAGTATAACCCAGTATAACCCAGTATAACCCAGTATAACCCAGTATAACCAGTCTATCCCAGTCTATCCCAGTATAAACCAGTATAAACCAGTATAACCCAGTGCTCACACTGCACGTCCAGCTGGTACTGTGTCTGCCGCCGCTGTCCCCGGCCCAGGGCGGGGTGTGTGTCTGTATCCCAGTATAAACCAGTATAAACCAGTATAACCAGTATAACCCAGTATAACCCAGTATAAACCAGTATAACCAGTATAAACCAGTATAAACCAGTATAAACAGGTGCTCACACTGCACGTCCAGCTGGTACTGTGTCTGCCGCCGCTGTCCCCGGCCCAGGGCGGGGTGTGTGTCTGTATCCCAGTATAACCCAGTATAACCCAGTATAACCAGTATAACCCAGTATAAACCAGTATAAACCAGTATAACCCAGTGCTCACACTGCACGTCCAGCTGGTACTGTGTCTGCCGCCGCTGTCCCCGGCCCAGGGCGGGGTGTGTGTCTGTATCCCAGTATAACCCAGTATAACCCAGTCTATCCCAGTATAACCAGTATAACCCAGTCCATCCCAGTATAAACCAGTATAAACCAGTATAACCCAGTGCTCACACTGCACGTCCAGCTGGTACTGTGTCTGCCGCCGCTGTCCCCGGCCCAGGGCGGGGTGTGTGTCTGTATCCCAGTATAACCCAGTATAACCCAGTATAACCCAGTATAACCAGTATAACCAGTATAAACCAGTATAAACCAGTATAACCCAGTGCTCACACTGCACGTCCAGCTGGTACTGTGTCTGCCGCCGCTGTCCCCGGCCCAGGGCGGGGTGTGTGGCCTCGCAGGTGACGATGGCGCCGTGGTCGCGCCGCTCCACGGGCAGGTGCAGCACCGAGCGCTGCCAGAACACCTTCCCCTCCTGCCGGTGGCTGCTGTCACCTGCCGGGGACACACGGGGGACACACCGGGACACACGGGGGACATACGGGGACACGGGGGACATGGGGACACACGGGGGACACACAGGGGACACCGGGACATGGGGGGGACAGGGGACACACGGGGGACACATGGGGACACACGGGGGACACCAGGACACACAGGGGGACAGGGACAGGGGACACATGGGGACACACAGGGACAGGGGACACACGGGGGGACACGAGGACAGGGGACACCGGACACACAGGGGACACGGGGGACACGGGGACAGGGACAGGGGACACACGGGGGGACAGGGACAGACAGGGGACACGGGGACACACAGGGGACACATGGGGACACACGGGGACACGGGGGACACACGGGGACACGGGGACACACAGGGGACACCAGGACATGAGGGGGACAGGGGACACGGGGACAGGAACAGGGGACACACGGGGGGACAGGGGGACACACAGGGGACACCGGACACACACGGGACACCAGGACACACGGGGGACACACAGGGGACAGGGGGGGGACACCGGGGACACACGGGGGACACACAGGGGACACCGGGACATGGGGGGGACAGGGGACACGGGGACAGGGACAGGGGACACACGGGGGACACACAGGGGACAGGGGACACACGGGGGACACATGGGGACAGGGGACACCGGGACACACGGGGGGACACCGGGACATGGGGGGGACAGGGACAGGGGACACACGGGGCGACAGGGACACACAGGGGACACACGGGGGACACGGGGACACACGGGGGGACAGGGGGACACACGGGGGGACAGGGACAGGGGACACACAGGGGACACACGGGGGACACACGGGGACACACAGGGGACATGGGGACATGGAGGGACATGGGGACACAGGGACAGGGGACACGGGGGACACGGGGACACACAGGGGACACGGGGACAGGGAACACCGGGACAGGGACAGGGGACACAGGGACACACAGGGGACACCGGGGACACACAGGGGACACACAGGGGGACACGGGGACACACGGGGGACACAGGGGGACACCGGGACACGGGGACAGGGACAGGGGACACACGGGGGGACACGGGGACACACAGGGGACAGTGGGGACAGGGACAGGCAGGGGACAGACACGGGACACAGAGGGGACATGGGGACACAGGGACAGGGGGACAGACAGGGGACATGGGGACAGACAGGGGACAGGGGGCATGGGAGGACAGAGGGGACACACAGGGGACACAGGGGACATGGGGGACAGCCAGGGGACAGGGAGGGGACGCGTGTCCCAGTCAAACCCCGAAGCCGTGCCCCATGTCCCAGCCCTGTCCCCAAGGCCTGCAACATCCCCAGGTGTCCCCAGGTGTGTCCCCAGGTATCCCCACGTGTCCCCAGCTGTCCCCACCTGTCCCCAGGTGTGTCCCCAGGTATCCCCCCAGGTGTCCCCCCGTGTCCCCAGGTGTCCCCAGGTGTCCCCAGCTGTCCCCCATCTGTCCCCAGCTGTCCCCAGGTGTCCCCAGGTGTGTCCCCAGCTGTCCACAGGTGTCCCCAGCTGTCCCCAGGTACCCATAGCTGTCCCCAGGTGTGTCCCCACCTGTCCCCAGGTGTCCCCCAGGTGTCCCCAGGTGTCCCCCCAGGTGTCCCCAGGTGTCCCCCCAGGTGTGTCCCCAGCTGTCCCCCCGTGTCCCCATCTGTCCCCCACCTGTCCCCAGGTGTCCCCCCACCTGTCCCCAGGTGTCCCCCCAGCTGTCCCCAGGTGTCCCCTCACCTGTCCCCAGGTGTCCCCAGGTGTCCCCTCACCTGTCCCCAGGTGTCCCCAGGTGTCCCCTCACCTGTCCCCAGGTATCCCCAGGTGTCCCCACCTGTCCCCAGGTGTCCCCTCACCTGTCCCCAGGTGTCCCCTCACCTGGCAGCTCGCGGCGGTCGCGGTACCAGCGCAGTGTCGCCAGGGGGCGCGCGCGGGGCACGAGGCAGGTGAGCTCCAGCTCCGCCCCCTCCACGGCCAGAGCGCGCGCCTCCACCAGGGGGGGCTCGGGGGGCACTGGGGACACACGGGGACACACAGGTGACATGGGGACACACAGGTGACACACGGGGGACATCCAGGGGACAGCCAGGGGACAGCCAGGTGACAGCCAGGTGACACACAGGTGACAGGTGACATCCAGGTGACATCCAGGTGACATGTGGACACACGGGGACACACAGGTGACATCCAGGTGACAGCCAAGTGACACGGGGACACGCAGGTGACACACAGGTGACATCCAGGGGACAGCCAGATGACAGCCAGGTGATGTCCAGGTGACATGGGGACACACAGGGGACACACAGGTGACAAGGGGACACACGGCGGACACACGGGGGACATCCAGGTGACATCCAGGTGACGTCCAGGTGACAAGGGGACACACAGGTGACACACAGGGGACATGGGGACACACAGGTGACACACAGGGGACATCCAGGTGGCGTCCAGGTGACAAGGGGACACACAGGGGACACACAGGTGACATCCAGGTGACATGGGGACACAAAGGGGACATCCAGGTGACATCCAGGTGACATCCAGGTGACAAACAGGACACACAGGTGACATCCAGGTGACACACAGGTGACATGGGGACACACAGGTGACATCCAGGTGACAAGGGGACACACAGGGGACACCCAGGTGACATAGGGACACCCAGGTGACATCCAGGTGACGTCCACGTGACAAGGGGACACACAGGTAACACACAGGTGACATCCAGGTGACATCCAGGTGACATCCAGGTGACGTCCAGGTGACACAGGTCAAGGTGGAGGGGACACAAGGAAGGACAGAGGGACAAGGGACAAGAGAGAGAGAGAGACAAAGGGACAGGTGTCAGCACGTGTGGCACCTGGCCCCAGGTGTGACCCCAGGTGTGACCTCAGGTGTGACCCCCAGGTGTGTCCCCAGGTGTGTCCCCAGGTGTCCCCAGGTGTGACCCCAGGTGTCCTCAGGTGTGTCCCCAGGTGTGTCTCCACGTGTCCTCAGGTGTCCTCAGGTGTCCCCAGGTGTGTCCTCAGGTGTCCCCAAGTGTCCCCAGGTGGTGGGAGGGGACACCTGGATGTGGCTTTGGGTGTGTGGCCGGTGGCCGAGGCACAGGGAGTGACCTCAGGTGTCCCTCAGGTGTGTCCAGGTGCCACCAGGTGTGTCCCCAGGTGTCCCCAGGTGTGTCACCTACCCAGGACTGTCAATGTGGCTATCTGATGGTGTGTGTCATCGGCGTACAGCTGACAGAAGTACCCCAGGTGTGTGTACTCAGCTGTACCCAGGTGTGTCACAGGTGTCACACATACCTAACACGGTCAGGGTGGCAATCTGGTGATGAGTGTCATCGGCGTACAGCTGACAGAAGTACCCCAGGTGTGTGTACTCAGGTGTATCTCAGCTGTACCCAGGTGTGTCCCCAGGTGTGTCCCAGGTGTCCCCAGGTGTCACACATACCTAACACGGTCAGTGTGGCAATCTGATGATGGGTGTCATCGGCGTACAGCTGACAGAAGTACCCCAGGTGTGCACCTGGCTGTACCCAGGTGTATCTCAGCTGTACCCAGGTGTGTCCCAGGTGTCCCCAGGTGTCCCCAGGTGTGTCACCTACCCAGCACGGTCAGTGTGGCAATCTGGTGATGAGTGTCATCGGCGTAGAGCTGACAGAAGTACCCCAGGTGTGTACCCAGGTGTGTCACAGGTATACCCAGCTGTACCCAGGTGTGTCACAGGTGTGTCCCAGGTGTCCCCAGGTGTGTCACCTACCCAGGACAGTCAGGGTGGCAATCTGGTGGTGAGTGTCATCGGCGTAGAGCTGGCAGAAGTACCCCAGGGGTGTACCCAGGTGTGTCACAGGTATATCAAGGTGTATCATAGGTGTGTCCCAGGTGTGTCCCCAGGTGTGTCACAGGTGTCACACCTACCCAGCACGGTCAGGGTGGCTATCTGGTGGTGTGTGTCATCGGCGTAGAGCTGACAGAAGTACCCCAGGTGTGTGTACCCAGGTGTGTCACAGGTATACCCAGCTGTACCCAGGTGTGTCCCAGGTGTGTCCCAGGTGTCCCCAGGTGTGTCACCTACCCAGCACGGTCAGTGTGGCAATCTGGTGATGAGTGTCATCGGCGTAGAGCTGACAGAAGTACCCCAGGTGTGTACCCAGGTGTGTCACAGGTATACCCAGCTGTACCCAGGTGTGTCACAGGTGTGTCCCAGGTGTCACACATACCTAACACGGTCAGTGTGGCAATCTGGTGATGAGTGTCATCGGCGTAGAGCTGACAGAAGTACCCCAGGTGTGTACCCAGGTGTGTCACAGGTATATCAAGGTGTGTCATAGGTGTGTCCCAGGTGTCCCCAGGTGTCCCCAGGTGTCACACATACCTAACACGGTCAGGGTGGCAATCTGGTGGTGTGTGTCATCGGCGTAGAGCTGACAGAAGTACCCCAGGTGTGCACCCGGGTGTGTCACAGCTGTACCCAGGTGTGTCCCAGGTGTCCCCAGGTGTGTCACAGGTGTGTCCCAGGTGCCCCCCGGTGTGTCCCCAGGTGTCACACATACCCAGCACGGTCAATGTGGCTATCTGATGATGGGTGTCATCGGTGTAGAGCTGACAGAAGTACCCCAGGTGTGCACCCGGGTGTGTCACAGGTGTACCCAGGTGTGTCCCAGGTGTGTCACAGGTGTCACACATACCTAACACGGTCAGTGTGGCAATCTGATGATGGGTGTCATCGGCGTACAGCTGACAGAAGTACCCCAGGTGTGCACCTGGCTGTACCCAGGTGTATCTCAGCTGTACCCAGGTGTGTCCCAGGTGTCCCCAGGTGTCCCCAGGTGTGTCACCTACCCAGCACGGTCAGAGTGGCTATCTGATGATGGGTGTCATCGGCGTAGAGCTGACAGAAGTACCCCAGGTGTGCACCCGGGTGTGTCACAGGTGTGTCACAGGTATACCCAGCTGTACTCAGGTGTGTCCCAGGTGTGTCCCAGGTGTCCCCAGGTGTCACACATACCTAACACGGTCAGTGTGGCAATCTGGTGGTGTGTGTCATCGGCGTACAGCTGACAGAAGTACCCCCCCTCGTCGTCCAGCCGGGCCCGGGCCAGGCGCAGCCGCAGCCGCCGGCGGCTGAACTCGGCCAGCTCGAAACGCTCGTCCTTCAGCGCTGGGGACAATGACAGGAGTGTCACCTGGGGGGTCACAGGGTCATAGGGACCTCCCACGGCCACCCCCAGCTCGTCCTTCAGCGCTGGGGACATGGGGACAGGAGTGTCACCTGGGGGGTGACAGAGCCCTCACAGCCACCCCCAGCTCGTCCTTCAGCACTGGGGACATTGGGGACAATGGGGACAGCAGTGTCACCTGGGGGGTGACAGAGCCCTCACAGCCACCCCCAGCTCGTCCTTCAGCGCTGGGGACAGGGACAGGAGTGTCACCTGGGGGGTCACAGGGTCATAGGGACCTCCCACGGCCACCCCCAGCTCGAAACGCTCGTCCTTCAGCGCTGGGGACAATGACAATGGGGACAGCAGTGTCACCTGGGGGGTGACAGGGTCATAGGGACACCTGTGATGACCCCCAGCTCGTCCTTCAGCGCTGGGGACAATGACAGGAGTGTCACCTGGGGGGTGACAGAGCCCTCACGGCCACCCCCAGCTCGAAACGCTCGTCCTTCAGCGCTGGGGACATTGGGGACAATGGGGACAGGAGTGTCACCTGGGGGGTCACAGGGTCATAGGGACACCTGTGATCACCCCCAGCTCGAAACGCTCGTCCTTCAGCGCTGGGGACATTGGGGACAGGGACAGCAGTGTCACCTGGGGGGTCACAGGGACGCCCACAGAGCCCTCATGGCCACCCCCAGCCCGTCCTTCAGCGCTGGGGACAATGACAGGAGTGTCACCTGGGGGGTCACAGGGTCACAGGGACACCCACAGAGCCCTCATGGTCACCCCCAGCTCGAAACGCTCATCCTTCAGCACTGGGGACAATGACAATGGGGACAGCGGTGTCACCTGGGGGGTCACAGAGCCCCTCACAGCCACCCCCAGCTCGTCCTTCAGCGCTGGGGACATTGGGGACAGCAGTGTCACCTGGGGGGTCACAGGGACACCCTTGGTCACCCCCAGCTCGAAACGCTCATCCTTTAGGGCTGGGGACAATGACAATGGGGACAGCAGTGTCACCTGGGGGGTCACAGGGTCACAGGGACACCCACAGAGCCCTCATGGTCACCCCCAGCTCGTCCTTCAGCACTGGGGACAATGACAATGGGGACAGCAGTGTCACCTGGGGGGTGACAGAGCCCTCACGGCCACCCCCACACAGCCCTCAGCGCCTTGGGGACAGCGGTGTCACCCACAGGGACAGCAGTGTCACTGTCACCTGAGGGGGTCACAGAGAGACCCCTGATGTCCCCCCAATGTCCCCTCAGTGTCCCCAACATCCTCGATATACCCTCGGTGTCCCCAATGTCCCCAATGTCCCCAATATCCCCCAGTGTCCCCCCAGGTGTGTCCCAGCTGTCCCCAGGTGTGTCCCCAGGTGTCCCCAGGTGTGTCCCCATGTCCCCAGGTGTGTCCCAGGTGTCCCCAGGTGTGTCCCCATGTCCCCAGGAGTGTCCCATGTCCCCAGGAGTGTCCCCATGTCCCCAGGTGTCCCCAGGTGTGTCCCCAGGTGTCCCCAGGTGTCCCCAGGTGTCCCCAGGTGTGTCCCCGGTGTCCCCAGGTGTCCCCAGGTGTGTCCCCATGTCCCCAGTGTCCCCCCAGGTGTGTCCCCAGGTGTCCCCAGGTGTCCCCAGGTGTGTCCCCATGTCCCCAGGTGTGTCCCCATGTCCCCAGGTGTCCCCAGGTGTCCCCAGGTGTCCCCTCACCGCGGGTGCCATTGAAGAACAGCGTCCCCAATGTCCCCAATGTCCCCCCAGGTGTGTCCCCAGGTGTGTCCCCATGTCCCCAGGTGTGTCCCAGGTGTGTCCCCAGGTGTGTCCCCAGGTGTGTCCCAGGTGTGTCCCCATGTCCCCAGGTGTCCCCAGGTGTCCCCAGGTGTCCCCAGGTGTGTCCCAGGTGTCCCCAGGTGTGTCCCCATGTCCCCAGGTGTCCCCAGGTGTGTCCCCAGGTGTCCCCAGGTGTGTCCCCATGTCCCCAGGTGTCCCCAGGTGTCCCCAGGTGTGTCCCCAGGTGTCCCCAGGTGTGTCCCCATGTCCCCAGGTGTCCCCAGGTGTGTCCCCAGGTGTCCCCTCACCGCGGGTGCCGTTGAAGAACAGCGTCTGCCGGGCGGGGTTCTGGATGACCACGATGGAGCCGTCGTACCTGTGCAGGTGACAGGTGATCTCGGCCGTGCCACCCTCCAGCACCGTCACGTTCTCGGCCTGCACCTCCTGGGCCCTGCCTGGGGACAGGGACAGTGACAGGGACAGTGACAGGGACACCCAGGGGACACCCAGGGGTCACAGGGGTCACAGGTGACAGGGACAGGTGACAGGTGACACAGACAGGTGACAGGTGACAGGTGACAGGTGATCTCGGCCTGCACCTCCTGGGCCCTGCCTGGGGACAGGGACAGTGACAGGGACAGTGACAGGGACACCCAGGGGTCACAGGGGACACCCAGGGGACACAGGTGACAGGGACAGGTGACAGGTGACAGGGACAGGTGACAGGTGACACAGACAGGTGACAGGTGACACAGACAGGTGACACAGACAGGTGATCTCGGCCTGCACCTCCTGGGCCCTGCCTGGGGACAGGGACAGTGACAGGGACAGTGACACCCAGGGGACACCCAGGGGACACCCAGGGGTCACAGAGGTCACAGGTGACAGGGACAGGTGACAGGTGACACAGACAGGTGACAGGTGATCTCGGCCTGCACCTCCTGGGCCCTGCCTGGGGACACGGGACACCTCAGTGACACCTTGGGGACACCCAGGGGTCACAGGGACAGGTGACACTGACAGGTGACACTGACAGGTGATAGGTGACAGGTGACAGGGACAGGGACACCCAGGGGACACAGGTGACAGGGACAGGTGACAGGTGACACTGACAGGTGACAAGGACAGTGACAGGGACACCCGGGGGACACCCACAGGTCACCATGGGGACACTCAGAGGTCACCAAGAGGGGACACAGGGGACAGGCTGACCAATGGGGACAGGGGACACAGGACAAGGGTCACCGTGGGGGACAGGTCACGACAGGGGACAGGGGACACAGGACAGGGGACATGGGTCGCCATTGGGGACAGGGGACACAGGACAGGTCACCAGGAGGGGACAGGGGACAGGGGACAGGGTGGCACAGAGGTCAGGGTCACCAATGGGGACAGGGGACACAGGACAGTGTCACCATTGGGGACAGGGGACAGGGTCACCATGGGGACACCCAGGGGCCACCAGGAGGGGACATGGGGGCAGTGCCACCATGGGGGACACGTCACGACAGGGGACAGGGGACACAGGACAGGGGTCACAATTGGGGACATGGGGACACAGGGACAGGGTGACACAGGGACAGTGTCGTCACTGGGGACAGGGGACACAGGACAGGGGTCACCATGGGGGACATGGGGACAGGGTGACAGGGGACACGGGGGCAGTGTCACCATTGGGGACAGGGGACACAGGACAGGGTCACCATGGGGGACAGGGGACGCCCACAGGTCACCAGGAGGGGACAGGGGACAGGGTCACCATGGGGGACAGGTCACAACAGGGGACAGGGGACACAGGACAGGGGTCACGACTGGGGACATGGGGACACAGGGACAGGGGACACAGGACAAGTGTCACCATTGGGGACAGGGGACACAGGACAGGGACACCATGGGGGACATGGGGACAGGGTGACACGGGGACAGGGACACAGGGACAGGCCACCACAGGGGGCAGGGGACACGGGGACAGGGTCACCAGAGGTGACACAGCAGGTGACACAGGGGAGGTGACACCGGGGAGTGACACAAGAGGTGACACTGACACAGGAGGTGACACTGACACAGGGGTGACACAGAAGGCCACAGGTGACACAGGGATGACAGAGGAGGTGACACCGGGGGTGACACAGCAGGTGACACAGGTGACAAAGGGGTGACACAGGTGACACAGAGGGTGACAGGGGGTGACACAGGAGGGGTGACACAGGGGGTGACACAGGTGACACAGGGAGGGTGACACAGGAGGTGACACAGGTGACACAGGTGACATGGGGGGGTGACACAGGAGGTGACATGTGACATGGGGGGCGACACAGAGGGTGACACAGGTGACATAGGGGGTGACAGAGGAGGTGACACAGGGGGTGACACTGACACAGGGAGGGTGACAATGACACAGAGGGTGACACAGGTGACACAGGGGGTGACACAGGTGACACAGGGGGTGACACAGATGACACAGAGGGTGACACAGGTGACACAGGGGGTGACACAGGTGACACACGGGGGGGGTGACAGTGACATCACACTCCGCCGCGTCAGCACAACCCCCCGCCCCTCCCCCCACCCCCCGCGGGGGGTCCCCCCTTTGGTGTCCCCTCCTTGTCCCCTCCCCCTCCCTCAAGGTCACCCCAATGTCCCCAACACCACGGGGGGGGGGGGGGGGAGGGGGAGGGGACAAGCGACACTTTGTGCGTCCCCAAGGGGGGGGGGGGGGAGGGGGGGGAGGTGACAATGGCGCCGTTTTTGTGTCACCCACGCTTGGGGACAGCTTTGGGGACAGCTTGGGGACAACGCCGCTGGCGCCTGGCACCCCCCGGGGGTGGGGGAGGGGACATCGAGGTGACAAAAAACCCCCCCAGAGGTGACAAAAATTAACCCCGGGGGTGGGGGGAGGGGCGGGGGACACCCGCAGGATGTCGCCGATGGGGGGAGGGGGGAGGTGACACCCTTGGGGACATCGCGAGGGGGGGGGACACAGTGTCACAGGGTGGGGGAGGGGCTGCGGCAGCGAGCGCGGGTTTGGAGGGGGGGAGGGGAAAAAAACCCAGAGGAGGGATTTTATTTTTTATTGAGGGGGGGTTAATTAATTCGATATTAATTAGAGGAGGGGGTTAAAAATTGGAGAAGGGGTTAATTAATTGGAGGAGGGGTTAATTAATTCGAGGAAAGGGTTAATAATTCGAGGAAAGGGTCAATAATTAGAGGAAGGGGTTAATAATTAGAGGAAGGGGTTATTTAATTGGAGAAAAGGGTAATTAATTGGAGGAGGGGGTAATTAATTGGAGAAGGGGGTAATTAATCAGAGGAAGGGGTCAGTAATTAGAGGAAGGGGTTATTAATTAGAGGAAGGGGTTATTAATTCGAGAAGGGGGTAATTAATTAGAGGAAGGGGTAATTAATTCAAGGAAGGGGTAATTAATTAAAGGAAGGGGTAAATAATTCGAGGAGGGGGTAATTAATTCTAGGAAGGGGTAGTTAATTCGAGGAGGGGGTAATTAATTAAAGGAAGGGGTAATTAATTCTAGGAAGGGGTAGTTAATTCGAGGAGGGGGTAATTAATTCGAGGAGGGGGTAATTAATTAAAGGAAGGGGTAGTTAATTCGAGGAAGGGGTAGTTAATTCCAGGAAGGGGTAATTAATTAGAGGAAGGGGTAATTAATTCGAGGAAGGGGTAATTAATTAAGGGAAAGACCGAATTAATTAGCACAGGGCCGATTTTCAGGGGTGGGGGAGGGGCAAAGCCGCGCGATTTTTGGGCCATTTTTTCGGGGCCGATTTTTTCCGCGGTTTTTTTTTCCCGAATTTGGGGATTTTTTGGCCGGGTTTTTTTTTTGGGGTGGGGGAGGGGAGGGGGAGGAATTTGAGGAGGGGGTCTCTCACCGTGTCCCGCCGCCCAGAGCAGCAGCAGCAGCGCGGGGGGAGGGGGCTGCATGGCGGCCGCTCCCTCCTCCTCCTCCTCCCCACCTGCCGAGGCCCGAGAGAGAGAGAGAGAGAGAAACGCTAATGAGATGTTAATGAGATGCTAATGAGATGCGGGAGGATGGGCCAATGGCAGAGCAGCAGCAGGAGGAGGAGGAGGAAGAAGGGGGAGGGGTTAGAAAGGAGGAAAAGGGAGGATTTGGGGGGGGGGTTAACCCAAAAAAATGGGAAATGGGGAGGGGAGGGGACACTGGGGACACCCAGAGGGGGTTGGGGACATCGAGGGGGGGTTGGGGACATCGAGGGGGGGTTGGGGACACCCAGAGGGGGTTGGGGACATTCGGGGGGGGTTTGGGGACATTGAGGGGTAGTTGGGGACCTTAAAGGGGGGTTGGGGACATCCAAAAGGGGTTTGGGGACATTGAGGGGGGATTTGGGGACATCCAGAGGGGGTTTGGGGACACCCCAAGGTTGGATTGGTGACCTTAAAGGGGGTTTGGGGACATCCAGGGAGGGTTGGGGACACCCAAAAGGGGGTTGGGGACACCCAGGGGGGATTTGGGGACCTTAAGGGGGGATTGGGGACATCCAGGGGGGGTTTGGGGACACCCGGGGGGGGTTGGGGACATTCAGGAGGGGTTTGGGGACATTCGGGGGGGTTTGGGGACACCCAGAGGAGGTTTGGGGACATTCAGGGGGGATTGGGGACATCCAGGGGGGGTTTGGGGACACCCAGGGGGGGTTTGGGGACATCCAGGGAGGGTTGGGGACATTCAGGGAGGGTTTGGGGACATTCAGGGGGAGTTGGGGACATCGAGGGAGGGTTGGGGGACACCCAGGGGGGATTGGGGACACCCAGAGGGGGTTTGGGGACATTCAGGAGGGGTTTGGGGACACCCAAAAGGGGTTTGGGGACACCCAAAAGGGGATTGGGGACATTCAGGGGGGTCTGGGGACATCCAGGGAGGGTTGGGGACATCGAGGGGGGGTTGGGGACACCCAGGGGGGATTTGGGGACCTTAAGGGAGGATTTGGGGACATTCAGGGGGGGGTTGGGGACATTGAGGAGGGGTTTGGGGACACCCAGAGGGGGTTTGGGGACCTTAAAGGGGGTTTGGGGACATCCAAAAGGGGTTTGGGGACATTGAGGAGGGGTTTGGGGACATCGAGGGAGGGTTGGGGACGTTCAGGGGGGGTTTGGGGACACCCCAAGGTTGGATTAGGGACCTTAAAGGGGGTTTGGGGACACCCAGGGGGGGTTTGGGGACATCGAGGGAGGGTTGGGGACCTTAATGGGGGGTTTGGGGACACCCAAAAGGGGGTTGGGGACACCCCTGGGTGACACTGGGACACCCCAAAGTGACGTTTGGGGACACTGGGGACACCCCTGGGTGACACTGGGACAGCCCAAAGTGACACTGGGGACACTGGGGACCCTAAAGGGACATTGGGGACACCCCGGGGTGACACTGGGACACCCCAAAGGGACATTGGGGACCCCCTTGGGTGACACTGGGGACCCTAAAGGGACACTGGGGACACTGGGGACACCCCAAAGGGACACTGGGGACACCCCAAAGGGACACTGGGGACACTGGGGACACCCCATAGGGACACTGGGGACACTCCGGGGTGACACTGGGGACACCCCAAGGGCACACTGGGGACATTGGGGACACCCCGGGGTGACACTGGGACACCCCAAAGGGACATTGGGGACACTGGGGACACCCCAAAGGGACATTGGGGACACCCCGGGGTGACATTGGGGACACCCCAAAGTGACGTTTGGGGACATTGGGGACCCCCTTGGGTGACACTGGGGAGCCTAAAGGGACATAGGGGACACCCCTGGGTGACAGTGGGACACCCCAAAGGGACACTGGGGACACTCCAAAGGGACATAGGGGACACCCCTGGGTGACAGTGGGACACCCCAAAGGGACACTGGGGACACTCCAAAGGGACATTGGGGACACCTCAAAGTGACATTGGGGACACTGGGGACACCCCGGGGTGACACTGGAAGACCCCAAAGTGACATTGGGGACATTGGGGACCCCCTTGGGTGACACTGGGACACCCCAAAGGGACATTGGGGACACCCCGGGGTGACATTGGGGACACCCCAAAGTGACGTTTGGGGACATTGGGGACCCCCTCGGGTGACACTGGGGACCCCAAAGGGACATTGGGTGACACTGGGACACCCCAAAGGGACATTGGGGACACCCCGGGGTGACACTGGGACATCCCAAAAGGCCATCGGGGTGTCCCCTGCCCTGGTGTCCCCCCCAGCGCTGGCGCGGTGACACGGTGACACGGGGAGGGGACAGTTGGGGACAGTTGCCATGGGAACGGCGGCGCCGCGGGGGGGGGGGGCGAACAAAGAGACCTCAGAGCGGGAACAGCGCGGCCATTGAGAGCCCCGGGGGGAGGGGGGACGGGGCGGGAACAGCCGCGACCGCGAGGGGACAGCGAGGGGACAATGGGGGGACAATGGGGGGACAATGAGGGGACAATGGGGGGACAATGGGGGGACAATGGGGGGACAATGAGGGGACAATGAGGGGACAATGAGGGGGACAATGAGGGGACAATGAGGGGACAATGAGGGGACAATGGGGGGACAATGGGGGGACAATGAGGGGACAATGGGGGGACAATGGGGGGACAATGGGGGGACAATGAGGGGACAATGAGGGGACAATGAGGGGGACAATGAGGGGACAATGAGGGGACAATGAGGGGATAATGAGGGGACAATGGGGGGGGACAATGAGGGGACAATGGGGGGACAATGAGGGGACAATGGGGGGACAATGAGGGGACAACGAGGGGACAATGGGGGGACAATGGGGGGACAATGGGGGACAATGGGGGGACAATGAGGGGACAATGAGGGGGACAATGAGGGGACAGTGGGGGGACAATGAGGGGACAATGGGGGGACAATGGGGGCACAATGAGGGGACAATGAGGGGACAATGGGGGGGGACAATGAGGGGATAATGAGGGGACAATGAGGGGACAATGGGGGGACAATGGGGGGACAATGAGGGGACAGCGAGGGGACAATGGGGGGACAATGGGGGGACAATGAGGGGACAATGAGGGGACAATGAGGGGGAACAATGAGGGGATAATGAGGGGACAATGAGGGGACAATGGGGGGACAATGAGGGGACAATGAGGGGACAATGGGGGGGGACAATGAGGGGATAATGAGGGGACAATGGGGGGACAATGAGGGGACAATGGGGGGATAATGGGGGGACAATGGGGGGACAGTGAGGGGACAATGAGGGGACAATGGGGGGATAATGGGGGGACAATGGGGGGACAATGGGGGGACAATGAGGGGACAATGAGGGGACAATGAGGGGACAATGAGGGGACAATGGGGGGACAATGGGGGGATAATGAGGGGACAATGAGGGGACAATGAGGGGACAGCGAGGGGACAATGAGGGGACAATGGGGGGACAATGAGGGGACAATGAGGGGACAATGAGGGGACAATGGGGGGACAATGAGGGGACAATGGGGGGACAATGAGGGGACAATGAGGGGGACAATGGGGGGACAATGAGGGGACAATGAGGGGACAATGAGGGGACAATGGGGGGACAATGAGGGGACAATGAGGGGACAATGAGGGGACAGTGAGGGGACAATGGGGTGACAATGGGGGGACAATGAGGGGACAATGAGGGCACAATGAGGGGACAATGAGGGGACAATGAGGGGATAATGGGGGGACAATGAGGGGGACAGCGAGGGGACAATGGGGGGACAATGAGGGGACAGTGAGGGGACAATGGGGTGACAATGGGGGGACAATGAGGGGACAATGAGGGGACAATGAGGGCACAATGAGGGGACAATGAGGGGACAATGAGGGGACAATGAGGGGACAATGGGGGGACAGCGAGGGGACAATGAGGGGACAATGGGGGGACAATGAGGGACAATGAGGGGACAATGGGGGGACAATGGGGGGACAATGGGGGGACAGCGAGGGGACAATGGGGGGACAATGGGGGACAATGAGGGGACAATGAGGGGACAATGGGGGGACAATGGGGGGACAATGGGGGTACAATGAGGGGACAATGAGGGGACAATGAGGGGACAATGGGGGGACAATGAGGGGACAATGGGGGGACAATGAGGGGGTAAAATGGGGAAAAATTGTGTCCAAAATCGGGTAAAATACAGAAAAATGGGGGGAAATTGGGTAAAATGGGAATAAATTGTGTCTTAAATGGGGACAAATTGTGTCTAAAATGGGGACAAATTGTGTCTAAAATGGGGATAAAATGTGTCCAAAATGGGGATAAAATGTGTCCAAAATGGGGATAAAAGGGGTAAAATTGTGTCCAAACTGGGGGAAAATTGGGTCCAAACTGGGTAAAATCGGGATAAATGGGAAAAAAACGAGACAAAACCCAGTTAAAATCAAGGCTGAACAAGAGACAAAAAGAGGCTGAAATGGCCAAAATTAGGGGAAAAAATTGGTCTAAAACGGGCCAAAAAACGGCCCAAAAACCCACCTCTAATTTCTGCCTCTTCAGCCCTCAAAAGTCGCTGCTGGGGGACGAGTTTGAGTCCTACAAAAAGATTTATTTTTTTAGCGTGAGAAAAGCGGCAAGAAGATGATGGGTTTGGGCCTTTTGCTCGCCCTGAGCCCTGAGGGGGAGTCGAAGGAATGAAGAGCAGCAGAACCGGCCCTGCCACCGCCCGAGGCTGGGGAGGAACACCTGGGACAGGTGGTGCGGCACCTTTGGGTGCCGGTGACACCTTTTGGGTGGCAGTGACACACCTTTGGGAGGCGGTTCAGGCTTAGGCCTGTGTGGGGTGTGACGCACATCACTTCCAGCTCTGAGGGTGAACCCATTCACGGCGTGCTCAAACCGCTGCGAGGAGCCTCCGGAGGGTGGAAAGACGATGAGAAGCGGCGGGAAAAGGCCGAAAAGCGGCGGCAGAAGCGGAAAATTCGCCCCAATGGCGGATAAACCCGGAGCCGCCGCCGCCGCCTTCCCCTGAGGCGCCGCGGACAAAATGGCGGCCAGCCCCCTCAGCGCCTTTTCCCGCCCTTTGCCGCGGCCACGCCCCCTCACGCCGCCTCCACGAATCAGAGCGCGGCGCCTTCCCCTTAGCCCCGCCCATTCCCGCAGTCCCTGAGGCGAGCGGCGGCGGCGCTTTTTCCCGCCCTTTGCCGCGGCCACGCCCCCTCGCACCGCCTCAACCAATCAGAGCGCGGCGCCTTCCCCTTGGCCCCGCCCACTCCCGCAGTCCCTGAGGCGAGCGGCGCCGTGAGGAGAAAAAAAAAACCCCAAAGATTTAAGGTTAAAAAAAATTGCGGTTTTTGAGGTAAAAATTTCTCTCTTTTGGGGCCAGGACCCGGTTTCCGATGGTTTTAACCCAGCGTTTCCTGTGGTAAATGTTTTTTGGGGTTTTTTTTTGATCAAAATCTGATTCAGTGCGGTCAAAAAAAAAAAAAACCCTGAGGGCTTCTTCCCTCAGTTTTTCTGAGGGGAAAACAAAACGTTTTTCGAAGTAAAATAACATTTCGTGAGGGAAAAAGACATTTCGTGAGGGGAAAAATACATTTTATGAGGGAAAAAATACATTTTATGAGGTAAAAATAAGGAGAAAAAAGAGGATTTATTGGATTTTTTGCAATCCTGGAGTTTCTCAGGACGTTTGATGGAAGCAGAGCCACGACTGAAGGAGATTAAGTGCCAAAAATACCAATTTGGGGTGATTTTAGACCCAAATCTACCTTTAAAACACAGAATTCTCTAATAAAAAAATCCACATTTCTTCTTCCAAATCTCTTTTCAGCCCATAAACCCCACCACTTGCTGCTAAAAATTGACTTTTTGAGCCAAAAAGTGGCTTTTTTCCCCCATTTAACTCCTACAAAAGTCGCTGCAGTTGGAGATTTGGGATATCAGGAACCAGAATCACCCTAAAAATGAGGAAGTTTTGGCTTTTTAATACTTTTTTTTTTAACTGCAGCCCCTAAAAAAGTCCCACTTTGGGTTAAACCATTCTAATATTAATAAAAATAATTTTTTTATTATTATTTTTGGAGTTAAACCCTTTGAATTTTCACCTCAAAACCCGTATTTATTTTAGAATCCTGCAGCACTGAAGCATTTTTTCCTTTAATCCTCTGTGGATTTTTTTTTACTTTTAGGTCGTTTTTTCCTTATTTTAGGACGTCTAAATTCACATTTTCAGGGTGATTTTCTTGAATTTGGGGATTTTTTGTTATAAAAAACACACATTTGAGCTCAGGAAGATTTGGATAATTTATTAATTCCCTCAGTGTTTCTTGCTGGCGGCGGCGACCTGCAAAAGGGGTAAAAAATAAACAAAAATTTGGTTTAAAATCATTGAAATTTCCCTGAATTTGTGGAGAATTAGTTGAAAATCATTGAAATTTCCCCGAATTTGTGGGAAAATGGTTGATAATTTTAATTTTTTTATGGTTTTTAGGGGGGTTTGGAGGCTCACCTGCCCGGCGATGCGATCCAGGTCCCGCTGGCCCTGAGGAGTCAATTTACGGCCTCTGGGTGAGGAAAAAAAGGGGAAAAAAGGGGGTAAAAATGATGAAAATGGGACAAAAACAGGTTAAAAATGGTAAAGAACGGGATAAAGTTAGTGAGAAATGGATAAAAATGGGATTGAAGTGGTGAAAATGGGATAAAAATGGGTGAAAATGGGATAAAAATGGGGTCAATAAAAAACCCAAACTCCACCAATTTTTACACAGTAAAGAAAAAAAACCCCAAATTCTCCTTTTTCACCCCAAAACCTTCATTTTTCACCCCTAAAATATTCATTTTTCACCCACAAAAATTTTTATTTGCCACTCCAAAAATCCCCATTTTTCACCCCCAAAAATCCTCATTTTTCACCCCAAAAATCCCCATTTTCAACCCCAAAACCCTTAAAATCTTTTATTTTTTTACCCCCAAATCCCTAAAATTTAATGTTTTTTACCCCAAAAATAAAAATATCCCTGAGCTCTCCTCGAGCGCCCCCTCAGGACACCGCAGGTCATTACACCCCCCTCACACCCAACCCTTAAAATCATCATTTTTCACCCCAAAATCGTTATTTTCAACCCCAAAACCCTTAAAATCTTTTATTTTTCACCCCAAAATCCCTAAAATTTAATGTTTTTTATCCCAAAACCCCAAAATCTGTGAGCTCTCCTCGAGCGCCACCCTCAGGCCGCCGCGGCTCATTACACCCCCCTCACCTCCTTATCACACCCAACCCTTAAAATCATCATTTTTCACCCCAAAATCGTTATTTTCAACCCCCAAATCCCTAAAATCTTTAATTTTTTACCCCAAAATCCCTAAAATTTAATGTTTTTTACCCCAAAATCCCTGAGCTCTCCTCGAGCGCCCCCCTCAGGCCGCTGCAGGTCATTACACCCCCCTCACCTCCTTATGACACCCAACCCCTAAAATCTTCATTTTTCACCCCCAAAATCGTTATTTTCAGCCCCAAAACCATTAAAATCTTTTATTTTTTACCTCAAAATCCCTAAAATTTAATGTTTTTTACCCCAAAATCCCTGAGCTCTCCTCGAGCGCCCCCTCAGGCCGCTGCAGCTCATTACACCCCCCTCACACCCAACCCTTAAAATCTTAATTTTTCACCCCAAAATCGTTATTTTCAACCCCAAAATCCCCAAATTTTTTTATTTTTTACCCCAAAATCCCTAAAATTTAATGTTTTTTACCCCCAAAACCCCAAAATCCGTGAGCTCTCCTCGAGCGCCCCCCTCAGGCCGCTGTGGCTCATTACACCCCCCTCACACCCAACCCCTAAAATCTTTATTTCTCACTCCAAAATCGTTATTTTCAACCCCCAAACCCTTAAAATCTTTTATTTTTTACCCAAAATCCCTAAAATTTAATGTTTTTTACCCCAAAAATAAAAATATCCCTGAGCTCTCCTCGAGCGCCCCCCTCAGGACGCCGTGGCTCATTACACCCCCCTCACACCCAACCCTTAAAATCTTCATTTTTCACCCCAAAATCGTTATTTTCAACTCCCAAATCCCTAAAATCTTTTATTTTTTACCCCAAATCCCTAAAATTTAATGTTTTTTATCCCAAAACCCCAAAATCTGTGAGATCTCCTCGAGCGCCCCCTCAGGCCGCCGTGGCTCATTACACCCCCCTCACCTCCTTCTCACACCCAACCCCTAAAATCATCATTTTTCCCCCCCAAAATCGTTATTTTCCACCCCAAAACCCTTAAAATCTTTAATTTTTTACCCCCAAATCCCTAAAATTTAATGTTTTTTACCCCCAAAAAGCCAAAATCCGTGAGCTCTCCTCGAGCGCCCCCCTCAGGCCGCCGCGGCTCATTACACCCCCCTCACACCCAACCCTTAAAATCTTCATTTCTCACCCCCCAAATCGTTATTTTCAACCCCCAAATCCCTAAAATCTTTTATTATTCACCCCAAAACCCTTAAAACTTTTTATTTTTACCCCAAAAACCCAAAATCCCTGAGCTCTCCTCGAGCGCCCCCTCAGGCCGCCGCGGCTCATTACACCCCCCTCACCTCCTTATCACACCCAACCCTTAAAATCTTCATTTTTCACCCCCAAAATCGTTATTTTTCACCCCAAAACTGTGACACTGACCCGTCTTGGTCCTTCTCCACCACCTTGAGCGCCTCGAGCGCCTGCAGCACCCTGCGGGCCACGGCCCCGGAGCCGCGGCTGAAGTGACTGGGCCGGACGCCGCGCCGCTGCCGCCCGCCGTACACCTTGGTCATGGAGCCCACGCCGGCGCCGCCGCGCAGGTAAAGGTGACGGGCTGTGGAGGCTGCGAGGGGGGAAAACGGGGTGGAAAATTAACGGGGAGAGCCCCGGGATAACCGGGAGAGGGACCTCGGTAAAGGGAGAGAGCCCCGGGATAACCGGGATCAGGCCAAGGATAATGGGGAGACCCTCGGGGGAAGGTAAAGGTGACGGGCTGTGGAGGCTGTGAGGGGGGGAAACGGGGTGGAAAATTAACGGGGAGAGCCCCGGGATAACCGGGAGAGGGACCTCGGTAAAGGGAGAGAGCCCCGAGATAACTGGGACCAGCCCAGGGATAACGGGGAGAAGGTAAAGGTGACGGGCTGTGGAGGCTGTGAGGGGGAAAATAGGGGGAAAATGGGATGGGGAGACCCCCGGGATAACCGGGACCAGCCCCGGGATAACCGGGAGAGCCTCGGGATAACCGGGAGAGGGACCTCGGTAAAGGGAGAGAGCCCCGGGATAACGGGGATCAGCCAAGGGATAACGGGGATCAGGGCAAGGATAATGGGGAGAGCCTCGGGGGAAGGTAAAGGTGACGGGCTGTGGAGGCTGCGAGGGGGGAAAATGGGATGGGGAGAGCCCCGGGATAACCGGGAGAGCCCCGGGATAACCGGGACCAGCCCAGGGATAACCGGGATCAGGCCAAGGATAACGGGGAGAGCCTCGGGATAACGGGGAGAGCCCTGGGATAACCGGGAGAGGGACCTCGGTAAAGGGAGACACCCTCGGGGAAAGGGAGAGAGCCCCAGGGGAAGGTAAAGGTGACGGGCTGTGGAGGCTGTGAGGGGGGAAAATGGGATGGGGAGAGCCTCGGGATAACCGGGAGAGCCCCGGGATAACCGGGAGAGGGACCTCGGTAAAGGGAGACACCCTCGGGATAACCGGGACCAGCCTCGGGATAACGGGGAGAAGGTAAAGGTGACGGGCTGTGGAGGCTGCGAGGGGGGAAACGGGGTGGGGAAACCCCCGGGATAACCGGGATCAGCCCAGGGATAACCGGGAGAGCCTCGGGATAACCGGGAGAGGGACCTCGGTAAAGGGAGACACCCCCGGGATAACCGGGATCAGGCCAGGGATAACCGGGATCAGGGCAAGGATAACGGGGAGAGCCTCGGGGGAAGGTAAAGGTGACGGGCTGTGGAGGCTGCGAGGGGGGAAAATGGGATGGGGAGAGCCTCGGGATAACGGGGAGACCCTCGGGATAACCGGGATCAGCCCAGGGATAACGGGGAGAGCCTCGGTATAACCGGGAGAGGGACCTCGGTAAAGGGAGAGAGCCCCGGGATAACCGGGACCAGCCCAGGGATAACCGGGAGAGCCCCGGGATAACCGGGATCAGGCCAGGGATAACCGGGAGACCCTCGGGATAACGGGGAGACCCTCGGGATAACGGGGAGACCCCCGGGATAACGGGGAGAGCCCCGGGATAACGGGAGGGACCCTCAGGTAAAGGCAGAGCGCCCCGGGATAACGGGAACCAGCCCGATCCCCTGCAGACCTCCCCGGCAGCACCGGGCTCACCGGAGGGGTTTGTTCAGGACTCTCCGGTACCGGTTTTGGGGTGTGTTTGGGGTGTTTTGGGGGGTGTTTTTGGGGTGTTTTTGGGGTGTTTTTGGGGAGGATCTCACCTGCCCTGGTGTAAAACCAATTCTCGTCATAAGGCGCCAATTCCTTGTGTTTGGCCAATTTCACCGTGTCCGCCCATTCGGGCACCTTCAGCTTCCCTGACCTGGGCGAGGGGAACGGAACCGGGGATAAAACCGGGGGTAGAACCGGGAACGGCACCGGGAGCAGAACCGGGAACGGCACCGGCACCGGGACCCTCAGGATCCCCCTCCCCAAACCCTCCGGTACCGCCGGAACCGCCGACGGCTCCACCCGGTTCCGTTATCCCGCCTCCTCCCCTCACGTTTCCCCGGCCTCACTTCTTGAGGAAAGCGGCGAGGGCCCGCACGAACTCCTGCTGGTTCACGTCCTTCACCGTCACGCCGGGCATCTGCGGGGACACGCGGCGGGGTTAGCCCCTTGCTTTCCCGGCCGGTTTGGGCCGGTTTCGGCCGGTTTTGGCCGGTTTTGGCCGGTTTTGGGCCGTTTTCCCGCCCGCTCCCGCCGCCGCCCTCACCTCGCCGTCGCCGCTGCCGCGCCGGAAGAGGCCGAGCGCGGGGTCGCCCGTGGGAAGCCGCAGGGGCTGAGATCTCGCGAGACTGCCCTCAGCCAATCCGCGCCGGCGGGAGCGCGAGAATGAGAAAGGAGGGAGGCGGGGCATGGGCGGGGCCGCGCTGTGATTGGTTGGTTCGGGATTTCCCCTCCTCTCCTCCCCGCCCCCGCGCGCTGGGAATGGTTCGGTCCGCCTGGCCCCGCCCACCGCGCCACGGCGGCTCCTGATTGGTCAATTCGTCCTTGTGACTCCGCCCACCCCGAGGTGTCCCCAAAGTGTCCCAGTGACCCCCAGAGGTGTCCTGGTGTCCCTGTGCCACCCCTGGGTGTCCCCAGAGTGTCCCCACAGTGTCCCAGTGACCCCTATGGTGTCCCCAAAGTGTCCCCTGAAGATCCCGGTGACCCTTCTGTGGTGTCCCCAATGTCCCTGTGCCACCCCTGGGTGTCCCCAGAGTGTCCCCAGTGGTGTCCCCAAACTGTCCCAGTGACCCCCAGAGTGTCCCCAGAGTGTCCCAGTGACCCCCAGAGTGTCCCCACAGTGTCCCAGTGTCACCTGTGGTGACCCCAAAGTGTCCCAGTGACCCCCAGGGTGTCCCCGAAGTGTCCCCAATGTCCCTGTGACACCCCTGGGTGTCCCCAGAGTGTCCCAGTGGTGTCCCCAAAGTGTCCCAGTGTCCCCTGGGTGTCCCCAAGATGTCCCCAGGGTGTCCTCAGTGTCCCCTGAGAGTCCTGGTGACCCTCCCATGGTGTCCCCAATGTCCCTGTGCCACCCCTGGGTGTCCCCAGAGTCCCCTGGGTGTCCCCAGAGTGTCCCCAGTGGTGTCCCCAAAATGTCCCAGTGTCCCCTGGGTGTCCCCAAAGTGTCCCAGGGACCCCCCAGAGCTGTCCCCAAAGTGTCCCCAATGTCCCAGTGCCACCCCTGGGTGTCCCCAAAGTGTCCCAGTGCCACCCCTGGGTGTCCCCAGGGTGTCCCCAAGATGTCCCCAGGGTGTCCCCAGTGTCCCCTGGCTCTCCAGGAGGTGCCACCTCCCTGTCCCTGTCCCCACCCCTTTAAGAAGGGGCGTGTCCCCCACCCTTTAAGCCCCGCCCACCCTCCATTTAACCCCACCCAATCACGGACGGCGATCACAAACGAGGGGCGGGGCTTCCAAAGATTTTCTCCCGTTGTTAAAAGATTCCCGCTCGGTCACGTGACCCCTCTGGGGGAGGAGCCACCAAAAAAAAACACCCACAAAAAGGGGGCGTGGCCACGGAAGGGTTCAGCGGGCGCCGCCCCCACCCGCGGAAGGCGAGGGGGGCGTGGCCTCTGCGGAAGGGGCGGGGTCAGCGCACGAGGAGGAGGAGGAAGGGGCGGAGCCCAAGGGAGGAGGAGGCGGCGCCTGATTGGTCGACGCCGCGGCGGCGGCGGGAGGAGGCGGAGCGGAATGAGCGGCGCTGGGCGTGGCCTCGGCGGAAGGGGCGGGGCCGTCGGGCTCGGTGGGCGGGGCCGGGTCGGTGGGCGTGGCCGCCTGCATGATCTTCTGGCGGACCTCGCGGATCTTGAGCTGCAGGCAGAGCTTGGTGGGGAAAATGTCCGCAAAACGCGACTGGAACGCCGCCGTGGCCTGGGCTGGGGACACAGGGGACAACAGGGGACAGTTGGGGACAAATTTGGGGACAAATTTGGGGACAGATTTGGGAAAAATTGGGGAAAAATTGGGGGTTTTGGGGAAAAATCGGGGGAATTTTTAGGGAATTTTTGGGGAATTTTATGACAATTGTATGGTAATTTAATGGTAATTTAATGGTAATTTTGGGTTAATTTTATGGTAATTTTATGATAATTTTATAGTAATTTAATGGTAATTTAATGGTAATTTTATGATAATTTTATAGTAATTTAACTGTAATTTTGGGTTAATTTTATGATAATTTTATGGTAATTTAATGGTAATTTTATGATAATTTTATGGTAATTTAATGGTAATTTTATGATAATTTAATAGTAATTTAACGGTAATTTTGGGGGAATTTTATGATAATTTTACGTGAATTTTGAGGTAATTTTGGGGGAATTCTGGGGTAATTTTTGGGGTAATTTGGGGATCATTTGGTGGGGAAAATGTCTGCGAAACGCGACTGGAACCCGCCGTGGCCTGGGCTGGGGACACAGGGGACAGTTGGGGACAATTGGGGACAAATTTGGGGACAAATTTGGGGACAGATTTGGGAAAAATTGGGGAAAAATTGGGGGAAAATTGGGGAAAAATTGGGGAAAAATTGGGGGTTTTGGGGAAAAATCGGGGGAATTTTTAGGGAATTTTTGGGGAATTTTATGACAATTGTATGGTAATTTAATGGTAATTTAATGGTAATTTTGGGGTAATTTTGGGGCAATTTAATGGTGATTTAATGGTAATTTTGGGTTAATTTTATGGTAATTTTGAGGTAATTTTATGGTAATTTTGGGTTAATTTTATGATAATTTTATGGTAATTTTCGGGTAATTCTACGGTAATTTTGAGTTAATTTAATGGTAATTTAATGGTAATTTAATGGTAATATTATGATAATTTTATGATAATTTCATGGTAATTTATGGTAATTTAATGGTAATTTTATGATAATTTTATAGTAATTTTTGGTTAATTTTATGATAATCTTATAGTAATTTAATGGTAATTTGGGGTTAATTTTATGGTAATTTTGAGGTAATTTTTGGGTAATTTTATGATAATTTTATAGTAATTTAATGGTAATTTGGGGTTAATTTTATGGCAATTTAACAGTAATTTTGGGTTAATTTTATGATAATTTTGAGGTAATTTTTGGGTAATTTCATGATAACTTTATGTTAATTTTGGGTTAATTTAATGGTAATTTAATGGTAATTTTGGGTTAATTTTATGGTAATTTTATGGTAATTTTATAGTAATTTATGGTAATTTTGGGTTAATTTTATGATAATTTTATGATAATTTTATAGTAATTTAACGGTAATTTTGGGCTAATTTTATGATAATTTTATGGTAAATTTTGGGTAATTTTATGATAATTTTACGTGAATTTTGAGGTAATTTTGGGGTAATTTTATGATAATTTGGGGTAATTTTATGATAATTTTGGGGTGATTTTATAATAATTTTATAGTACTTTATGGTAATTTGGGGGTAATTTTATGATAATTTTATAGTAATTTAAAGGTAATTTTATGATAATTTTATAGTAATTTAACGGTAATTTGGGGTTAATTTTATGATAATTTTATAGTAATCTAACGGTAATTCTGGGTTGATTTTATGATAATTTTATGATAATTTTATGGTAACTTTTGGGTAATTTTATGATAATTTTACGTGAATTTTGAGGTAATTTTGGGGTAATTTTATGCTGATTTTGGGGTAATTTTATGTTAATTTTTGGGGTAATTTTTGGGGTAATTTGGGGATCATTTGGTGGGGAAAATGTCGGCGAAACGCGACTGGAACCCGCCGTGGCCTGGGCTGGGGACAAGGGACACGTTGGGGACAACAGGGGACACGTTGGGGACAATTGGGGACAATTGGGGACAGATTTGGGGAAAAATTGGGGGAATTTTGGGAAAAATTGGGGGAATTTTTGGGGAATTTTATGACAATTTTATGGCAATTTAATGGCAATTTAATGGTAATTTTTGTGTAATTTTATGGTAACTCTATGATCATTTTGAGGTGATTTTAGGTTAATTTTGGGGTAATTTTATGTTAATTTTGAAGTAATTTGGGGGTAATTTTATGATAATTTAATGGGAATTTTATGTTACTTTTACGGTAATTTTGAGATAATTTGGGGTATTTTTCTGTTAATTTTGAGACAATTTTCTGATAATTTTGGGGTAATTTCATGACACTTTAAGGATCATTTACTGACATTTCTGGGACAACTCTGGGGTGTTTTTGGGGTGTTTCTGGGGCTGATTTTGGGGTGATTTTGGGGTGATTTTGGGGGATTTTGGGGTGATTTTGGGGTGATTTGGGGTGATTTTGGAATGATTTTGGGGTAATTTTTGCGGATAATTTTGGGATAATTTAAGGATAATTTAGAGCTTATTTACTGACATTTCTGGGATAACTCTGGGGTGGTTTTGGGATAATTTTGGGATGGTTTTGGGATAATTTTGGGGTGTTTTTGGGGTGTTTTTTGGCTCACCCGAGGGGAAGAAGCCGTGCTCCTGGAAGAGCTGCATGACCAGAGCCCGCCGCTGGTCCAGGGTGCGGCGCAGGGAGGAGAAGGGCACCTTGTCATACTCCAGCTCCCCCAGAACGTCCTCCCCCTCGGCCCCTGCGGGGAAAAGGGGGCTCAGGGGGGGCCAGAAATGGGGGGAGAAAGTCCCGGGGATCACGGGGATGGAAAAGCCAAAAATGAGCCCAAAAATGGTCCCAAAAATGGCCCCGAAAATGGCTCCAAAAATGGCAAAAATAGCCTCAAAAATGGCCAAAACGACCTCAAAAATGGCCCCAAAAATGGGCCCGAAAATAGCCCCAAAAATGGCAAAAATGGCCTCAAAAATGGCTCCAAAAATAGCAAAAAACAGCCCCAAAAATGGCAAAAATAGCTCCAAAAATGGCTCCAAAAATGACTCCAAAAATGGCCCCAAAAACGGCCTCAAAAATGGCCCCAAAAATGGCCCCGAAAATGGCAAAAATAGCTCAAAAAATGGCTCCAAAATGGCAAAAACGGCCTCAAAAATGGCCCCAAAAATGGCCCCAAAAATAGCCTCAAAAATGGCCCCAAAAATGGCCCCAAAATGGCAAGAAACTGGACCCCAAAATGGGAAAAAGTGACCCCAAAATGGCCCTAAAACTGGTCTCAAAAATGGCTCCAAAAATGGCCCCAAAAATGGCAAAAATAGCTCCAAAAATGGCCCCGAAAATGGACCCAAAAAATGGCCAAAAAATGGCCCCAAAAATGGCCTCAAAAATGGCCCAAAAATGGCTCCAAAAACGGCTCCAAAAATGGCCCCGAAAATGGCCCCAAAAATGGCAAAAACGGCCTCAAAAATGGCCAAAAAAACCCAAAATGGGGAAAAAAAACCCCAAAATTCAGCAGCCCCCAGCCCAAATTTGGGGGTCCCAAACCCATTTTTGGGGTCCCTGAACCCAAATTTTGAGGTCCCAAAACCACTTTTGGGGGTCCCAAACCCAAATTTGGGGGTCCCCAACCCCGTTTTGGGGGGTCCCAAATCCCATTTCTGGGGTCCCCAACCCCATTTTTGGGGGTCCCAAACCCAAATTTGGGGTCCCAAATCCCATTTTTGGGGTCCCTGATCCCATTTTGGGGTCCCTGATCCCATTTTTGGGGTCCCCAACCCCATTTTTGGGGTCCCCAACCCCATTTTTGGGGTCCCAAACCCCATTTTTTGGGTCCCAAACTCCATTTTTGGGGTCCCCACCCCATTTTTGGGGTCTCAAACCCAGTTTTGGGGGTCCCCAACCCCATTTTTTGGGTCCCCAACCCCATTTTTTGGGGTCCCAAACCCAAATTTGGGGTCCCAAACCCAAATTTGGTGTCCCCAACCCCATTTCTGGGGTCCCCAACCCCATTTTTTGGGTCTCCAACCCCATTTTTTGGGTCCCCAACCCATTTTTAGGGTCCCTGAACCCAAATTTGGGGGTCCCAAATCCACTTTTGGGGGTCCCCAACCCCGAATTTGGGGGTCCCCAACCCCATTTTTAGGGTCCCAAATCCCATTTTTTGGGTCCCAACCCCATTTTTGGGATCCTCAACCCCATTTTTTGGGTCTCCAACCCCAAATTTGGGGTCCCCACCCCATTTTTGGGGGTCCCCAACCCTTTTTTTGGGTCCCCGAACCCAAATTTTGGGGTCCCAACCCCCATTTTTTGGGTCCCAAATCCCATTTTTGGGGTCCCCGATCCCGAATTCCGCTGTCCCCGCCCCCTATTCCGGGCCCCGCCCACCTGCGCGGTCGAAGGTGAAGATGTCCCCCTCGCACTTGGCGCTTTTGGGGGTCGTGGGGTCGGAGCCGCAGCTGGAGCGACGCCGCAGCTTCCGCTTGGGGGAGGAGGGGTCATCCCCGCCCGGCTCCAGCTCTGCGGGGTCACAGGTCACAGGTCAGGGGTCACAGAGAGGTCACAGGGTCATCAGGGGTCAGAGGGTCACTCAGGGGTCAGGGGGGATCAAGGGTCACAGGGGGTCAAGGGTCATCCCCGCCCGGCTCCAGCTCTGCGGGGTCACACAGGGGTCAGCAGGGGTCACACAGGGGTCAGCAGGGGTCACAGGGTCAGCGGGGGTCAGAAGGTCACTCAGGGGTCATGGGGGATTAATTGTCATAGGGGGTCAAGGGTCATCCCCTTCCCCTGGCTCCAGCTCTGCGGGGTCACACAGGGGTCACAGGGTCAGCGGGGGTCATCAGGGGTCATCACGGGTCAAAAGGGATCAAGGGTCACAGAGGGTCAAGGGTCATCCCCGCCCGGCTCCAGCTCTGCGGGGTCACACAGGGGTCACAGGGTCATCAGGGGTCACAGGGTCATCAGGGGTCACAGGGTCACTCAGGGGTCATGGGGGATTAAGGATCACAGGGGTCAAGGGTCATTCCCCTCCCCCGGCTCCAGCTCTATGGGGTCACACAGAGGTCACAGAGAGGTCACAGGGTCAGCAGGGGTCACAGGGTCACTCAGGGGTCATGGGGGATTAAGGGTCATAGGGGGTCAAGGGTCATCCCCGCCCGGCTCCAGCTCTGCGGGGTCACAGGTCACAGGTCAGGGGTCACAGAGAGGTCACAGGATCAGCAGGGGTCAGAGGGTCACTCAGGGGTCAAAGGGGATTAAGAGTCATAGGGGGTCAAGGGTCATCCCCGCCCAGCTCCAGCTCTGCAGGGTCACAGGTCAGGGGTCATTTAAGGGTCACAGGGTCATCAGGGGTCACTGGGCCACTCGGGTCATGGGGGATCAAGGGTCACAGGGGGTCAAGGGTCATTTCCCCCCCGGCTCCAGCTCTACGGGGTCACCGAGAGGTCATCAGGGGTCAGAGGGTCACGTAGGGGTCAAAGGGGATCAAGGGTCACAGGGGGTCAAGGGTCATCCCCGCCCGGCTCCAGCTCTGCGGGGTCAGAGGTCAGGGGTCATTCAGGGGTCACAGGGTCGCTCAGGGGTCAAGGGTCATTTCGCCCGGTTCCACCTCTGGGGGAATCAAAGGTCAGGGGTCATTCAGGGGTCACAGGGAGGTCAGAGGTCAGCAGTCATAGGAGGGATCACAGAAAGGTCAAGGGTCATCACTCCTTGACTCCAGCTCTTGGGGTTAAAGATCACAGGTCAGGGGTCACTCGGGTCACTCAGGGGTCACTAAGGGGTCACTCAGGGGTCAGGGGTCAAGGGTCACCTGTGGAGTTTTTATGTTTGTTGTGGACTCTACCCAGGTTGGTTTGGGAGGTCAGAGGTCAGGGGGGTCAGGGGTCACCCAGGGGTCACCCAGGGGTCAGGGGTCAAGGGTCACCTGTGGAGTTTTTGCGTTTTTTCCGGTAACTGCCCAGGATGGTTCGGGGGGAGGTGGCCAGGGCCTGCAGGGTGGGGGAGGGGAGCACCTCCTCGGGCCGGAACTCGGGGAGCTCGGCGAAGCGCTCCTCGAAATCCACCTCCGACAGCACCCTGGGGGGAGGGGGAAGGGCCCCGAATCACCCCGGAAACGACACCAAATCACCCCGGAAACGGCACCAAAAACGGCCCCAAAAACGACCCAAAAACGGTCCCAAAAACGACCCAAAAATGGCCCCAAATCACCCCAAAAACGGCCCCAAATTACCCCCAAAATGGCCCCAAAATCACCTCAGAAATGGTCCCAAATTACCGAAAAAAACGGACAAAAATCACCCCAAAAACGGCACCAAAAACGACCCAAAAATGGACAAAACTCACCCCAAAAACGGCCCCAAATTACCCCAAAAAACGGACAAAAATCACCTCAGAAACGGCCCCAAAAACGACCCAAAAATGGCCCCAAAATCACCCCAAAACCGGCCCCAAAATTACCCCAAAAAACGGACAAAAATCACCCCAAAAACGGCCCCAAATTACCTCAGAAATGGGCAAAAATCACCCCAAAAATGGCCCCAAAAACCGGCCCAAAATCACCCCAAAAATGCACAAAAATCACCCCAAAAACGGCCCCAAATCACCCCGGAAATGGCCCCAAAAACGACCCAAAACCGGGCCAAAAATCACCTCAAAAACGGCCCCAAATTACCCCAAAAAACGGACAAAAACCACCCCAAAAAACGGCCCCAAATCACCCCAGAAATGGGCAAAAAATCACCCCAAAAACCGGCCCAAAATCACCCAAAAAATGGCCCCAAAATGGGTAAAAAAATGTCCCGGAAATGCCCCAAAATGTCCCCAAAATAATCCCAAAAATGTCCCCAAATGGCCCCAAAAATCGTCCCCAAATCAGCGCAAAACTCCCCCAAAGGCTCAAGCCCCGCCCACTGTGACCACACCCAGTTAAGCCACACCCACAGTGACTGCTCTGCAAGCCACACCCTGATTACGCTCTTATTAGCCCCACCCACTGACCGCACCCATAGAAGCTCCGCCCACACCTCAAACTCCACCTCTATGGCCACACCCTGCTAAGCCCCACCCACACCGACCACGCCCCTCAAACCACACCCACACGACCACACCCCTTCAGGCCCCGCCCCTTCAGGCCCCGCCCCCAGACCTGTCCACGGAGTCGAAGGTTTTTTTCAGGGGCGGCGGCCGCAGCTTCGCCTTCTTGGCCACGCCCTCGGCGGGGGGCGGGGCCGGAGGGGGCGGGGCCTGAGGAGGGGAGGGGGCGGCGCCCGAGGAGGGGCCGGCGGGGGGCGTGGCCTCTGGGGGCGGGGCCCAGCGCTCGGCCTGAGGAGGAGGTGAAACAATAAACGGAAATTAATTAATTCGTTAATTATTTAATGGAAAGGGGTTAATTAAAGAGGGGGAGGGGCACTCACCGCGTCGGGGGGGGCGGGGCTTTGCGGCCCCTCCCCCACGGGCTCCCGTTGGCTCCAGGCCTCGGCGAGGGGGGGGGAGGGCGGCTCGGCCGCGGGGGGGGGGAGGGGCGGCGGGTGGGGGAGGGGCGGCGTCCCAGTCGCCGGCGGGGGGAGGGGGGGAGGGGCCCGAGGGGGGAGGGGACGAGGAAGAAGAAGAAGAAGAAGCGGGTGGGGGAGGGGCGGGGTCTGGCGGAAGGGGGCGTGGCGGGTCCGGAGGGAGGGGGCGGGGCGGGGGCGGGGCCTCCCCTCCCCCCACGGGGATTGTGGCCAGCGCGGCCTTGACCTTCTGGGGGGGTTTGGGGGAGGGGCGGGGCGGGCGGGGCGGGAACGGCAGGGGGGCTGCGGAGAGAGGGGGCGTGGCCAGCGTTAGGACACGCCCCCTTATTTCCATAACAACCTCATTATACCTGCAATTAGCCCCGCCCACCGACAATCCCTCCAAATTAATTTGCATAATTTACCTGCGCCTGTTAAGCCCCTCCCACTCAAGCCACGCCCCTTTTTACGCTTTACCCTCTTTAAATGGGCCACACCCACCCCGGGCTCCTCCCAGGCCACGCCCCTTTAAACCCCACCCTCCAGCCCCCCAAATGGGGCGGGGCTCAAATAATATGCTAATTAGCCCCACCCACATTTTGCACCACCCTCATTAGCATAAACCACGCCCCCAAAGCCACTCCCACTTCCCTGACCACACCCCCTCAAAAGTTGACCCCACCCACCCCAAAGCTCCTCCCACAAAAGCCCCGCCCCCTTTTACCTGCAGCCCCCAGGGTGGGGGCGGGGCCGGCCTTGGGCAGGATGGGCGTGGCCGGAGGGGCGGAGCCAGCCACGCTGTAGACCAATCCGGGCGCGGGGGCGGGGCCGGGGGCGGGGCCTCCGCCCGGGTAAATGGCGGCCAGAACGGGGCCCCCGGAGCTGGGGGGGGGCAGCTGAGGGGGGGGAAGGGCCGAGACCCCCACGGGGGCGGGGCCCAGCAAAGGGGCGGGGCCTGGGGGAGGAGCCACAGTCAGGGAGGAGCCAAAAGATAAAAAAAATCCCCAAAATCCCCCCAAAAATCCCAAAATATCCTCAAAAAATTCCCCCTTAAAATCCCCCAAAATCCCCAAAAATTCCCCCCAAAAATCCCAAAATATCCTCAAAAAATTCCCCCTCAAAATCCCCAAAAATCCCCCAAAAAATCCAAAAAAATTCCCCCAAAAATGTTCAAAAATTGCAAAAAAAATCTCTAAAAAATCCTCCCAAAAATTCCCCAAATAATTAAAAAAACGAAGACCAAAAATCCCAAAAAATTCCCAAAAATCCCCCCAAAAAACCCCAAAATATCCCAAAAAATTCCCCAAAACAAATCTCAAAAAAATTCCCAAAAATTCCCCAAAAATTCCCCCTAAAAATAAAACAAAACTCCCAAAAACCTCCCCAAAAATTCTCCTTAAAAATAAGTAAAAATTTCCCCCAAAAAATTCCCTAAAAAATCTCAAAATATCCCCAAAATATTCCCCCCCAAAAAATAAAAGAATTCCCAAAAAATCCCCCCAAAAAATCCCCAAAGAAATCTCAAATAAATGCCCAAAAATCCCCCCAGAAATTCCCAAAAAAACCCCTAAAAAATCCCAAAAATATCCCCAAAAAATCAAAATTTCCCCAAAATCCCAAAAAAAACCCCCAAATTTCCCCCAATATAAAAAAAATCCCCAAAAATCCCAAAAAAACCCCTAAAAAATCCCAAAATACCCCCCAAAAATCAAAATTTCCCAAAAATCCCCAAAAAATCCCCCCAAATTTTCCCCAATATAAAAAAAATTCCCAAAAATCCCAAAAATTCCCCAAAAATCCCAAAAATTCCCTAAAAATCTCAAAATTTCCCCCAAAATCGCAAAATATCCCAAAAAAATTTCCCAAAATCCTCCCCCCAAAAAACCAGCAAAAAATCCAAAAAAAATCCCCAAAAATTTCCAAAAATTCCCAAAAATTCCAAAAAAAATCCCAAAAAATTCCCAAAAAATTCCAAAAAATTTCCAAAAAAATCCCCAAAAAATCCCAAAAAATTCCAAAAAAAATCCCCAAAAAACCCCCCAAAAATTCCCAAAAAATTCCAAAAAAATTCCAAAAAAAATCCAAAAAAATCCCCAAAAAATCCCAAAAAAATCCCAAAAAAACCCCAAAAAATCCCCAATAATCCCCCCGCCCCTCCCCCACCCCGCCCCTCCCCCCCCCGCCCCTCCCCCACTCACCGGGCAGCAGCGGCTGCACCAAGGCCCCCCCGGGGCCCAGCGCCGTGAAGCCCAGCACGGGTGGGGGAGGGGCGGCGCCGGGGGGGGGAGGGGCGGCGGCGGGTGGGGGAGGGGCGGGATGGACGTAGGCGATCCGAGCCGAGGGCAGCAGCACCTTGGGCGGGGGAGGGGCGGGAGGGGGAGGGGCTGCTGTAGCCCCGCCCCCTGCCCCTCCCCCCGCCCCTCCCCCACTCAGAGGGACGGGGCTGAGCTGGATGATCTAAAGGGGGGAGGGGAGAGATAAACATGGGGGAGGGGCAGAGGGGTGGGGGAGGGGCGGGGTTGTGGGGGAGGGGCACGTACCTTGCCGGGGGGAGGGGCGGCTGCGGGGGCGCCGAAGGGCGTCAGGGCGGGGCCGGGCGGGGCCACGGGCACCAGAACCTTCCCCGGGAGGAGGGGCGTGGGGGGAGGGGCCTGGCCCGGGGGGGAGGGCTGCCCTGGGGGAGGGGGAGGGGTTAGACACAGAGAGACCACGCCTCAAAGTTAGAGAGCACGCCTCCAAGTCAGAGACCACACCCCCACCCAGAGACCACGCCCCAACTCAGAGACCACACCCAAGTCAGAGACCACGCCCCCATTCAGAGACCACGCCCCCATTCAGAGACCACGCCCTCTGCTCACAGACCACGCCCCAAGAGACCACACCCCTACTCATAGACCACGCCCTCAGTTCAGAGACCACGCCCCCAACTCGGAGACCACGCCCCCACTGAGAGACCACACCCCCAGCTCGGTGACCACGCCTCTGCTAAGAGACCACGCCCCCAGATTAGAGACCACGCCCTCAACTCAGAGACCACACCCCCAAGTCTGAGACCACGCCTCCAAATCAGACCACGCCCCCTCTCAGAGACTACGCCCCCAAATCAGAGACCACACCCCATCCCACACACCACGCCCCCAGAGACCACGCCCCAGCTCAGAGACCACGCCCCCATTAAGAGACCACGCCTTCAGCTCACAGACCACGCCCCCAGAGACCACACCCCCACTTAGAGACCACGCCCCCAAATCGGAGACCACGCCCCAAATTTAGAGACCACGCCCCCACTCAGACACCGCACCCCCATATCAGAGACCACACCCCATCCCACAGACCACGCCCCAAGTCAGAGACCACGCCCCCACTCAGTGACCACACCCTGAATTTGGAGACCACGCCCCCAGCTCAGTGACCACGCCTCCGCTAAGAGACCACACCCCCAATTTAGAGACCACGCCCCCAAATCGGAGACCACGCCCCAGATCAGCGACCACACCCTGAATTTGGAGACCACGCCCCCAATTTAGAGACCACGCCCCAAACTCAGAGACCACGCCCCCAAGTCAGACACCACGCCTCCAAGTCAGAGACCACGCCCCCTCTCAGGGACCACGCCCCCAATTCAGACACCACACCCCCATCCCACAGACCACGCCCCCAGATTAGAGACCACGCCCCCAAATCAGAGACCACGCCCCCAAGTCAGAGACCACGCCCTCTCTCAGAGACCACGCCCCTAGATTAGAGACCATACCCTGAATTTAGGGACCACGCCCCCAGCTCAGACCACGCCCCCAGTCACAGACCCCGCCCCATCACAGAAACTCCACCCTAATCCAAGACCACACCCCCCTCAGATACCCCACCCCTGAGGCTCCTCCCCCATTCTGAAGCCCCGCCCCTTCTGGCACAAGCCCCTCCCCCGTTACCTTTGGGGGCGGAGCCTCCGGCGCCCCCCGCGGCTGTGGGCGGGGCTTTGCCGTTCTGGGCGGTGGGGGGCAGGGCGAAGTGCAGCGCGGGGGGCGGGGCCTGGGCGGGGCCGGGGGGCGGGGCGGGGCTGTGGGCGGGGCCTTTGCCGTGGGGGAGGGGCAGCGTGGGCAGGATGTATTGCACCTGGGTGATGCCCAGGGGGAGGGGCCCGTTGGGAGGGGGCGGGGCCAGCGCTGCTCCCGCCCCTCCCCCACCCGCCGCCCCGCCCCCTCCCGCCGCCCCTCCCCCACCCAGCAGCTGCACGGGGGGGTGGGGCGGGAGCAGCGCCACCGAGGGTGGGGGAGGGGCGGGAGGACCCGGCCCTCCCCCTCCCCCCCCCAGCACCAAACCGGCCACCACCCCTCCCCCACCGCCCGCCCCTCCCCCTCCCAGCGCCGCGGGGGGCGGGGGGAGGGGCTTGGCCTCAGGGGCGCGGCCCGCGGGAGCGCCGGGGGGAGGGGCGCTGGGGGCGGGGCGCAGAGGAGGGGGCGGGGCTCCGGTTCCTGCCCCTCCCCCCCCTCCCAGCCCCCCCTCGGCGCTTTCGGCGCGTTTGCGGCGGGGTGGGGGAGGGGCGGCGCCCTCGAAGCGTTTGGGGGGGCCGGAAGGGGCGGGGCCTTTGTAGGGGGAGGGGCCTGGGGGAGGGTCAGGGGGGCCAGGGGGCGGGTCCAGCTCTGGAGGGGGGCGGGGCGGGAACAGCCGACGGGGCGGGGCCTGGAGGGGGGAGGGGAGAAAACAGGAAAAGGTGGGGTCAATGTTTGGGGGGGAGGGGCTATTAAACCCATCCCCCAACTCATAAAACCCGCCCATCCCCCACCTTGGCCACACCTCACGTTGGCCACGCCCCCAGAGTGACTCCACCCAACCTTGGCCCCGCCCCCAGTGACTCCACCCAACCTTGGCCCCGCCCCCAGAGTGACTCCACCCAACCTTGGCCCCGCCCCCACAGTGACTCCGCCCAACCTTGGCCCCGCCTCCACCGTGGCCCCACCCCACCTCAGCCCCACCCCCACCATGGCCCCGCCCCCACCTTGGCTCCGCCCCCGCAGTGACTCCGCCCAACCTTGGCCCCGCCTCCGCCGTGGCCCCACCCAACCTTGGCCCCGCCCCCACAGTGACTCCACCCAACCTTGGCTCCGCCCCCACTCCACCTCAGCCCCACCCCCACCGTGGCCCCGCCCATCGTCATTTTGGCCCCTCCCCCACCTTGGCCCCTCCCCCACCTTGGCCCCTCCCCCACAGTGACCCCGCCTCTTCCCATTTTGGCTCCTCCCCCCTCATCCCCCTCCCTGGCCCCGCCCCCACCTTGGCCCCGCCCCCACAGTGACTCCACCCAACCTTGGCCCCGCCCCCACAGCGGCTCCGCCCAACCTTGGCTCCGCCCCCACTCCACCTCAGCCCCACCCCCACAGTGACCCCGCCTCTTCCCATTTTGGCCCCTCCCCCCTTTTCCCCCTCCCTGGCCCCACCCCTCCCTGGCCCCGCCCCCACCGTGGCCCCGCCCCACACCTTGCCCCCGCCCCCACCCTGGCCCCGCCCCCACCGTGGCCCCGCCCCCACCTTGGCCCCGCCCTCCCCGTCGCTGTCGCTGTCGCTGACTCGCTCTTTGCACTTGAGGTCGATGTCGGGTGGGGGAGGGGCGAACCCATCGTCTGCACCGGAAATGGGGGGGAGGGGTTAATCCTCAAAGCCCCGCCCCCACACATACAAAGGGAGGGGAGGAGGGAGAGGGGGGCGTGGCCTGACCGATGACGTCATCGTCGCCCTCCTCCTCGCAGATCACCATTCGCTCCTCGTCGCTCGTCATCTCCTCGCTCTGCCCGCGGGGGGGGCGGGGCGGGGGGCGGGGCTGGCGCGAGGGGGGCGGGGCTCGGCCTCCCGGGGCGGGGCGTAAGGAGATGAGGCCCCGCCCCCTCCTCCTTTGGGAGCGCCGAAAGGGGCGGGGCCTGAGCAGAGCTTTGGGGGAGGGGAGAGAGAAAAAGGGTCAAAATTGAGGGAAATTGGGCCTAAAAAATCATAAAAAACCAAAAAAAACTCCCAAAAAACCCCAAAATCCAACAAAAATCCCCCCTAAAAAATGTCCCCAAAAATGCATCAAAATGCCGTAAAAAAACTCCAAAAAATCCCAAAAAAACCCCCAAAATTCCCAAAAACCTTCCCCAAAAAACGCCCAAAAACCTCAAAACCCAAAAAATCCCCCCAAAAAACCCAAAAATCCCCCAAAATCCCCCCAAAAAACCCAAAATTCCCCCCAAAAACTCAAAATCCCCAAAATACCCCCCAAAACCCCCAAAATCCCCCCCAAAAACCCAAAATTCCCAAAAAATCCCCAAAAAAACCCGCCCAAAAACCTCAAAACCAAAAAAATCCCCCCAAAAACCCCAAAATTCCCAAAAAAACCCCCAAAAACCCCAAAATTCCCCAAAAAACACCCAAAATTCCCAAAAATTCCTCCAAAAAACTCAAAATCCCCAAAAAAACCCCCAAAATTCCCTAAAAAACCCAAAATTCCCCAAAAAACCCCAAAAAAAACCCCAAAATTCCCAAAAAAAACCCCAAAATTCCCCAAAAATCACCCAAAAACCCAAAATCCCCCCAAAAACCCCCAAATCCCCAAAAAACCCCAAAATTCCCCAAAAAACCCCAAAATCCCCCAAAAAAACACCCAAAATTCCCCAAAATCCCCCAAAATTTCCAAAAAAAACCCCAAAATTTCCCAAAATCCCCAAAATTCCTCCAAAAAACCCCAAATCCCCAAAATCCCCCCAAAACCTAAAAACCCAAAAATCCCCCCAAAAAACCCCAAAATTCCCCAAAATTCCCCCCAAAAACCCCAAAAATTCCTCCAAAAACCTCAAAATCCCCCCCAAAAACCCAAAATTCCCCAAAAACCCCCCAAAATTTCCAAAAAAAGCACCCAAAATTCCCAAAAAACCCCCAAAAACCCCCAAATCCCCCAAAAACCCCAAAAATTCCTCCAAAAAAACTCAAAATCCCCCCAAAAAACCCCAAAATTCCCCAAAAACTCTCCCAAAAAAACCGCCCAAAAACCTCAAAACCAAAACCCCCCCCCCAAAAAACCCCAAAATTCTCCAAAAAACCCCAAAATTCCCCAAAAAACCCCAAAATTCCCCAAAAATCCCCAAAAATTTCTCCAAAAAACCCCCAAACCCCAAAAGTTCCTCAAAAAAACCCAAAATCCCCCAAAAAACCCCAAATCCCAAAAAAAAACCCCAAAATTCCCTCAAAATTCCCCAAAATCCCCCCCAAAAAACCCCAAAAAACCCCCAAAATTCCTCCAAAAAACTCCAAAATTCCCAAAAATCCCCCCAATTTTTACCCCCCCGCCCCTCCCCCACCCCTTTTCCCCCGCCCCTCCCCCACCTGGCTCAGCTCGTGCAGCGGGGGTCCGCGAGGCTCCGCCCCTCCCCCACCCACGCCGCTGTGGGAGAAGGCGCGGGGGCGGGGCGGAGGGGGCGGGGCCGCCCCTCCCCCACCTGCCCGAGGCTCCGCCCCCTGGGCCCCGCCCTTGGCTTCGGGGGGGTCGGCGGCACCTGTGGGGGAGGGGAGAGGTTAAAGGGGGGGAGGGGAGGGGGGATTTGGGGGATTTCGGGAATTTTTGGGGATTTTTTTGGGAATTTTGGGGGAATTTTTTGGAATTTTTGGGGAATTTTGGGGAATTTTGGGGGGAATTTTTGGGAAATTTTTGGGAATTTTTGGGAATTTTGGGAATTTTTTTGGGAATTTTTGGGAATTTTGGGGAATTTTTTGGGATTTTTGTGGGTTTTTGGGGGGATTTGGGGAAATTTTTGGAAATTTTGGGGGAATTTTTGGGAATTTTCGGGAATTTTTGGGAATTTTTTGGGAATTTTGGGATTTTGGGGAATTTTGGGGATTTTGGGGAATTTTTGGGGAATTTTGGGGATTTTTGGGAATTTTGGGGGAATTTTTGGGAATTTTGTGGAGATTTGGGGAAATTTTGGGATTTTAGGGGGAATTTTTGGGATTTTGGGGAATTTTGGGGGAATTTTTGGGAATTTTGGGGAAATTTCGGGGAATTTTTGGGGAATTTTGGGGAATTTTGGGATTTTAGGGGATTTTGTGCAATTTTTGGGGAATTTTGTGGATTTTTGCGGAATTTTGGGGAATTTTGGGGGATTTGCGGAAATTTTTGGGATTTTGGGGAATTTTAGGGAATTTTTGGGGGAATTTTTGGGAATTTTGGGGTTTTGGGGAATTTTTGTGGATTTTGGGGATTTTGGGGAATTTTGGGGGGATTTGGGGAATTTTTGGGATTTTCTGGAATTTTGGGATTTTTGGGGAGATTTGGGGGATTTGGGGGAGATTTTGGGGTTTTTTGGGTGATTTTTGGCTGTTTTTTGGGCAGGTTTTTTGGCAGTTTTTTGGGTTTCTGGGGGGTGATTTTTGGGGTATTTTTGGCCAGATTTTTGTGCATTTTGGGGGGTGTTTTTTTGGGTGTTTTTTTGGGTATTTTTGGCCAGTTTTTGGGGCATTTTTGGGCAGTTTTTTGGGCAGGTTTTTTGGGGTATTTTGGGGTGTCCTCAGGGTGTTTTGGGGTGTTTTTTGGGGTATTTTGGGTTTTTTGGGGGTATTTTGGGGTGTCCTCAGGGTTTTTTTGGAATGTTCTCAGGGGTTTTTTAGGGTGTTTTTTGGGGTGTTTTTTGGGGTTTTTTGGGGGTTTTTTTGGGTTTTTTAGGGTGTTTTTTTGGGGTGTTTCTTTGGGTGTTTTTCTGGTTTTTTGGGGTGTTTTCTGGGGTGTTTCTCAGGGGTATTTTGGGGTGGTTTTGGGGGGTTTTTTAGGGTGTTTTGGGGTGTGTTTTGGGGTGTTTTTTGGGGTGTTTTTTGGGGTGTTTTTTGGCGTATTTTGGGGTGTTTTTGGGGTGTTTCGGGGTGTCCCGGACCTGCGGGGGGCGCCGGGGGGCCGCTCTCGGAGGCGCTCCTCTCTCGGGGCTCCTTGGGGCCGCCCCCGGCCCCCCCCGGGCCCCTCCCCCCCTCGGAGGTGGATTTTTTTCGGTCTTTGTTGCACCATTTCCAATCCGGGTGCGCCTTAAAATGAGCCTCCTTCACCTGCGGGGGGAGGGGAGGGAACGGCTCAGGACACGCCTCCTTGGCCCCGAAACCACGCCCACAGAGCCCTGAAACCACGCCCCCTTGCCCCCGAAACCACGCCCACCGAGATCTGAAACCACGCCCCCTTGCCCCCGAAACCACGCCCACCGAGATCTGAAACCACGCCCCCTTGCCCCCGAAACCACGCCCCATCGAGCTCTAAAACCACGCCTCTCAAGCCAAGAAACCACGCCCTTTCAGCTCTGAAACCACGCCTCTCAAGCCCCAAAACCACGCCCACCGAGATCCGAAACCACGCCCCCTTGGACTCTGAAGCCACGCCCCCTCGAGCTCCAAAACCACGCCGCCATAGAGCCCCGAAGCCACGCCCCCTCGACCTCTGAAACCACGCCCCCTCGAGTATTTAAACCACGCCCATCGAGCACTGAAGCCACGCCCATTGAGCTCCGAAACCACGCCCCTCAACCCCCAAAACCACACCCATAGAGCACCGAAACCACGCCCCCTTGGACTCTGAAACCACGCCCCCTCGGGCTCCGAAACCACGCCCCTCGAGCCCCAAAACCACGCCCCTCGAGCACTGAAACCACGCCCCTCGGGCTCTGAAACCACGCCCCCTTGGCTCCAAAACGCGGCCCCTCCCCCGGGAGGGCGGAGCTCATCTGATTGACACCAAAATGTCCCAAATTTACACCAAAATCCCCCAAATTTACACCAAAATTCACCCCAGAAACTCACCTGGGACCCCCCAAACCCCACGTGTGTGTCACCTGTGTGTCCCCTGTGTGTCCCCTGTGTGTCACCCGTGTGTCACCCGCGTGTCATCTGTGTGTCACCCGTGTGTCACCTGTGTGTCACCTGTGTGTCACCTGTGTGTCACCTGTGTCACCCGTGTGTCACCCGTGTGTCACCTGTGTGTCACCTGTGTGTCACCTGTGTGTCACCTGTGTGTCACCTGTGTCACCCGTGTGTCACCCGTGTGTCACCTGTGTGTCACCTGTGTGTCACCTGTGTGTCACCTGTGTGTCACCCGTGTGTCACCTGTGTGTCCCCCGTGTGTCAGGTGTGTCCCAGGTGTGTCCCAGGTGTGTCCCAGGTGTGTCACAGGCGTGTCACAGGCGTGTCACTCACCTGGAAGGCCAGGTCGTGGTACTGCTGTTTCTCCCGTGGCCCCAGGGCGTACCACCCCTGACCCGTGTGTGTGTGCCCCGTGTGTCAGGTGTGTCACAGGCGTGTCACAGGTGTGTGTCACGTGTGTCACAGGCGTGTCACTCACCTGGAAGGCCAGGTCGTGGTACTGCTGTTTCTCCCGTGGCCCCAGGGCGTACCACCCCTGACCCGTGTGTGTGTGTCCCGTGTGTCAGGTGTGTCACAGGCGTGTCCCAGGTGTGTGTCACGTGTGTCACAGGCGTGTCACTCACCTGGAAGGCCAGGTCGTGGTACTGCTGTTTCTCCCGCGGCCCCAGGGCGTACCACCCCTGACCCGTGTGTGTGTGTCCCGTGTGTCAGGTGTGTCACAGGTGTGTCAGGTGTATCTCAGGCGTGTCCCAGGTGTGTGTCACGTGTGTCACAGGCGTGTCACTCACCTGGAAGGCCAGGTCGTGGTACTGCTGTTTCTCCCGTGGCCCCAGGGCGTACCACCACTGACCCGTGTGTGTGTGTCCCGTGTGTCCCGTGTGTCAGGTGTGTCACAGGCGTGTCACAGGCGTGTCACTCACCTGGAAGGCCAGGTCGTGGTACTGCTGTTTCTCCCGCGGCCCCAGGGCGTACCACCCCTGACCCGTGTGTGTGTGTCCCGTGTCTCAGGCGTGTCTCACAGGTGTGTCAGGTGTGTGTCACGTGTGTCACAGGCGTGTCACTCACCTGGAAGGCCAGGTCGTGGTACTGCTGTTTCTCCCGTGGCCCCAGGGCGTACCACCCCTGACCCGTGTGTGTGTGTCCCGTGTGTCAGGTGTGTCAGGTGTATCTCAGGTGTATCTCAGGTGTAGCCAGGTGTGTCTCAGGTGTGTCTCAGGTGTGTCACAGGCGTGTCACAGGCGTGTCACAGGCGTGTCACTCACCTGGAAGGCCAGGTCGTGGTACTGCTGTTTCTCCCTGGGCCCCAGGGCGTACCACCCCTGACCCGTGTGTGTGTGTCCCGTGTGTCAGGCGTGTCACAGGTGTGTGTCACGTGTGTCACAGGCGTGTCACTCACCTGGAAGGCCAGGTCGTGGTACTGCTGTTTCTCCCGTGGCCCCAGGGCGTACCACCCCTGACCCGTGTGTGTGTGCCCCGTGTGTCAGGTGTGTCACAGGTGTATCTCAGGTGTATCTCAGGTGTGTCACAGGTGTGTCACAGGCGTGTCACAGGCGTGTCACTCACCTGGAAGGCCAGGTCGTGGTACTGCTGTTTCTCCCGTGGCCCCAGGGCGTACCACCCCTGACCCGTGTGTGTGTGTCCCGTGTGTCAGGCGTGTCTCAGGTGTGTCAGGTGTATCTCAGGCGTGTCCCAGGTGTGTGTCACGTGTGTCACAGGCGTGTCACTCACCTGGAAGGCCAGGTCGTGGTACTGCTGTTTCTCCCGTGGCCCCAGGGCGTACCACCCCTGACCCGTGTGTGTGTGTCCCGTGTGTCAGGTGTATCTCAGGTGTGTCAGGCGTGTCTCAGGCGTGTCCCAGGTGTGTGTCACGTGTGTCACAGGCGTGTCACTCACCTGGAAGGCCAGGTCGTGGTACTGCTGTTTCTCCCGTGGCCCCAGGGCGTACCACCACTCGCCCAGGATCTTGCTGACCGTGCGGTTGTCCTGGTTTGGGTGTCTCTGGTGAACCAGGGCGCGGTGACGTTTGCTGAAGATCATGAAGGCGTTCATTGGCCGACGGATGTGGTCTTTTTCCCGCTAAAAAAAAAGGGGGCGTGGTCAGTGTGGACACGCCCATAGTGGGCGGGGTTAAAGGGGCACGCCCATAAAGGGGTAGGGTTGGAAGAGGGAGGGGTTTGGGGAGTGGGAGGGGCTGCGGGTGGGTGGGTGTTTCCAGCTAAAAAGGGGGCGTGGTCAGTGGGGACACGCCCATGATGGGCGGGGTGAAAGGGGCACGCCCATAAAGGGGTGGGGTTGGAAGAGGGAGGGGTTTGGGTAGTGGGTGGGGGTTTTACCGCTAAAAGGGGGCGTGGTCAGCGGGGACACGCCCATAGTGGGCGGGGTTAAATAGGACACGCCCATAAAGGGGTGGGGTTAGAAGAGGGAGGGGTTTGGGTTAGTGGGAGGGGCTATGGGTGGGGGTTTTACCGCTAAAAAAGGGGCGTGGTCAGTGGGACACACCCATTGGGTGGGGTTAAGCAGCACGCCCAAAAAGGGGAGGAGTCACAGGGGCCACGCCCATTTTGGGGGAGGATTTGGGGGAAATTTGGGGAGATTTTGGGATAAATTTGGGGCGATTTTGGGGATGATTTTGGGGCCATTTCAGTGGGAATTTTGGGATGATTTTGGGGTATTTTTGGGGTCACTTTGGGGTCACTTTGGGGTCATTTTTGGATGATTTTGGGGTAATTTTGGGTGGATTTTGGGGTAATTTTGGGGTGATTCTGGGGCCATTTCAGTGGGAATTTTGGGATGATTTTGGGGCCACTTTGGGGTAATTTTGGGTAGATTTTGGGGTGATTCTGGGTGGATTCTGGGTGGATCCTGGGTGGATTCTGGGGTGATTTCGGGGGGATTTTTGGGATGACTTTGTGGTAATTTTGGGTACATTTTGGGGTGATTCTGGGTGGATTCTGGGGTAATTTTGGGGTGACTGCGGGATGATTTCTGGGTGGATTTTGGGGTCATTTTGGAGTCACTTTGTGGTAATTTTGGGTGGATTTTGGGGTGATTCTGGGTGGATTCTGGGTGGATCCTGGGCAGATTCTGGGCAGATTCTGGGGTCATTCTGGGTGGATTTTGGGGTCATTTTGGGGTCATTTTGGATGATTTTGGGTGGATTTTGAGGTAATTTTGGGGTCACTTTGTGGTAATTTTGGGTGGATTTTGGGGTGATTCTGGGTGGATTTCGGGGTAATTTTGGGATGACTGTGGTAATTTTGGGTGGATTTTGGGGTGATTCTGGGGTGATTCTGGGTGGATTTTGGGTGGATCCTGGGCAGATTCTGGGTGGATTCTGGGGTGATTCTGGGGTGATTCTGGGGTGGATCCTGGGTGGATTTTGGGGTGATTTGGGGTGGATTTTGGGGTGATTCTGGGGTCACTTTGGGCAGATCCCGGGCCCCCCGGGGCGCACCTTGCTGGGGCTGCGGCCGTCCTTGTCCCCGTCCTTGGGCAGGGCGCTCAGAGACTGCGTCCGCCGTTTGCCCGGAGCCAGCGGCAGCGGCAGCTCCGGGGCCACCAGCGAGGACAGGAACCTGGGGACACGGGGGACACGTGGGGACACCATGGAGACACTGAGGGGACAGCCCTGGGACAGCCCTGGGACACAGGGGACAGCCCTGGGACAGCCCAGGGACACGGGGGGACACGTGGCGACAGGCCTGGGACACGTGGGGACACATGGGGACACAGGGGACAGGCCTGGGACATGTGGGGACACGTGGGGACAGCCCAGGGACAGCCCTGGGACACCTGGGGACACATGGGGACACTTGGGGACACGTGGGGACACCCCAGGGACACGTGGGGACACCGTGGGGACACCGAGGGGACACGTGGGGACAGCCCTGGGACACGTGGGGACACATGGGGACACGTGGGGACAGCCCTGGGACACCATGGGGACACGTGGGGACACTGTGGGGACAGCCCTGGGACACCCCTGGGACACGTGGGGACAGCCCAGGGACATGTGGGGACATGTGGGGACATGTGGGGACACGTGGGGACAGCCCAGGGACAGCCCAGGGACACGGGGGGACACGTGGGGCCACTGAGGGGACACGTGGGGACACCGTGGGGACAGCCCTGGGACAGCCCTGGGACACCTGGGGACACATGGGGACATGTGGGGACACCGAGGGGACACCCCTGTGACAGCCCTGTGACAGCCCTGGGACACGTGGGGACATGTGGAGACACCGTGGGGAGACCCTTGGGACACAGAGGACACCCCTGGGACACGTGGGGACACTTGGGGACATGTGGGGACACCGTGGGGACAGCCCAGGGACAGCCCTGGGACACGTGGGGACAGTGTGAGGACACAAGGGACAGAGACAGGGACATGGACACAGGGACACAGGGTGACAAGGACAGGGTCACAGGGTCACAGGGTCACGGTGTCACAGTGTCACAGTGTCACAAGGTGACAATGTCCCAGGGTGACAAGCGTCACAAGGTCAGAGGGCGACAAGGTGACAAGGACAGGGTCACAGGGTCCCAGGGTCATGGTGTCACAAGGTGACAACGTCCCAGGGTGACAAAGTCACAGTGTCACAATGTCCCAGGGTGACAAGGTGACAAGGACAGGGTCACAAGGTCACAGGGTCACGGTGTCACAAGGTGACAAGGTGACAAGGTGAGGGTCGCCCTGCCCCCTCGCGGCCCCGCCCCCCTCGCGGCCCCGCCCCCCTGGCGGCCCCGCCCCCACTCACGCGTCATCGTGGTCACTCTCGGTCTCGCTGTCCCCTCTGTCCCCTCGCGTCCCCCCCGCGGGCGGCTCCTCCTCGGTGGGCGTGGCCGTGGCGGCGGGGGGCGGGGCCGGGGGCGCGGCGGGGGGGGGGCTGGGGGGTCTCGTGGCCCCCCCACAACGACCCGGCTCCTGCCCGGGACCCCCCGGGGGCTCTGGGGCCACCGCCGCCACCTCGGGGGGCTCTGGGGACACACGGGGACACACGGGGACACGGGGTGTGGCCACAAAACATCCCAAAATTGTCCCCAAAAGATCCCAAATTTGTCCCCAAAAAATCCCAAATTTGTCCCCAAAAAATTCCAAATTTCTATCCAAAAAATGTCAAATTTGTCCCCAAAAAATCCCAAATTTGTCCCCCCAAAAAGTCCCAAATTTGTCCCCAAAAAATCCCAAATTTGTCCCCAAAACATCTCAAATTTGTCCCCAAAAAATCCCAAATTTGTCCCCAAAAATCCCAAATTTGTCCCCAAAAAATCCCAAATTTGTCCCCAAAAAATTCCAAATTGTCCCCAAAAAATCCCAAATTTGTCCCCCAAAAAATCCCAGTTATTTTTCTTAAAAATCCCAAATTTTTCCCCCCAAATTATGATATTTTTCTTCCAAAAATTGCAAATCTTTTTACCCAAAATATCCCAACTTTTTCCCCAAAAATCCCAAATTTTTTCCTCCAAAAAATCCCATTTTTTCCCCAAAAATCCCAATTTTTTTCCCCAAAATTCTTAATTTTTTCCCCCCAAAATTATATTTTTCTTCAAAGAATTTCATTTTTTCCCCAAAAAATCCCAATTTTTTCCCCAAAAAATCCGTTTTTTACCCAAAAAATCCCAATTTTTTCCCCAAAAAATCCCATTTTTCCCCCAAAAAATTATAATATTTTTCTTCAAAAAACCTCAGTTTTTTACCCAAAAATCCCAAATTTTTCCCCAAAAATCCCAATTTTCCTCCAGAAAAATCCCATTTTTTTCCCCAAAAACTCCCAATTTTTTCCCCCCAAAATTACAATATTTTTCTTCAAAAAACCTCAATTTTTTACCCCAAAAATCCCTTTTTTTTTTCCCAAAAAATCCCAATTTTTTCCCCAAAAAAATCCCATTTTTTTCCCATTTTTCCCCCCAAAAACCCCAAATTTTTCCCCCCAAAAATCAAATTTTTCCCCCCCCCAAAAAAGCCCCAACTTTCAGGGCGTGGCTTGGGGGGGCGTGTCTAACGAAAAGGGGCGTGTCTTACCTTTGCTGTGGGCGGCGGGTGGGGGATGGGAGACGGGCTGGAGGCCGGGGGGGGGATGGGGGGCGGCGTCCGGTTGGCTGGGGGCCAGGAAAGGCACCAGGGAGTGCCACGGGAACACGGGGACAGAGCGCGGCTCCACGTTGGTCCACACTGAGGGGACACAGAGGGGACACGTGTGACACACAGGGGACATTGTGGGGACATCATGGTGACAGCCCTGACACCGTGTGACATCATGGGGACATCGTGGGGACATCGTGGGGACAGCCCTGAGAGGGGACAGAGCGCGGCTCCACGTTGGTCCACACTGAGGGGACAGGAGGGGACACGTGTGGGGACACGTGTGACATCATGGGGACATCGAGGGGACACTGAGGGGACAGCCCTGACACCGTGTGACATCATGGGGACAGCCCTGAGAGGGGACAGAGCGCGGCTCCACATTGGTCCACACTGAGGGGACAGAGGGGACACGTGTGGGGACATGTGTGACATCATGGGGACATCATGGGGACAGCCCTGACACCGTGTGACATCGTGGGGACAGCCCCGAGAGGGGACAGAGCGCGGCTCCACGTTGGTCCACACTGAGGGGACAGAGGGGGGGACATCAGGGGACAGCTGGGGACACGTGTGGGGACAGCCACAACCAGCCCTGAGACTGTGTGACATCATGGGGACACCGTGTGACATCATGGGGACAGCCCTGAGACAGTGTGACACCATGGGGACATCGTGGGGACACTGAGGGGACAGCCCTGGGACTGTGTGACACTTTGAGGACACTCAGGGGACAGCTGGGGACAGCCCTGACACTGAGGGGACACTGAGGGGACACTGACGGGACAGCCCTGGGACTGTGTGACATCGTGGGGACATTGGGGACACCCCCTGAGGGGGAGGGGACACAGCCAGGGCTGTCCCCTGAGGGGTGTGACAGCGCAGGGACACGGTGGGGACACTGCTGGGACACCCCCGGGGTCACAGGTGACATCAGGGGTGTCACTACAGGGTCACAGGTGACATCAGGAGTGTCACTGCGGGGTCAGGTGACGTCACAGGTGTCCCCACAGAGTCACAGGTGACATCACAGGTGTCCCCACAGGTGTGTCACAGGGTCCCAGGTGACATCAGGGGTGTCACTGTGGGGTCAGGTGACATCACAGGTGTCCCCACAGGTGTGTCACAGGGTCCCAGGTGACATCAGGGATGTCACTATGGGGTCAGGTGATGTCACAGGTGTCACTACAAGGTCACAGGTGACATCAGGGATGTCACTGTGGGGTCAGGTGATGTCACAGGTGTCCCCACAGAGTCACAGGTGACATCAGGGGTGTCACTGCGGGGTCAGGTGACGTCACAGGTGTCCCCACAGGTGTGTCACAGGGTCACAGGTGACATCAGGGATGTCACTATGGGGTCAGGTGATGTCACAGGTGTCACTACGAGGTCACAGGTGACATCAGGGGTGTCACTATGGGGTCAGGTGATGTCACAGGTGTCACTACAAGGTCACAGGTGACATCAGGGGTGTCACTGTGGGGTCCCAGGTGACACAGGTGACCCCCTGACACACCTGAACCCCTCCTCAGGTGTCCCTGAGCTCACCTGAGGGGACACCTGAGGGACAGGGGACATTTGGGGACACGCCCCAAAAATCAACTTTAAACCCTCAAAATTCACTCAAAATTCCCAAAAATCAACTTTAAACCCTTAAAATCAACTGAAAACTCCCCAAAATTCACTCAAAACTCCCCAAAAATCAACTTTAAACCCTCAGAATCAACTTTAAACCCTCAAGATTCACTCAAAACTCCCCCAAATCGCCTCAAAACCGCCTAAAATCACCCCAAAACTCCTTAAAATCACCTCAGGGCCTCCCAAAAATTCACTCAGGACGCACAAAATTAATTCAGAACACCCAAAAATCACCTCAAAACACCCAAAAATCAACTCAGAATTCCTAAAATCAACTCAAAACACCCAAAAATCAACTCAGAACCTCCAAAAATCGCCTCAGAATTCCCAAAATCCACCCACAACATCCCAAAAATCAACTCAGAGTCCCTCAAATCACCTCAGAACCTCCTAAAAACCCCAAATTCCCTAAAAAACCCAAAATCCCCTAAAAAACCCCAAATCCCCTAAAAAATCCAAATTTCCTAAAAACCCCCAAACACCCTAAAAATCCACAAATTCCCTAAAAATCCCTAAATTCCCTAAAACCCCCCAAATTCCCTAAAAATCTCCAAATTTCCTAAAAACCTCCAAATTCCCTAAAAAACCCCAATTCCTAAAAATCCTTAAATTCCCTAAAAAAACACCAAATTCCCTCACAAACCCCCTCAAAAATCTGAACCCTCAAATCTCTTCACACAAACCCCAAATTCCCTCACAGAGACCCCAAATTCCCTTTAAAAACCCCAAAATCTCCTCACAAAAACCCGAAATTCCCTCACAGAAACCCCAAATTCCCTTTAAAAACCCCAAATTCCCCTAAAAAACCCCAAAATCTCCTCACAAAACCCCCAAATTCCCTCAAAACCCCCAAATTCCCTTTAAAAACCCCAAATTCCCCTAAAAAACCCCAAAATCTCCTCACAAAAACCCCAAATTCCCTGAAAAACCCCAAATTCCCTTTAAAAACCCCAAAATCCCAAATCCCCTCATGGATGTGAACCCCAAATTCCCTCAAGAACCTGAAATCTCCTCACATAAACCCCAAATTCCCCTAAAAACCCCCAAATCTCTTCAGAGAAACCCCAAATCCCAAATTCTCTCACTGAGCCGAACCCCAAATCCCCTCACACAGACCCCAAATCTCTTCAGGGACCCCAAATTCCCCTAAAAAACCCCAAATCCCCTCACGGATCTGAACCCAAATCCCCTCACAGAGACCCCAAATTCCTTTAAAAAACCCCAAATCGCCTCAGACAAACCCCAAATCTCTTCATGGACCCCAAATTACCTCACAGACCCCAAATCTCCTCACAAAAACCCCAAATCCCAAATTCTCTCACTGATTCGAACCCCAAATCCCCTCACAAACCTCAAATCTCCTCACGAACCCCAAATTCCCTCACGGAACCCCCAAATTCCCCTAAAAACCACCAAATCTCCTCAGACAAACCCCAAATCTCCTCACACAAACCCCAAATTCCCTTAAAAAAACCCAAATCTCTTCAGGGACCCCAAATTCCCCTAAAAACCCCAAATCTCCTCACGGATCTGAACCCAAATCCCCTCACGGAACCCCCAAATCTCCTCACACAAACCCCGAACCCCCTCACGGACCCCAAATCTCCTCACGGACCCCAAATTCCCCTAAAAACCCCAAATCGCCTCAGACAAACGCCGAAATCCCCTCAAGAGACCCCAAACCCCCTCACGAACCCCAAAATTCCCCTAAAATCGGCCAAATCGCCTCAGACAAACCCCAAATCCCCTCACAGACCCCAAATCTCCTCACGGACCCCAAATCCCCTCACGGAACCCCCAAATTCTCCTAAAAACCGCCAAATCGCCTCACGAAACCCCAAATCTCCTCACAAACCTCAAATCTCCTCACAAAAACCCCCAAACCCCTTCACGGACCCCAAATCGCCTCACGAAACCCCAAATCCCCTCACAGAGACCCCGAACCCCCTCACAGGGACCCCAAATCTCCTCACGGACCCAAATTTCTCCTAAAAACCACCAAATCGCCTCAGACAAACCCCGAAATCCCCTCACGGACCCCAAATCCCCTCACAGAGACCCCAAATCTCCTCATGGACCCCAATTTCTCCTAAAAACCCGCCAAATCGCCTCACAAAAAACCCAAATCTCCTCACAGAGACCCTAAATCTCTTCATGGACCCCAAAATTCCCCTAAAAACCACCAAATCGCCTCACACAAACCCCAAACCCCCTCATGGACCCCCAAATCTCCTCACGGAACCCCCAAATTCCCTTAAACACCGCCAAATCGCCTCACAAAAACCCGAATCCCCTCACAAAAACCCGAATCCCCTCACAAAAACCCGAATCCCCTCACGGAACCCCCAAATCCCCTCACGGACCCCAAATCTCCTCACACAAACCCCGAACCCCCTTCGCGGGCCCCTCCCGGAACCCCCCCAAAACCCGCCCCTCCCCCATCGCCGCCGTCCCCTCCCCTCCCCCACCCCTCCCCCCCCGTCCCCGAAGCCCCCCTCCCCTCCCCCTCCCCCCGCACTGACCGAACATGCCGAGGGCCCGGCGCGGTGGGGGCAGGGCGGCGGAGGAGGAGGACATGGCGGCGGCCGTGAGGGGAGGGGGGGGGGGGGATGGGCACGGCGGGAGGAGGAGGAGGATGAAGCTTATCTTTTATCCCCTCCCCCTCCCGCGGCTTTTGGATATTAAATAAAAATTATATATATTTTTTTAAAAGGGGGGGGTTAAAAACGGAGAAAATGAACCCGAAAGGGAGGAGGAGGAGGGGTGGGGGAGGGGTCCCCGGTTCGCGGGGCCGCCGCCCGCGCCCGCCGAGCGCGCGCGCTCTGCGCCCAGGGGGCGGGGCGCGAAAAGCCACGCCCCCTCCTCCCCTCAAACCACGCCCCCCCTCCTCATCCCCCCGCCGCTCCCATTGGCCGGCCGCGCCCGCGCATGCAAATGGCGGCGGAGATGATTGGGCGAGGCGCGCGCGTATGCAAATGAGGGCGCCCCCGCCCCGCCCCCGCCCACTCCCGCCCTCCCCCGCGCGGCCGAGGCGTATGCAAATGAGGGCCCGGGAAAAGGGGGAGGGGCGAAAGGCAGGGTGTTCCCGCCCCCGCGCTCGGCGCTGATTGGCCGGAAGCCGCGCGCGTATGCAAATGAGGAAGGGGGGCGCCCTCCCCGCCCCCACCGCTTCGGGTTTATGGGGGGAGGGGGAGGGGAATGGGGGGAGGGTGCGCGCGCAGCGAGGGGAGAGGCCACGCCCACTCCCCCTCAGAGAGGAGAGGCCACGCCCACTCCCCCTCAGAGAGGAGAGGCCACGCCCATTTCCCCCCTGGGGACAGGCCACGCCCTTTCCGAGCCCGCCGAGGACACGCCCACTCCGAGAGGCGAAAGTGACGTCACCGCGAGGCGACACCACCTGGCGGAGCACTGCCTCCGGCTCTGACGTCACCGTGACGTCACCAACACGCAGAAACCGACCACAACGGCACCGGCGCGGCTCTGACGTCACTGTGACGTCACCGTGACTCGAGACAACAACGTTACCACAGCTCTGACGTCACTGTGACGTCACCACGACACCGACTCCGCCGTGACACCCCTAATACAAACTGTGACGTCACAGTGACGTCACCAACGCGCAGCGACCCTCCACGACAGCCCTGACGCTGCTATGACATCACCGTGACGTCACTGTGATGTCACCACAACACGACAACTCTGTGACCTCACTATGACCTGTGACCTCACCGTGACCTCGCCGTGACCTCACTGTGACATCACCGCTGTGACGTCACCAACACACCGCTATGACATCACCACAGCCCCGTCCCTTTGCCACGCCGTGACATCACCACTGACGTCACCTGTGACGTCACAATCCTTCTGATGTCACCCGTGACGTCACCACCTGCCCCCCAAAAAACTGCCCCAAACTCCCCCAAAAACCCTCCCAAAAAAACCCCAAAATTCTCCAGAGCCCCGAAAAATCCCCAACTCACCCCAAATTCCCCCGACCCCCAAAAAATCCCCCCAAAAACCCCCCAAACCCCTTCAGACTCCCCCCAAAAAACCCCAAAATCCCTTCAGACCCCCCAAATTCCCCCCAAAAATCCTCAAGATTCTCCAAAATCCCCCCAAAAAACCCTCCCGACCCCCAAAAAACCCCCCAAAAATCCCCCAGATTCTCCAAAATCCCCCAACGCTCCCTAAAACTGCCCAAATCCCCCCAAATTCTCCCCAAACTCTTCAGAACCCTCCCAACTTCCTCCAAAACTCCTCCAGAGCCCCAAAATCCCTCAAAATCCCCCAAAATCCCCTCAAAATCCCCCCAGAATCCCCCCAAACCTCCCAAAATTCCTCCAGACTCCCCAAATCCCCCCCAAACCTCCTCAAAACCCCCCCAAACCTCCCCAAATCCCCTCCCCCCCCAAACCTCCCCAAATTCCCCCCAAAATCCCCCAAACCCCCCCAAACCCCCCCAAACCTACTCAAAACCCCCCCAAACCTCCCCAAATCTCCCCCAGACCCGCCAATCCCCTCCCCCACCCTCCAAATCCCCTCCAAACTCCCCAAATCCCCTCCCTCACCCTCCAAATCCCCCCCAGACCCCCCCCAGAGCCCCCAAATCCCCTCCCCCACCCCCCAAACCTCCCCAAATTCCCCCCAAAATCCCCCCAATCCCCCCAGACCCCCCCAATCCCCTCCCCCACCCTCCAAATCCCCCCCCAGACCCCCCCAATCTCCTCCCCCCCCGCCCCTCCCCCCCCCGGGGCCGTACCTGTGCCGGGTCTCCCCATGACGATCTCTTTCCTGGGGGCGGGGGTCGGGGGGCTCCCGAACTCTCCGGGCACCAGCAGCGGCAGGAGGGCGGCGGGGGAGGGGTGAAAGGCCACGGGCTGCAGCGGGGGAGCCCCGAAATGCGCCGGGGGGGTTCTCTCGGGGCTGGGGGGGGTGGGGCCGGTGGGGGAGGGGCGGTTGGGGCCTCGGAGGCGCCCGGCGTTGATGGGCACGGGAGCGGCCAAGGTGGGTTTTGGGGGAGGGGCTAAAGGGCGGGGGCGGGGCGGAGGTGGGTGGTGATGATGATGATGATGGTGGTGGTGATGATGAGGAGGAGGATGATGATGGTGAGGGTCAGGAGGCAAAGGGACCTCGGGGTTGCGGACGATGACGGGAGAACCTCGAGGCACCGCCGGGATCCTCCGAGCGCCGGGGCCCGGATCCGCCGTGAGGCCGGCGGGAGAACGGGGCGAGAAGAGGGGCGACAAGGCCCTGAACACCGCCCCTCCCCCACCCCCTGCCCCTCCCCCATCCTGAGCTTCCTCCGTTTTACGCTTCCCGGGATTCAGCGGCACCGTGAAGGTTAAAGTGGGTTGGAAAACCGGCGGGACGCCGGACGAAGGTCTGGGGCGAGGAGGAGGAGGAGGAGGTGGGGGAGGGGGAGGGGGAGGTGGGGGAGGGGGAGGAGGGCTCAGCCCTTCCCCAGGCCGAGGCGTCCCGGCGCTCAGGTGTCTGCCGCGCGCTCGAGGCGACGCCGTGACGGGGCTGAAATTGGCCGGCCGGAAACCGAAGAGAGGCGACGGCGACGGCGAAGGAGTCGGGGAAAAAGGAGATTGAGTCGAAGCCGGGGAAAAACTCGGAGTCCCCGAGCGGGAGCTGCCCAGAGACACCAACATCACGGCGGCTTCGCACTCGTCGAACTCGAACCGCGACAAATCCGGGTTGGGAGGAGGAGGAGGAGGAGGAGGAGGGTGAGGAGGATGACGAGCTCGGCCGTCGCCTTCGCTCTCCCGCGACGTCTCGTCCCCTCCCCAGTCGAAATCGGCGCTGCCACCCCTGGGTGCTCCCCCCGGGGGTCCCCCCGCGCGGCCGTCGGGGAGCCCCTCGAGCTCTTTGGTGCGCATGGAGAGGTGGCGCGAGCAGAAACCGCGGCGCTGCGACTCCTTGGTGCAGCCGTCGCGGGAGCACAGGCGCCTCCACTGCTTCCCGTTGAACTTCTTCCTGATGCCGTTGGGCGTGCAAACGACGTCGCCTTTTTTATATTTGGGCTGCGGCGTGCCCGGAGGAGCCGAGGTTGGAGCAGCGGCGGCGGGACGCGGCGGTTGTTGCGGCGTTGATTGTTGTAAAGTCGAGCTTAATTTGGACACTTCGGCATCTTCGGGTTGTTTAGGCGCTGTTTCATCCTCCTCATCCTCGCCGCCGTCGCCGTGAGGAGGCCACGGAGGCCGCAGCAGGCGGAGGCCGGAGCGCGGCACCCAAACGGGCGGGGCGGGAGGAGGCGGCACGAAGCGCACGCGGTACGACGGCGGCTTGGCGCTCACCTCCACCACCGTCCCCGGCCTGTACAGCGTCTCGGCGGGATCCAAACGGGCGCAAACCTCGGTGCCCACCCCCAGCGAGCCGGCGGGAGGCGTGGCGTCCAAAACCACGGCGGGGAGGGGGTCTCCGAGGAAACCGCCGTCGAGGAAAGTGAGGGCGCGGTCGCCCGAGAACTGCACGCCGAGCTCGTGGCCGCGCCGCAGCTGCTTGAGGACGGCGGGCCGGAAGACGCCGTCGCGGAGCGCCAGGACGCGCTGGCAGCGCAGCCGGCGGAAGGCGGCCTCCAAAGGTGGGGAGGGGGCGTCGGGTTGGGGGGAGGGAGGGCCCAGGAGGGGCTCCGCTCTTCCTCCTCCTCCTCCTCCTCCTCCTCCTCCTCCTCCTCCTCCTCCTCCTCCTCCTCCAGCGGCGGCCTCATCGTCGGCGGAGTGTTCGCTCGCTGTGTCCGTGCTGGAGCAGCCGCTGCCCGCGGCGTCTCCTCCTCCTCCTCCTCTTCCTCCTTCTCCTCCTCTTCCTCCCTCCCCGAAGCCTTCCTCCCCGCCGGGGGTCGCCGCCGGGGGTTTTTTGCGCGGGGCGCGGGATTTGAAAGTGGTGGTCTTACGGCTGGGAGGGGGAGGGGAGGAGGAAGAGGAGGAGGAGGAGGGTGGGGGAAGGGGGAGGGCGAGGGGGTCGGGAGGGGGAGGGGAGGATGAGGAAGAGGAGGGGAGGGGGTCGTGGAGGGGGAGGGGTTTAGGGCGGCAAGGGGGAGGGGGGGCGGGGCCGGGGCGGGGGGTGGAGGAAGAGGAGGAGGAAGAGGAGGAGGAAGAGGAAGAGGAGGAGGAAGAGGAGCCGCCGGCCTTCCTCGCCGGCTTCATCGTCCTCCCGCCGGGCCGGCGCCGTGGGGTCCTGCGGGGGGAGGGGAACATTGAGGAGGGGGAGGGTCAGATTTTGGGTGACCCCCCCCCCCAAAAATAATCAAAAAACCCCAAAAATCCCCCCCCAAAAACCTCAAAAATCCCCCCCAAAAACCTCAAAAATCCCCCCAAAATCCTCTTGGGGTGACACTCGGAGGGGGAGGGGCTCTGACCTTTGACCCCCACCAAATAACATCCGGGTGACAACTCGCGACCCCCCCCAAAAAAAAACTGAGTTTGGGAAACCTCAAATTGGGGGAGGGGCGCCCCAAAATTCAGCCCGGGGGGGGGGGATGGGGTGTCACCGCCCCTCCCCCACCCCGTGTCCCGCTGGGGGGGGGGGGGGGGTCACGAGTGACACTTTGAGGAGGGGGGGAGGGGCCGCCCCCCAAACACCCCCCTCCCCCACCCCCCAAACTTTAGGGGGACACCCCAATTCCGGAGGGGGAGGGGTGGAGACACTTTTCCGGGGGTGTGACACGTCACCAAACCCCTCCCCCCACGCCCCGCCCCCTTTCCCCGCCCCTTTGGGGGGTCCCTGTGACCCCCCCCGGGGCCCCCCCCCGGTACCTGCGCCCCCCCCGCGGCCTCCGGACCCGCGGGAGCCCCTTTTTTTACTCCGGCCCCGACAAAATGGTGAATGAACCGGGAGCAGCCGCGGGAGCGGCCAATCAGCGCCCACAACCGCGCGATTGACAGCCGCGCCGCCCAATCGGCGCCGCGATCCCCGCGCCGGCGTCCCGCCCCCCCTCGGCGCTGACAGTGACCAATGGCGGCGCGCAGGGGGCGGGGCCGGGCGTACAGTAGCCAATGGGAAGAGGGAAGGGGCGTGGCTTGAGCCGCTTGTTTACCTTGCGGCGTCTAAAGGGGAGAGGAGGAAAAGGGGCGGGGCTTCGCGCGGTGCACGCCGGGATCGCACCCCCCCTCCTCATTGCGGCCTACGACTCCCGGCATGCCCCGCGCCGCGCAACGCCCCACGGGAAGGCGAGGCCCCGGCAGGACTCCAACTCCCGGCATGCCCCGCGCGGCCACGCCCACACCCCCCCGCCCCTCCCCCCCCCCCTCCGCGAGTCCGGCTTGGTGTGGGGGGGGGGAGTGGGGGAGGGGCAGCCGCACCCCCCCCCTTTAAAAAAAAAAAAAAAAAAAAAAAAAATTTTAAAAATCAAATCAAATTAAAAAATCAAGCGGGCGAAAGCTCCCGGCATCTCATTAGCATGTCATTAGCATATCGCATGAGCTCACCCCCCCGGCGGCGGCTCCCGGCGCCCTCCGGCCGCGGCCGGGCCCCTCGCGCTTCCCCTCAGCAACAGCGGAGCCGCCGCCGCCGCCGGCCAATCAGCGCCCGCGCCGGCCCCGCGGACACGCCCACCCCGCCCCCCACGTGGGGCCGGAGGGGGCGTGGTTAAACGCGGCCAATGAGCAGCCGGGGCGGCCGAGCGATGAGGTCACCGCGGCGCGCGGTGATTGGTGGAAGGGGTTGGCCAATCGCAGGGGGTGGGGGGGGGGGAGTGTGTGACACGCTGGAGATGAGGAGGCCACGCCCCCTTTTGGGGTTTAGGCACGCCCCCTGTGGGTGATGGACACGCCTTTTTTAAGCGCTTGGCCACGCCCCCTCGCTGCGCAGGCGCGGTGTGGCGCTGCCTCAGTTTCCCCTCCCCCCATAGAGCTCCGCCCCCCGAGGGGCGTGGCCAAACCCGCGCGTGGTGGGGGCGTGTCCAAGCCCCGCCCCCGCCGCCGCTTTTCCGGCCGCTCATTAAACCTGAATAATTAATGAGGCTATTTATAGCCCGCCGGGGGGGGGGGGGGGAGGGGCGGCGGCGCCAGGCTCCGGAGAAGGGGGAGGGGCGCGAAGGGGCGTGGCCACATCCACGTGCGCCTCCCACGTGCCCGCAACGGCCCCGCCCCTTTCCCCACCCCCCACTCCCCAAAAACCCACCCGGGGGGGGGGTCTCGGGGGTGGGGGAGGGGCCGGGGGAGGGTCTCGCTCGGCGATTCGCTGATGCGAAGAGGAGTGGGCGTGGCTCGCCGAGCGGAGTGGGCGTGGCTTGTCGCCATGGGGACGCGGCGCTGACGCGCGCGGCGAGGAGGGGCGTGGCCGGAGCGGCGGTGGGCGTGGCCGGGCGGGGGTGGGGGAGGGGCGGGAGCGCGGGGGGTGGGGGGAGGGGGGGGCGAGCGCGACGGCGGCGGCAGCGGAGCCATGAAGACTCCGGCGGACGCAGGTGAGAACTGCGGGGCCCCCCCCCCCCCCAAAAAAAATCACCCCTCCCCCCCCTCGGGATGGGGGGAGGGGCAGCACGGTGGGGGGGGGGGGAAACTTTTTAATTTTTTTTTTTTGGGGGGGGGGGTTCATCCCACGCGGGAGGAGGAGGAGAGGGGGGGAGGGGTGGAACTTTGCCCTCCCCCTCCCCCCTCCCCGCTGAAAGTTTCCCTCCCCCCACGCGCGTGACCCTCCCCCCCTCCCCCAATCGATTTTTTGTTTTTTTAGGGGGGGGAGTCGCCCCTCAGTTTTCCCCTCCCCCCACCTTTCCCACGGGCCCCGCCGGAGTTTTTTCGGGACCTGTTGCTTCCCCTCCCCCCACACCCACCGCCGCCCCTCCCCCCCCCCCTCCCCCCCCCTTTAAACCCCCCCTCGACCCCTCCCCCACCCCGGGGGGGGCTCCTCCCCTCCCCCCACGCGTGGGGAAGGGAGGGGGGGGTGTGGGGGTGGGTGGGGGAGGGGCGCTGCCACGTTGTGTGTTTTGGCTGAGGGGGGGAGGGGCCGTCTCGCCCCCTCCCCCTTTCCCTCCCCTCCCCTCCCCCCGCAGCTTTTCCAGGCTTTAATTAACGCGGGGGGGGGGGGGGCGGGTTAATTAGAAGAGTTTAATTAAGCAAAGATTCTTCCCCCCCCTCCCCCCACGCCCCCCTCCCCGCCCCTCCCCCCCCCATGGACCCGCCCGGGCCGGTTCAAACTTGTCCCCTCCCCCCTCCCATAGCGCTGGCCACGCCCCTCCCCTTCAAGCCACGCCCCCAAGCCACGCCCCTCCCCCCATTAATTAGCGCCCCCTAGTGGAGGGGCGGCGACCCCCCGAAACAACTTTTGGGGGGAGGGGGCAAAAAGGGGGGGGGGGAGGGGCTGGAATTTGGGGGGTGGGGGAGGGGCGCCAAGTTTGGGGGCGGAGCCCAAAAGTTTCCGAGTCGCCGAATTTGGGGGTCCCGGGGCCGAGTTTGGGGATCCCGGGGGAGAATTTGGGGGTCCCGTTTTTGGGGGTCCCAGGGGAGAATTTGGGGGTCTCAGGGGCGGATTTGGGGGGTCCCGGGTCCCGTTTTTTGGGGTCTCAGGTCCCGTTTTGGGGGGTCCCGGGGCTGAATTTGGGGGTCCGGTTTTTAGGGGTCCCTGGACCCGTTTTTTGGGGGTCCCAGGTCCCGTTTCTGGGGGTCCCGATTTGAGGGTCCCGGGGGTGGTTTTTGGGGGTCTCAGGGGCGATTTTGGGGGTCCCGGGTCCCGTTTTTGGGGTCCCGAGGGCGATTTTGGGGGTCCCGATTTGGGGGTCCCAGGTCCCATTTTTGGGGGTCCCAGGGGAGAATTTGGGGATCCCGTTTTTGGGGGTCCCGATTTGGGGGGTCCCGGGGCTGAATTTGGGGGTCCCAGGGGCGATTTTGGGGGTCCCGATTTGGGGGGTCCCAGGTCCAGTTTTTTGGGGTCCCGGGGGCGGATTTGGGGGTCCCGGGTCCTGTTTTTGGGGGTCCCAATTTGGGGGTCCCAGGGGAGAATTTGGGGGTCTCAAGTCCCGTTTTTGGGGGTCCCGTTTTGGGGGGTCCCGGGGCCGATTTTGGGGGTCCCGGGTCCCGTTTTTGGGGGTCCAGATTTGGGGGTCCCGGGGCTGAATTTGGGGGGTCCCGGGTCCCGATTTTGGGGGTCCCGTTTTTGGGGGTCTCAGGTCTCGTTTTTGGGGGTCCCGGGGCCGATTTTGGGGTCCCGGGGGAGAATTTGGGGGTCCCGTTTTTGGGGGTCCCAGGGGCGGATTTGGGGGTCCCGATTTGGGGGTCCCGGGGGCGATTTTGGGGTCCCAGGTCCCGTTTCTGGGGGTCCCGATTTGGGGGTCCCGGGGGTGGTTTTTGGGGGTCCCAGGGACGATTTTGGGGGTCCCGATTTGGGGGTCCCGGGGGAGAATTTTGGGGTCCCTGGACCCGGTTTTGGGGGTCCCAGGGGAGAATTTGGGGGTCCCAGGTCCCGTTTTTTGGGGTCCCGGGTCCTGGTTTTGGGGGTCCCGATTTTGGGGTCCTGGGGCTGAATTTGGGGGTCTCAGGTCCCGTTTTTTGGGGTCTCGGGTCCCGTTTTTGGGGGTCCCGGGGGAGAATTTGGGGGTCCCGTTTTTGGGGGTTCCGGGGGCGATTTTGGAGTCCCGTTTTGGGGGGTCCCAAGTTCCGTTTTTGGGGGTCCCGATTTGGGGGTCCCGGGGCTGAATTTGGGCGTCCCGGGGCTGAATTTGGGGGTCTCAGGTCCCGTTTTTGGGGGTCCCGGGGCCGAATTTGGGGGTCTCAGGGGCGGATTTGGGGGTCCCGATTTGGGGGTCCCAGGTCCCGTTTTGGGGGGTCCCGATTCCCGTTTTTTAGGGGGGGTCTCGACTTTTGGGGTCCCGAGTTTTCGTAGGGTCGCGTTTGGGGTCCCCGCTCTGGTTTCGGGGGGTCCCGGGGGCGATTTGGGGGTCCCCGACTCTTTCCGAGGGGCTCTGCCGGGTTTGGGGGGTCCCGGGGTTGATTTTTGGGGGTCTCTGGTTTTGGGGGGTCCCGGAGCAGTTTTTTGGGGGGTCCCTGAGTTCTTTTGGGGGTCCCAGTCCCGGTTTTGGGGGTCCCGGGGTTGATTTTTGGGGTCTCTGGATGATTTGGGGGGGTCCCTGTGTTGATTTTGGGGGTCCCGGGTTGTTTTTGGGGTCCCTGAGTCAATTTTTGGGATCCCCGAGTTGATTTTTGGATGTTTAGGGGGTCCCAGAGTCGATTTTGGGGGTCCCTGAGTCGATTTTTGGGGTCCCCGAGTTGATTTTTGGATTTTTTGGGGGTCCCAGAGTCGATTTGGGGGGTCTCCGAATTGATTTGGGGGGTCCTGAGTTGAATTTTGGGTGTTTTGGGGGGTCCCAGAGTCGATTTCGGGGGTCCCTGAGTTAAATTTTGGGGGTCCCGAGTTGAATTTGGGATGTTTTGGGGGTCCCGAGTTGATTTTGGGGGTCCCGAGTTGATTTTGGGTGTTTTTTGGGGTCCCAAGTTGACTTTGGGATGTTTTTGGGGGTCCCGAGTTGATTTTGGGGTGTTTTTGGGGTCCCTGAGTTAAATTTTGGGGGTCCCGAGTTGAATTTGGGATGTTTTGGGGTCCCAAGTTGACTTTGGGATGTTTTGGGGGTCCCGAGTTGATTTTGGGGGGTCCCGAGTTGATTTTGGGTGTTTTTTGGGGTCCCAAGTTGACTTTGGGATGTTTTTGGGGGTCCCGAGTTGATTTTGGGGTGTTTTTGGGGTCCCTGAGTTAAATTTTGGGGGTCCCGAGTTGAATTTGGGATGTTTTGGGGGTCCTGAGTTGATTTTTGGGTGTTTTTTGGGGTCCCGAGTTTATTTTGGGGGTCTCGAGTTCATTTTGGGTGTTTTTTGGGGGTCCCTTGTTGATTTTGAGTGTTTTTGGGGGGTCCCTGAGTTAAATTTTGGGGTCCCGAGTTGATTTTGGGTGTTTTGGGGGGTCCCGAGTTGAATTTTTGGGGGTCCCGAGTTGGTTTTGGGGTGTTTTTGGGGGTCCCGAGTTAAATTTTGGGTGTTTTTTGAGGGACCCGAGTTGAATTGGGGTGTTTTGGGGGGTCCCGAGTTAAATTTTGGGTGTTTTTTGAGGGTCCCGAGTTGAATTTGGGGTGTTTTTGGGGTCCCCGAGTTAAATTTTGGGGTCCCGAGTTGATTTTGGGGTGTTTTTGGGGGTCCCTGAGTTAAATTTTGGGGTCCCTTGTTAATTTTGGGATGTTTTTTGAGGGTCCCGCCCCGTTTTTTTGGGGGGGGGGTCGCGGGAACAGAGCCCCCATTGAGGCCGATGACGTCACCGGGCCGAGAACAGACCCCGAGTGTGTCCCGCCCCTCCCCCACCGCCCGCCCCTCCCCCACCCGGGGCCGCCGCCAGCGCGGGGGGGGGGAGGGGGGATGGGGGGGGGGGATGGGGGGCCCCAGACCCGAGATTTGGGGGCATTTGGGGGGATTTTGGGAATTTTTGGGGATTTTGGGGGGTTTTGGGGCGATTTTGGGGATTTGGGGGATTTTTGGGGCGATTTTGGGGGATTTTGGGGGATTTTGGGGATTTTTAGGGGGTTTTGGGGCGATTTTAGGGGGTTTTGGGACCTTTTGGGGGGGTTCGGATCATTTTGGGGTTATTTTGGTGATTTGGGAGGGTTTTGGTGACTTTTGGGGTGATTTTGGGGGATTTTGGGGCGATTTGGGGGTTTTTGGGGGGTTTTTGGGGTGACGTTTTTTGGGACGACAAATTTGGGGTGATTTTGAGGGATTTTGAGACGATTTTGGGGGGTTTTGGCGTTGTTTTGGGGAAGTTTGGGGGATTTTGGAGATTTTGGGGGGATTTGGGGGCGATTTGGGGCCATTTGGGGTTT
>JACEWE010000174.1:0-157907 GCA_014839755.1 Sylvia borin
GCGGCTAATCAGCAATTATTTGCTGTAATTAGTGGGTCAGGTGGTGGTAATCAGTGTGTTAATTAGTGTTTAAGGCCTGTTAATTAGTGCTTAAAGAGTAATAATTAGAGCCTAAAAGGTTTTAATTAGCGACTAATGGCTCTTAATTAGTGGCTGTTGGCTGTTTGTGTAAAACAGGTCTTAATTAGTAGTTAATTTGTGGTAATTAGTGCAAAGGAGGTGGTAAAAAGAAGCTAATGGGTGGCTATTAATAATTAATTTGTGTTAATTAGCGCCTAATAGGAAGTTCTTAGCATCTAGTAGATGGCAATTAGTGACTAACGGCTGCTAATTAGTGATCACTTAGTATTTATTAGGCGCAATTAGTATTTGAGGAATTAATAACTGGCTAAATTTGTGGTGTCGGGTCCTAATTAGCGATGACCCGCTGTTAATTAGTAACTAATGAGACCAAATTACGAACGAATAGGTGTTAATTAGCGCTTCACGCCCAATAATTACCAGATAACAGCCGCTAATTGCCTTTTAACCCATTAATTACCAACTACAACCAATCTATTGATGACCAATGGAGCGATTGCTGTCATTAATTGTTAATTAGCGCTAATTACGCTGATTGCAGGAGGTGCAGGACTCCCCCCAGCTGTGCCCCGGCAGTTTCCGGGTTTTCGTCGTTTCCGGAATTTTCCGCGGCCTCAAAACGCTCCAAAGGCACCGGTGGGGGCGGGGCCTAAAGGGGCGGGGCCCAAAGGGGGAGGGGCCCAAAGGGGCGGGGCTTAAAGGGTAATAAAAGAGGGCGGGGCTTTAACTGCCCTATATGGTGAAATGGGTGGGACTAGACTATGGAAATGGGCGGGGCTTAAACAGTAATTATGGTGAAAGGGCGGGGTTTGAAGAAGTGGGCGGGGCTTAAATTAAGGGGTTGGGTTAAAAATGGGCGGGGCTTCAGTGTGCCTTATATAAAGAATTTATTATGCAAAGATGGGCGGGGCTTGGGTAGGGTCTGCAGAGATGGGCGTGGCTTAAACAGGTGTTTTATGTAGAATGGGCGGGGCTTAAATGTGCCTTATATGGATTGGGGGCGTGGCTTAATCTGGGTTTATGCAGAAATGGGTGGAGTCTTGATGTGCGTTACATGGGTGAAGGGGCGTGGCTTAAGGGTGCTTTAAAGGGGAAATGGGCGGGGCTTAAACACATTTGTGGGGGATAGGGGCGTGGCTTAAGGTAGGATGGGAAAATAGGCGGGGCCTGCAGTAGGTGTGGCTCAAAGCGGACAAAAGGGCGGAGCTTCCCTGGGTTAATGAACCATTAATTAATTACCGAAGGCTCGTTAACGAGGCGCTGAAGGAGGAGCTGGGCCGGATCCACGCCCTGGAGCAGAGGACGCTGACGCCCGAGCAGTGGGAGGAGCAACGCGCTCATTAGCATAAATTTGCATACCCCCTTTTTAACTCTTTTCTTTCCCGACCTAATTTGCATGGATTTGCATAAATTAACACAGCGCGGCTGGGGTTCGCTTGAGGCCACGCCCCTTTTAGGGCCTTAAATGGGAAGAAATTAATGTGGGATAGCCTCTCATTTGCATAAATTTACATAAGGTCAATGTTGACCAAAGCCACGCCCACTTTAGAGCCTTAAATGGTAAAAAATGAACCTGGATCTAGCTCTCATTTGCATAAATCTGCATAATGGTAATAAACGTCTTTCACCTGAAGGCCGTGGGTGTGTCCGCGGGTTATTTGCATAAATTTGCATAATTTGGTGGGTTTTGGGGTCCTGTGAGGGGGAGGGGCTCCCAGTGCTCCCAGTTTGGGTTCCCAGTGCTCCCAGTTTGGGTTCCCAGATCTCCCAGTTTGGGTTCCCAGTGCTCCCAGTTTGGCCTCAGATCTCTCCCAGTGCTCCCAGTTCGAGTTCCAGCCCCTCCCAGTGCTCCCAGTTTGGGTTCCCAGCGCTCCCAGTTTGACTTCCGGGCTCTCCCAGTGCTCCCAGTTTGGGCTCCCAGATCTCCCAGTGCTCCCAGTTTGGGTTTAGGGCCCTCCCAGTGCTCCCAGTTTGGGTTCCCAGTGCTCCCAGTTTGGGTTCTGGCCCCTCCCAGTGCTCCCAGTGCTCCCAATTTGGGTTCCCAGTGCTCCCAGTGCTCCCAGTTTGAGCTCCCAGATCTCCCAGTTTGGGTTTCCAGCTCTCCCAGTTCTCCCAGTTTGGGCTCAGGGCCCTCCCAGTGCTCCCAGTTTGGGCTCCCAGTGCTCCCAGTTTAGGTTCCCAGTGTTCCCAGTGCTCCCAGTTTGGGTTCCCAGTGCTCCCAGTTTGGGCTCAGGTCTCTCCCAGTGCTCCCAGTTTGGATTTAGGGCCCTCCCAGTGCTCCCAGTTTGACTTCCGGGCCCTCCCAGTGCTCCCAGTTTGGGTTCCAGCCCGTCCCAGTGCTCCCAGTTTGGGCTCAGGGCTCTCCCAGTGCTCCCAGTTTGGGCTCAGGGCTCTCCCAGTGCTCCCAGTTTGGGTTCCCAGTGCTCCCAGTTTGGGTTCCAGACTCTCCCAGTTTGGGCTCAGGGCCCTCCCAGTGCTCCCAGTTTGGGTTTAGGGCCCTCCCAGTGCTCCCAGTTTGGGTTCCCAGTGCTCCCAGTGCTCCCAGTTTGGGTTCCCAGTGCTCCCAGTTTGGGTTCCCAGCTCTCCCAGTTCGAGCCCCCAGCACTTTTAATAGATCCCCCCCTCGCGGTGCATCGTGGGTAGCGCGGCGGAAATCACCCCCGTGTCCCGCAGTGCATTGTGGGTACCGAGGCACTTCCGCTCTATAGCGGCTTTCAGGCGGTGCATTGTGGGTACCGAGGCGGAACCAGCGCTCCTTTCCCGCAATGCACTGTGGGTACCGAGGCACTTCCGCTCTCTCCCGGAAACCCCTCGTTTCACGCGGTGCATTGTGGGTACCGAGGCGGAACCAACCCCTATCCATTCCCCCGCAGTGCATTGTGGGTACCGAGGCATTCCCACTCTCCCCTCAGGTAACCCCGACCCCGCCCAAACCTCCCACAGGTGAGCGGCCGCGCCCGAACCGGTTCGGACCAGTCGGAACCAGTCCCGGGCGGGTGCCATGGCGGCGGTGGCGCTGGCGGCGGCCCTCGGCGGCGGTTTGGTGGCCCTCGGCGGGGTTTTGGTGGCCGCCCGGGGCCGCGGTGACCCCGAAGGGCCGCGATTGGCGACACGGGCCCGAGCGGTGGCGCACAGGGGCGGTGAGAGGGGGCGTGGCCACGGCGGCAGGGGGAGGGGCTACCGCGGGTGGGGGAGGGGCGGCTTAAAAAAAAATAAAATCCGGGAGTTTTGGGGTTAAATTTTAATTTTTTTTTTTTTTGAGGGGAGGAGATTTTTTAAAATAGGTATTTAAAAAGGGTGGGGGTTTTAGGAATTGAAGGGGTGGGGGAGGGGCGGGAGGGTGGGGGAGGGGTGTGACCTCTCCGCCCCTCCCCCACCCTAAAAAATTCCCGGGGGTTTTTGGAGGGGGTTAAAAGATAATTAATTTAACTGATTTTTTTCTTTAATTTAACAAGTGTTTGTGGGGGATTTGGGGTGGGGGAGGGGCAGAGGGTGGGGGAGGGGCGGGATGGTGGGGGAGGGGTCAGCGCAATTAAGCCCCTCCCCCACCCGACCAAAATCTGGGAATATTTGGGTTAAAATATAAAATTTAGTTATTTTTTATTGATTTTTGAGGGGGTTTTAAGGGTTTTTTTTAAGAAGGATTTGGGGTGGGGGAGGGGCAGAGGGTGGGGGAGGGGTCAGCGCAATCCAGCCCCTCCCCCACCCTTAAAAAATTCCGGGAGTTTTGGGGTTAAAATTCGGAATTTTTGTTATTTTTTTATTTTTTAAAGCTATTTTTTAAGGTTTTTTTAGAGGGATTTGGGGTGGGGGAGGGAGACGTTAATTAACCGTAATTAAGTCCCTAATTAATCGTAATTAAGCTCTTAATCGACCTGAATTAGGCCTAATAAACTCCAATTATCCCTCTCTATTCTTCATTAGCCCTAATTAGCCCTAAGGAATGACCCTTTATTTGGCCTAATTAACCATATTTAGGTTAATTAGGCCAAATAAACTTTTCATTAACCCTAATTAACCATATTCAGGCCTAATGAATTATTCAATTAGCCCTAATTAGCTCCAATTCGGTTTAATGAACTTTCAATCAACACTGATGAACCCTAATTGAATGTGTTTTGCGCTAATTAACGCTAATTAACGCTAATTAACGCTAATTAACGATAATTAACGATAATTAACGATAATTAACCCTAATTAACCCTTTCCAGGCGCTGGAGAACGAATCGAGAACACGCTGGAGGCCTTTGAGCAGTGAGGCCACGCCCCCTCCCTTAGACCACGCCCCTTTCTGTTTGGTCCCGCCCCTTTTAGTCCACGCCCTTTTCTCAAACACCCCTTATTTTGGCTCCTCCCCCCTTTTGGCCACGCCCATTATGACCACGCCCACATTTGGGAGACCACGCCTCTTTAAGAGACCCCGCCTCTTTCTTAAAGGGCCAACACTGCCTTAATATCAGAGCCACGCCCACTTTTAAGCAAACCACGCCCCCTTTTCAGGCTCGTAATTAACCATTATGTACCGCTAATTAACAATAATTAACTCTAAAATCTCCTAATTAACCCTGAGACGCCGCTAATTAACCCTAATCAACCCTGAATTCTCCCCCCAAATGGCCTCATTTCTGCCCTAATTAATGAATTAATTAATTACCCCACTAATTAATTCCCACCAGGCCTAATTAAATCCTCAATTCATCTCAGCCACCCCCTAATTAACGTCTAATTAGAGGATCGGGCCCTAATTTAACCCCACCCCCTTTAAGCCCCACCCCATTGAACCCATCTAAGCCCCGCCCCTTTTGCTGTGGCCCCGCCCCCAGCGCGGTCTCCGAGGGCTGTGATTGGCTGGAGCTGGACGTGCGCCGCACCCGCGACGGCGTCGTTGTCGTGTGTCACGACCGCGACCTATCGCGACAGAGCGGCCGCCATCTTGACGTCACCCAGCTCGACTACAAGGTTAATTAGCGTTAATTAGTGCTAATTAGTGCTGATTGTATCCTGATTAATGTTAATAACATTAATGATGATTATTATTAATGATGTGTAGTGATGTTCATTAGCAGCCGCCATTTTGATGTCCCCCAGCTCAACTACGAGGTTCATTAATTAGTGCTAATTAGGGATAATTAGTGCAAATTGTATCCTAATAATATTAATAATATTAACATTAGTTAATGATGTTTAATAATGGTAGTGGCCACCATATTGACATCACCCAGCTGGACTACGAGGTTCGTTAATTAGTGCTAATTAGTGATAATTAGTTATTATTGTATGGTTATTAATCATATTAATATTAATAAGAATTACTATTAGTTAATGACGTTTAGTAATATTAGCAGCCGCCATCTTGACATCACCCAGCTCGACTACAAGGTCAATTAATTAGCGTTAATTAGTGCTAATTAGTGCTGATTGCATCCTTATTAATGCTAATAATATTGATAACGGTTAATATTAATGATGTGTAGTGATATTAGTTAGTGGCCGCCATCTTGGCCTCACCCAATGACTACGAGCTTCATTAATTAATGCTGATTGATGGTAATTAACGTTAATTGCACCTTAATTAACGCTAATTAACCCCCCGCTCAGGGACCCTGAAAAAAAAACCCACATTTTTTTTTAGGGGAAGAATTTGAGAATTTGGGGGAAATTAACGGCGATTTGGGGGCGGGGCTTAATTAGAAGGGGCGGGGCTTTTCTGGGTGGGTGTGGCCACTAAACCACGCCTCATAACGGAGGGGGCGTGGCCTCTTTAAGCCCCGCCCCTTCCGCTTTAGGACCTGCCCCCGTACAGGAGCCCCCTGGAGGTGACCTTTTCTCCAGGTGAAAAACGGGAAAAATGGGAAATTTGGGGGGAAAAATGGGAATTTTGGGGATTTTGGGATGAAAAATGGGAAATTTGGGGGGGAAAATGGGAATTTTGGGATGAAAAATGGGAATTTTTGGGAATTTTGGGGATTTTTGGGACAGAAAATGGGGATTTTGGGGGGAAAAATGGGAATTTTTAGGGATTTTTGGGATGGAAAATGGGAATTTTGGATGGAAAAAAATGGGAATTTTGGGGGTTTTGGGAAGAAAAATGGGGGTAAGGGGGGAAAATGGGAATTTTGGGGGGAAAAATGGGAATTTTGGGGGTTTGGGATGAAAAAATTGGAATTTTGGGGATTTTGGGTGGGAAAATGGGAATTTGGGGTGAAGAATGGGAATTTTGGGGTGAAAATGGGAATTTTGCGTGGAAAAATGGGAATTTTGGGGAATTTTGGGGGGAAAATGGGAATTTTTGGGAATTTTGGGTGGAAAAATGGGAAATTTTCAAGATCTGGGGATGAAAAATGGGAATTTTGGGGAGTTTTGGGAAGAAAAATGGGAATTTTGAAAGGGTTTTGGGAAAAAAAATGCAGATTTTGATTGGGAAAATGGGGATTTTGGGATGAAAAATGGGAATTTGGGGGGATTTTGGGGTGAAAAATGTGAATTTTTGGTGGAAAAATGGAAATTTTGGGTGAAAAAATGGGGAATTTTGGGGGATTTTGGGATGGAAAATGGGAATTTGGGGGGATTTTGGGAAGAAAAATGTGAATTTTGGGTGGAAAAATGGGAAATTTTGGGGATCTGGGGATGAAAAATGGGAATTTTGGGGAATTTTGGGTGGAAAAATGGGAATTTGGGGGGATTTTGGGAAGAAAAATGTGAATTTTGGGTGGAAAAATGGGAATTTTGGGAAGAAAAATGGGAATTTTGAAAGGGTTTTGGGAAGAAAAAAGCAGCTTTTGATTGGGAAAATGGGAATTTTGGGTGGAAAAATGGGAATTTTGGGGGATTTTGGAATGAAAAAATGGGAATTTGGGGGGATTTGGGCTGGAAAAAAATCAGAATTTGGGGAAAAAAAATTGGGGGGATTTTTTTAGGGAAAAAAAATGGGGAATTTGGGAAATGTTTGGAAGTTTTGGGTCTGAAAATGAGAATTTCGGGGAATTTTTGGGATTTTTTGGGTTGAAAATTCCGGGAATTTTGGGTCTAAAAAAAGGGAAAATTTGTGGGAATTGAGGAATTTTTGGCCCCTCCCCCGAAGCCTAAAAAATCTCGGTTGAAAAATCCCCCCAAAATTCCCAAATTTTAACTCCAAAATTCCCAATTTTTAGCCCAAATTTTCCCAATTTTGAACCCCAAAATTTCCAAATTTAAACCTCCAAAATCCCAAATTTTAACCCCCAAAATCCTAATTTTTAATCTCAAAATTCCCAATTTTAAACTACAAAAATCCCAAATTTTAACCCGGAAAATTCAGAAATTTTAATCCCCAAAATTCCCAATTTTTAACCCCAAAATTCCTAAATTTTAACCCCAAAATTCCCAATTTTTAACCCCCAAAATCCCAAAATTCCTGGAATTTTTGGGGTGGGGGAGGGGCCGAACCCCTGTGACTCCTCCCCTTTCCTTGGCCACGCCCCCTCTATTTGGCCACACCCCCTCCTCTTTGGCCACGCCCCCAGGCTGTTACTCCACCGGCTGCGACCGCCGCATCCCCCGATTGGTCGAGGTCTTCGAGCGCTTCCCTCGGCAGCCAATCAGCGTCGAGGTCAAGGACGACGACGATGACCTCATCAATGAGGTCACCGAAAGGGGCGGGGCTTCTCCGGGAACGTTCTTTGGCGCCATTTTGGGTCATTTTAGGGGAAATTTGGTGGTTTTGAGGAAATTTTGGGGCCATTTTCCGCCATTTTGGGGCATTTTCCGCCATTTTGGGGCCATTTTCCGCCATTTTGGGGCCATTTTCCGCCATTTTGGGGCCATTTTCCGCCATTTTGGGTCCATTTTCCACCATTTTGAGGCCATTTTCCGCCATTTTGGGGCCATTTTCCGCCATTTTGGGACCATTTTCCGCCATTTTGGGGCCGTTTTCCGCCATTTTGGGGCCATTTTCCGCCATTTTGGGGCCATTTTCCGCCATTTTGAGGCCATTTTCCGCCATTTTGGGGACAAAAGTTTTTTGATAAATTTTGGGGCCGTTTTTTGTCATTTTTGGGGGAATTTTTGATCGTTTTGGAGCAATTTTTTGGGATCGTTTTCGGGGATTTTTTTTTTCTTTTTTTTTGGTCGTTTTTGGGCGATTTTGGGGTCGTTTTGGTGTCATTTTAAAGGTCATTTAAAGGTCATTTCAGGGCCATTTTGGGGCCATTTTTGAGTCATTTTTGACCATTTTAGGACAATTTTTTTTTTAGTGATTATTGTGGCCATTTTGGGCCATTTTTGAGTCATTTTTGACCATTTTAGGACAATTTTTTTTTAGTGATTTTTGTGGCCATTTTGGGCCATTTTTGAGTCATTTTTGGCCATTTTAGGACAGTTTTTTTTTAGTGATTTTTGTGGCCATTTTGGGCCATTTTTGAGTCGTTTTTTGTCGTTTTGGGACCATTTTTGGGGTCATTTTGGGTCATTTTGGGGCCTGTTTTTGGGTCATTTTTGGGCATTTTGGGACCATTTTTTGGGCAATGTTTTGGTCATTTTTTGACCAGTTTTTGGGTCATTTTGGGTCATTTTGTGGCCTGTTTCTGGGTGATTTTTGGGTCATTTTGGGACCATTTTTGAGTCATTTTTTGGCATTTTAATGGCCATTTTTGGGTCATTTTTGGGTAATTTTTTGCCATTTTTGGGATCATTTTGGGGCCTGTTTTTGGGTCATTTTTGCGCATTTTTGGGGCCTGTTTTTGGGTCATTTTCGGGCATTTCGTGGCCATTTTTGGAGTAATGTTTTTGCCATTTTTGGACCAATTTTTTGGGTCATTTTGGGTCATTTTGGGACCAGTTTTTGGGTCAGTTTTTGGGCATTTTGGGGCCTGTTTTTTGGGTCATTTTTGGGGATTTTGGGGTCATTTTTGGGTCATTTTTGGCCATTTTTGGGGTCATTTTTTGGTCATTTTTTGACCAGTTTTTGGGTCACTTTTGGGCGTTTTGGGACCAGTTTTGGGGTCATTTTGGATCATTTTGGGACCAGTTTTTGGGTAATTTTCGGGCATTTTGGGGCCTGTTTTTGGGTCATTTTTGGGTCATTTTGGGACCATTTTTGGGTCATTTTTTGACATTTTAATGGCCATTTTTGGGTCATTTTTGGGTAATTTTTGGCCATTTTTGGACCATTTTTTGGGTCATTTTGGGGCCAGTTTTTGGGTCATTTTTTGGCATTTTAATGGCCATTTTTGGGTCATTTTTGGGTAATTTTTGGCCATTTTTGGACCATTTTTGGGATCATTTTGGGGCCTGTTTTTGGGTCATTTTTTTGCATTTTGGGGCCCCTTTTTGGAGTAATGTTTTTGCCATTTTTGGACCAATTTTTGAGTCATTTTTGGACCATTTTTGGGTCATTTTTGGGCGATTTTGTGGCCATTTTTGGGTCATTTTTGGGCCATTTTTGGGTCATTTTTGGACCATTTTTTGGGGTAATTTCGGGACCATTTTGGGTCATTTCCGCCCAGTTTTTTTTTTTCTTTTTTTTAGGGAGGAGGGTGGGGGAGGGGGATGAGAACCCCTCCCCCACCCCCCTCCCTGACGGCCCCTCCCCCACCCGCAGGTGGCCGCCCTGGTGCGGAGCTTTGACCGCGCCCCCATCACCCTCTGGGCCTCCTTCCGGGAGAGGATCCTGCGGAAATGCCGGAGAGCCGTGAGCCCCTCCCCCACCCCGGCCCCTCCCCCCAACCCTCGGCCCCTCCCCCAACCCTCAGCCCCTCCCCCACCCCGAAAAACCAAAAAAACCCCGGCAAAAATCGGATTAAAAATGGATTTTTTAGCGATTTTTTCAAGCGATTTCTACAATTTTTTTCTCAAAATTCGTTTTCTTTAAACCCCCAAAAAATTCTGGAAAAAAATTTTTGGTGATTTTTTTTTGGGGGGGGGAAAAATTTGGGGAATTTTAGGAGAAAAAAAAAATTTAGGGAATTAGGGAGAATTTGGGATCGGAAAAAGGGAAAATTTGGGGGAAATTTTGGGATTTTTTGGAATTTTTTTGGAATTTTTTGGGAATTTTTTTGGAATTTTCGGGAATTTTTGGGGGGGCAAAAACTGAGAATTTGGGGAAATTTTAGGAGGAAATAAAAAATAGGAATTTAACCCCAAAACTGCCGGATTTTTTTAGGGTGGGGGCGGGGTTTGATCCCTTTGCCCCTCCCCCACCCCTGACCCCTCCCCCACCCCAAACCCCTTAAAAAAAACCCCAAATCACAAAAAAAAATCGCTAAAAATTCCAATTTTAACCCCCGAACTCCCGGATTTTTTTAGGGTGGGGCCGGGGTTTGATTCCCTTTGCCCCTCCCCCACCCCTGACCCCTCCCCCACCCCAAATCCCTTTAAAAAACCCCCAAATCACCAAAAAAATCGCTAAAAATTCCAATTTTAACCCCCGAACTCCCGGATTTTTTTAGGGTGGGGGCGGGGTTTGATCCCCTTTGCCCCTCCCCCACTCCCCCTGAGCCCGCCCCTCCCCCCAGCACCCGGAGATGCCGTTCTGTTTCTCTCTGGAGCGGGGGGTGCTGACGCTGCTGCTGCACTACGTGGGGCTGCTGCGGCTGCTGCGGCTGCGGGAGGCGGCGCTGCTCTTCCCGCTGCCGTCGCTCATCAACAGGTCGGCGACACGAAAATCGGGGTTTTGGGGGGGTTTTGGGGGGGGTTTAAAAGGTTTTTTAAAAGGTTTCTTTTAAAAAAAATTTTGAAGATTTTTTTTCGGGTTTTTTAAAGATTTTTTTTTATGATTTTTTAAAGATTTTTTTATGATTTTTTAAAGATTTTTTTATGATTTTTTTAAAGATTTTTTCTGATTTTTTTCTGATTTTTTAAAGATTTTTTTCTGATTTTTTTCGATTTTTTTCTGTTTTTTTCCGTTTTTTTTCGGATTTTTTTCTTTTTTTTTAAAGATTTTTTTCTTTTTTTTACGATTCTTTTTCTGATTTTTTTTCGATTTTTTCTGATTTTTTTATGATTTTTTTCTGATTTTTTTTCTGATTTTTTTTGGATTTTTTTAGAATTTTTCTGATTTTTTTTCTGATTTTTTTCTGATTTTTTTTCAGGTTTTTTCGATTTTTTTTTTCGATTTTTTAAAAGATTTTTTTCCGATTTATTCCAATTTTTTTTGTTTCTCCCAATTTTTTCTGGGTTTTTTAATTTTTTTTTCTGATTTTTTTTTCTTAATTTTTTTCTGATTTTTTCCCGGGTTTTTCCAGATTTTTTTCCAATTTTTTTCTCTTTTTTTTTGAGATTTTTTTTCAATTTTCTTTCACATTTTTTTCCAATTTTTATCAAAATTTTTTTTCCCATTTTTTCCGATTTTCTCCGATTTTTTTCCAATTTTTAATTTTTTAGGAGTTTTTTGGGGGTGATTTTGTGGGAATTTTTGGTGGGGGAGGGGCGGGAGGGGTGGGGGAGGGGTTTGACCAATCGAAAAATCTGATTTTTTTTTTCCTCCTCGTTTTTTTTTTCTGGATTTTGGTGGGAATTTGGGGAATTTGGGGGTTGGAGGGGGTGGGGGAGGGGCGCTGACCCCTCCCTGACCCCTCCCTGACCCCTCCCTGACCCCTCCCCCACCCTTTTTCCAGGACATTCTTTCCCCTCCCCCGCGGCCCGGCCGGAGCCGCCCTCAGCAAAGTGGCGCAGGCGTGAGTAGGGGTCACCCAGGGGTCAAAGGTCACCCAGGGGTCACTCAGGGGTCACTCAGGGGTCGAGGTCCCTAAGGGTTCACTCAAGAGTCAGTGGTCACCCAGGGGTCAAAGGTCACTCATGAGTCACTCAGGGTCACTACAGGGTCAGGCTTTACTCAGGGGTCACTCAGAGGTCACTCGGGGTCACTCGGGGTCACTCAGGTGTCATGGATCCCTCAGGGTCACTGAGGGGTCACTCAGGTGTCAAAGGTCACTCAGGAGTCACCTAGAGGTCAGTCTGAGGTCAAAGGTCACTATGGGGTCACTCAGGGGACAGGGGGCACCCAGGGGGCACCCAGGGGTCACCAAGGGGTCAGAGGTCACTCAGGTGTCACAGATCCCTCAGGGGTCGGGGGGGGGGCGTCACTCAGGGGTCAAAGGTCTCTCAGGGGTCACCCAGGGGTCACTCGGGGTCACTCGGGGTTCCAAGGTCACCCGGGGTTACCCAGGGGTCACTCAGGGGTTAAAGGTCACCCAAGGGTCACTCAGGGGTCGCTCAGGGGTTAAAGGTCACCCAAGGGTCACTCAGGGGTCGCTCAGGGGTCACTCAGGGGTTAAAGGTCACCCAGGGGTCACTCAGGGGTCGCTCAGGGGTTAAAGGTCACCCAAGGGTCACTCAGGGGTCGCTCAGGGGTCACTCAGGGTTCCAAGGTCACCCGGGGTTACCCAGGGGTCACTCAGGGGTTAAAGGTCACCCAGGGGTCACCCAGGGGTCGCTCAGGGGTCACTCAGGGGTTAAAGGTCACCCAGGGGTCACTCAGGGGTTAAAGGTCACCCTGTGGTCACTCAGAGGTCACCCAGGGGTCACTCAGGAGTCAAAGGTCACTCAGGGGTCACTAAGGGGTCGCTCAGGGGTTAAAGGTCACCCAGGGGTTACCCAGTGGTCACTCAGGGGTTAAAGGTCACCCAGGGGTCACTCAGGGGTCACTCAGGGGTCACTCAGGGGTTAAAGGCCACCCAGAGGTCACTCAGGGGTCGCTCAGGGGTCAAAGGTCACTCAGGGGTCACTCTGCCCCTCCCCCCACAGGCTGGTGCTCCGCCCCTCCCTCCTGAAACACCTCAAGAGCCGCGGGATCCAGGTGAGGGGGCGGGGCCAGATGAGGGGGCGGGGCCAGGGGAAGGGGAGGAGCCAATGGAAAGGGGCGGGGCGGGGGCGGGGCCAGACCGACCAATGGAGTTCATTCGGCGTCAATTTGGGTGAATTTTTGGGTGAATTTTGGGTGAATTTCGGGGTTTTTTGGGGCAAATTTTGGGTTAATTAGGGGTTAATTAGGGGTTAATTCAGAGTTATTTTTGCATTAATTTCGGGGATAATTTTGGGTTAATTTTGGGCTAATTTTGGGTTAATTTGGGATAATTTGGGATTAATTTGGGGTGAATTTGGGATTAATTTGGGGTTAATTTTGGGTTAATTTTGGGTTAATTTGGGATTAATTTTGGGTTAATTTGGGATTAATTTTGGGTTAATTTTGGATTAATTTGGGGGTAACTTCAGGTCACTTTGGGGTGAATTTTGAATTAATTTTGGGTTAATTTTGGGTTAATTTGGGATAATTTGGGGGTTTATTTTGGGTCAGTTTGGGGTTAATTTGAGGTTAATTTCGGGGTTAATTTCGGGTTAATTTTGGGTTAATTTGGGATTAATTTGGGGTGAATTTTGGGCTGATTTTTGACCTAATTTTGGGTTAATTTCGGGTAAATTTCAGGCATATTTCTGATGAATTTCGGGGTTTAATTACCGGCTAATTAGGGGTTAATTAGGGGTTAATTAGGAGCTAATTAGGAGCTAATTAACGGCCTCCAGGTGTGGCTGTGGGTGCCCAACGAGGAGCGGGACTTCGCTGAAGCCTTCGGCCTCGGCGCCACCGCCGTCATCACCGATTACCCCGCCCGCCTCCGGAAGTTTCTGGAAGGTCCCGGCCGCCCCTCCCCCAGCCCGGGGGCGGAGCTTCCGGAAGGAGGAGAAACGGAGGGGGGAGGGGAAAAAAAAATGATGAGAAGGTGAAATAAAGATGAGCCAAAATGAGTTAAAATGGCCCCAAAAAATGATTCAAAATGACTCGAAATGGCCCAAAAAATGACTCAAAATGACTCAAAATGGCCCCAAAAAAATGAACCAAAATGACTCAAAATGGCCCCAAAAAATGACCCCAAAATGACTCAAAATGGCCCAAAAATGACCCAAAAAATGACCCAAAATTGACCCAAAAAATAGCCAAAAAATGGCCTAAAAATGGCCCAAAAATGACCCAAAAATGACCCAAAATGACCCAAAATTGACCTAAAAATGACCCAAAAATTACCCAAAAATGGCCCAAAATGTCCCAAAAAATGACCAAAAAATGGCCCAAAACCGATTCAAAATGGCCCCAAAAAATGACCAAAAAATGGCCCAAAATTGACCCAAAAAATGACCCAAAAACGACCCAAAAAATGACCCAAAATGGCCCAAAAATGACCCAAAATGGCCCAAAAATGACCCAAAATGGCCCCAAAAAATGACCCAAAATGACCCAAAATTGACCCAAAAATTACCCAAAAAATGGCCCAAAAAATGACCCAAAATGACCCAAAAAATGGCCCAAAAATGACCCAAAATGACCCAAAATTACCCAAAAATTACCCAAAAATGACCCAAAATGACCCAAAAATTACCCAAAAATGACCCAAAAAATGACCCAAAAATTGACCCAAAAAATGGCCCAAAAATGACCAAAAAATGGCCCAAAAATGACCCAAAAATGACCCAAAAAATGACCCAAAATGACCCAAAATGACCCAAAAAATGACCCAAAAAATGACCAAAAATGGCCCAAAATTGACCCAAAATGACCAAAAAAAGACCCAAAAAGTGACCAAAAAAATGACCTAAAAATGGCCCAAAAATGACCCAAAAAATGACCTAAAAATGGCCCAAAAATGACCCAAAATGACCCAAAAAATGACTCAAAAATGACTAAAAATGACCCAAAATTGACCCAAAAATTACCCAAAAATTACCCAAAAAATGACCCAAAAATCACCCAAAATGACCCAAAAATGACTAAAAATGACCCGAAATTGACCCAAAAAATGGCCCGAAAAATGGCCCAAAAAATGACCCAAAATTGACCCAAAAAATGACCCAAAAATGACTAAAAATGACCCAAAAAATGACCCAAAAATGACTAAAAATGACCCAAAATTGACCCAAAAATTACCCATAAATTACAAAAAAAATGACCCAAAAAATGACCAAAAAATGGCCCAAAATTGACCCAAAACGACCCAGCCCCTCCCCCACCCCAGTAAACCCCAGCGCCCGGACTGAGGGTGGGGGATGGGCCGCCCCTCCCCCACTCCCCCCCTTAGGGTCCAACGGGGTCGCTCCTGGGGGTGGGGGAGGGGCCGGGGATGGACTTTGAGAGGTGGGGGAGGGGCGGGTGGGGGAGGGGAGGTGATTTGAGGATCTTGAGGGTGGGGGAGGGGCTCTGAGGAGGTTTAAAAGGGGTGGGGGAGGGGCCTGAAAAGGACTTTGAAGGGTGGGGGAGGGGCTTTGAGGGGTGGGGGAGGGGTTTTCAGGGTGGGGGAGGGGCCTGGGGGTGGATTTAAGGCCCGGCCGGGGGTGGGGGAGGGGCTTTGGGCGGGTGGGGGAGGGGATGGAGGCGCCGGGCGCGGACCCCTGGGACCTGGGGGTGATCGGGGGCTACTTCCTGCTGGTGATGGCCGTGGGGCTCTGGGTAAGGACCCCCCAAAACCCCAAATTCACCCCGAAATCCTGAAATTTCACCCCGAAAAACCCAAAATCCCGAAAATTCACCCCGAAAAACCTCAAAATCCCGAAAATTCACCCCGAAAAACCCAAAATCTTGAAAATTCACCCCCAAAAACCCAAAATCCCGAAAATTCACCCCGAAAAACCCCAAAATCCCGAAGTTACACCTCAAAAATCAGAAAATTCACCCCCAAAACCCCCCAAATTCACCCCAAAATCCTCAAATCCTGAAATTTCACCCCGAAAAACCCAAAATCCTGAAAATTCACCCCGAAAACCTCAAAATCCTGAAATTTTACCCCGAAAAAAACCCCAAAATCCTGAAAATTCACCCCCAAAAACCTCAAAATCCCGAAAATTCACCCCCAAAAACCTCAAAATCCCGAAAATTCACCCCGAAAAACCCAAAATCCCGAAAATTCACCCCCGAAAAGCCTCAAAATCCCGAAAATTCACCCCAAAAAACCCAAAATCCCCAAAATTCACTCCCAAAAACCCCAAAATCCTGAAAATTCACCCCGAAAAACCCAAAATCCTGAAAATTCACCCCGAAAAAACCCAAAATCCCGAAAATCCACCCCCAAAAACCCCAAAATCTTGAAATTTCACCCCCAAAAACCCCAAAATCCTGAAATTTTACCCCGAAAAAACCCAAAATCTTGAAATTTTACCCTGAAAATCCCCCTGAAAATCAAAAATAACACACAAAAAACCCCCCCAAACCCCCCAAATTCACCCCCAAAAAACTCAAAATCCTGAAAATCCACCCCAAAATCCCCAAAATTCACCCAAATTCACCCCAAAATTCGCCCCCAAAACCCCCAAATTCACCCAAAATCGCCCAAATTCACCCCAGAAATTAGCCCAAAAATGCCCAAAATTTCACCCCCCCCAAAATCCCCAAAAATTCACCCCAAAATCCCCCCAAATTTATCCCAAAATCCCCAAAATTTACCCCAAAAATTACCCCAAAAATTACCCCAAAATCCTCAAATTCAGCCCCCAAAATCCCCAAAATTCACCCCCAATTTCCCCCCAAATCCTCCCCTCCCCCACCCCCGGGGGTTGTTTTCGTGCCCTCGGCGACCCCGCGGCGGGGGAGGGGTTAATGATTACCCACAATGCACCGCGGGGGGGGCCCGACCCGTTTAAACCGGTTTGGACTGGTCCATACTGGTTTATACTGGTCTGTACTGGTCCGTACTGGTCCGTACTGGTCCATACTGGTTCATACTGGTTTATACTGGTCCATACTGGTCCATACTGGTCCATAATGGTCCATAATGGTCCATACTGGTTTATACTGGTCCATACTGGGCCGTACTGGTCCATACTGGTCCATACTGGTCCATACTGGTTTATACTGGGTTTATACCAGTCCATACTGGTCTGGACTGGTCTATACTGGTCTATACTGGTCCGTACTGGTTTATACTGGTCCGTACTGGTCCATACTGGTCCATACTGGTCCATAATGGTTTATACTGGTCTGTACTGGTCCGTACTGGTCCACACTGGTCCGTACTGGTTTATACTGGTCCATACTGGTCCGTACTGGTCCGTAATGGTCCATACTGGTCCATACTGGTCCATACCGGTCCAAACTGGTCCATACTGGTCCATACTGGTCCATACTGGTCCGTACTGGTCCATACTGGTCCATACTGGTCCGTACTGGTCCATACTGGTTTATACTGGTCCGTACTGGTCCATACTGGTCCATACTGGTCCGTACTGGTCCATACTGGTCCATACTGGTCTATACTGGTCCATACTGGTTTATACTGGTCCGTACTGGTCCATACTGGTCCATACTGGTCCGTACTGGTCCACACTGGTCCACACTGGTCCATACTGGTCCATACTGGTTTATACTGGTCCATACTGGTCTATACTGGTCTATACTGGTCCATACTGGTCCGTACCGGTCCAAACTGGTCCATACTGGTCGCAGACCCTGCGCAGGCGCGGTGGGCAGAGCCTCTCCGGGTATTTCCTGGCCGGACGCAGCATGACCTGGGCCCCGGTGAGTCTGCGCTGGGTTATACTGGTTTATACTGGTTTATACTGGTTTATACTGGTTTATACTGGTTTGGACTGAGGGGTCGCCTTGGGGTCACTTCTGGGTCACGTGATCACACTTAGGGGTCACCTGACGTCACCTGGGGGTCATTTGGGGGTCACCTGAGGGGGGGTGTCACTTTTGGTCACGTGATCATATTTGGGGTCACCTGAGGGCGTCAGGGTCACTTTGGGGTCACCTGTGGTCACCTGAGGGGTCACTGCGGGGGTCATTTCTGGGTCACGTGATCACTTTTGGGGTCACCTGGGGTCACTTTGGGTGGCCTGTCTCACCTGGAATCACCTGGGGTCACCTGTGGTCACCTGAGGGGTCACTGCGGGGGTCATTTCTGGGTCACGTGATCACACTTAGGGGTCACCTGGGAGTCACCTGAGGGGTCACGTGATCACATTTGGGGTCACCTGAGGGCATCGGGGTCACTTTGGGGTCACCTGTGGGTCACTGCAGGGTCATTTCTGGATCACGTGATCACACTTGGGGGGTCACGTAGGGGTCACGTGATCGCACTTAGGGGTCACCTGAGGGTGTCGGGGTCACTTTGGGGTCACCTGAAGTCACCTGAGGGGTCACTGCGGGGGTCATTTCTGGGTCACGTGATCACTTTTGGGGTCCCCTGGGGTCACTTTCGGTCACCTGTCTCACCTGGAATCACCTGGGGTCACCTGGGGTCACCTGAGGGGTCACTTGGGGGGGTCATTTCTGGGTCACGTGATCACACTTAGGGGTCACCTGAGGGGTCACTTTGGGTCACGTGATCGCATTTGGGGTCACCTGAGGGCATCAGGGTCACTTTGGGGTCACCTGGGGTCACTTTTGGTCACCTGGAATCACCTGAGGGTCACCTAAGAAGGGGGGTCATCTCTGGGTCACATGATCACATTTGGGGGTCACCCTGGGGTCACGCCCCTTCACCTGGAGTCACGTGACCTCACCTGGGGCTGGCCCCGCCCCCTTGGGCAGGTGGGGGCGTCGCTGTTCGCCAGTAACATCGGCTCGGGGCACTTCGTGGGGCTGGCGGGGACGGGCGCGGCCGGCGGCATCGCCGTGGGCGGCTTCGAGTGGAGCGTGAGTCACGATATATCGCGATAGGGCCCCGCCCCTGCGATATATCGCGATATATCGCCCCCCGGTCTGCCCTATCGCGATAGAACGGCCCCTAACAGCGCCCCCTGCTGGTCTGATTGGGTTATAATGGCGCCCCCTGGGGGTGCTGTCGCGATATTGCCACACCCCCGTGGTTGTATTGCGATATCGAGCCCCCCGCCCCTAACAGCGCCCCCCAGCGGCCCTGTCGCGATAGCAGACTCTTTCCCCGAACAGCAACACCTCCTCCCCGGGTGGCTCTATCGCGATATTGACCCTCCTCACAGCGCCCCCTGCTGGCCCTGTCGCGATATTGCCGCCCCTCAGCCCTCAATCGAAGTAGCCCCGCCCCAATCGAAGTAGCCCCGCCCCTACCGCTGTAACCCCGCCCCCTATCGCGACATGAGCCCGCCCCTATCGCGACATGAGCCCGCCCCTTCCCCCCAGGGCATGTTCATCGTGCTGTTGCTGGGCTGGGTGTTCGTGCCCATCTACCGGCGAGCCGGGGTGAGACTGGGGACACTGGTTTATACTGGTTCATACTGGTTTGGACTGGTTCATACTGGTTTGGAGTGGTTTATACTGGTTTAGACTGGTTTGGACAGGGTTATACTGGGTTTTACTGGTTTGGAGTGGTTTATACTGGGTTATACTGGTTTATACTGGTTTAGACTGGGAGGGACTGGGAGCGATGGGTTTTTACTGGTTTATACTGGTTTATACCGTTTTACACTGGTTTACACTGGTTTATACTGGTTTATACTGGGAGGGACTGGGAGGGACCGGTTCATACTGGTTTACACTTGTTCAGACTGGGAGGGACTGGTTTGGACTGGTTTACACTGGTTTATACCGGTTTATACTGGTTTATACTGGTTTAGACTGGGAGGGACTGGGAGTGATGGGTTTTTACTGGTTTACACTGGTTTATACTGGTTTATGCTAGTTTAGACTGGTTTACACTGGTTTAGACTGGTTTATACTGGTTTATGCTGGTTTAGACTGGTTTAGACTGGTCCATACCAGGTTAAACTGGGAGGGGCTTGGGGGTGAACTGGTTTAGACTGGGATTTACTGGGAGGAAGAACCGATTAAACTGGTTTACACTGGTTTACACTGGTCTAAACCAGTTCATACTGGTTCATTTGGCTTGGGCGGGGCCTTGTGTATGTGGGCGTGGCCTGCGTGGGCGTGGCCTAATCAGGTCCGGGCGCACTCTAAGCCGCTTGGCTGAAGTGGGCGTGGCCTAATTATTTGTGGGCGTGGCCTAATAGTCTCTGGGCGTGGCTTAAGCCAGCTTGATAGAAGTGGGCGTGGCCTAAACCAGCTTTGGAGCGCTTTGGGCCTTAGTGGGAGTGGCTTAAACGAGCGTCGGCGGGTCCGGCGGGGTTGTGGGCGTGTCCCCCCGAGTGGGCGTGTCCTGAGTGGGCGTGTCCAGGTGTCCACCATGCCCGAGTACCTGGGGCGGCGCTTCGGCGGGGGGCGGATCCGCCTGTACCTGGCGCTGCTGTCGCTGGCGCTGTACGTCAGCACCAAGATCTCGGTACTGGGACGGACTGGGACGGACTGGGAGGGACTGGGAGGGACTGGGAGGGACTGGGGGGGACTGGGTTATACTGGGAGGGAACTGGGAGGGACGGGGAGGGGATTGGGTTATACTAGGAGGGGACTGGGAGGGACTGGGAGGGGATAGGGTTATACTGGGAGGGACTGGGGGGGACTGGGTTATACTGGGAGGGACTGGGAGGGGATAGGGTTATACTGGGAGGGACTGGGGGGGACTGGGAGGGATTGGGAGGGACTGGGAGGGGACTGGGACGGACTGGGAGGGACTGGGACGGACTGGGAGGGACTGGGAGGGGACTGGGTTATACTGGGAGGGAACTGGGATAAACTGGGATGGACTGGGAGGGACTGGGGGGGACTGGGGGGGACTGGGAGGGACTGGGTTATACTGGGAGGGACTGGGAGGGACTGGGTTATACTGGGAGGGGACTGGGTTATACTGGGAGGGGATTGGGTTATACTGGGAGCACTGGGATGGACTGGGAGGGACTGGGGGGGACTGGGAGGGAACTGGGTTATACTGGGGGGGACTGGGTTATACTGGGAGGGACTGGGAGGGACTGGGACGGACTGGGACGGACTGGGAGGGACTGGGAGGGACTGGGATGGACTGGGAGGGACTGGGAGGGACTGGGAGGGACTGGGTTAAACTGGGAGGGACTGGGGGGGACTGGGTTAAACTGGGAGAGGAATGGGAGGGACTGGGTTATACTGGGAGGGACTGGGAAGGCACTGGGGGGGAACTGGGAGGGACTGGGGGGGACTGGGAGGGGATTGGTTTATACTGGGAGCACTGGGATTGACTGGGAGGGGATTGGGTTATACTGGGAGGGACTGGGAGGGACTGGGTTATACTGGGAGGGACTGGGACGGACTGGGACGGACTGGGGGGGACTGGGAGGGACTGGGAGGGACTGGGTTAAACTGGGAGGGGAATGGGGGGGACTGGGAGGGACTGGGGGGGAACTGGGGGGACTGGGAGGGACTGGGTTATACTGGGAGGGACTGGGTTATACTGGGAGGGACTGGGTTATACTGGGAGGGACTGGGAGGGGATTGGGTTATACTGGGACAGACTGGGAGGGACTGGGATAAACTGGGAGGGACAGGGAGGGGAATGGGTTATACTGGGATGGACTGGGAGGGTATTGGTTTATACTGGGAGCACTGGGATGCACTGGGAGGGGACTGGGGGGGACTGGGTTATACTGGGTTATACTGGGAGTGAACTGGGAGGGAACTGGGAGAGACTGGGAGGGGAATGGAGGGCACTGGGTTATACTGGGAGGAGACTGGGTTATACTGGGAAGGACTGGGAGGGACTGGGAGGGGACTGGGTTATACTGGGAGGGACTGGGTTATACTGGGAGGGAACTGGGTTATACTGGGGGGACTGGGAGGCGACTGGGCCTGGCTTACACTGGTTTCTACTGGTTCACACTGGTTTATTTTGGGTTTGGAGGGTTTCTACTGGTTTGTACTGGGAGGGAACTGGGGGCTCCCTGTGGGAATTGGAGTTCCGTCCCAGTTCCCTCCCAGTATAAACCAGTATCCCCACTCAGCCCCTCCCAGCATCACCCAGTTCCCTCCCAGTTGCTCCCAGTCCATCCCAGTTTATCCCAGTTCCATCCCACTCTCCTCCCAGTCCATCCCAGTATAACCCAGTCCATCCCAGTATAACCCAGTCCATCCCAGTCCCCTCCCAGCCCCTTCCAGTCCCTCCCAGTTGCCTCCCAGTATAACCCAGTGCCCCCCCAGTCCTCCCAGTCACTCCCAGTATAACCCAGTCCCCTCCCAGTATAACCCAATCCCCTCCCAGTCCATCCCAGTATAACCCAGTCCTCCCTATTCCCCACCCAGTCCCCTCCCAGTATAAACCAGTCCCCTCCCAGTCGCTCCCAGTTTGTTCGAATCCCCTCCCAGTCTTTTCCCAGTATATCCCAGTTCCCTCCCAGTCCATCCCAGTCCCTCCCAGTATAACCCAGTCCCCTCCCAGTCCATCCCAATCCCCTCCCAGTTTCTCCCAGTCCCTCCCAGTTTGTTCGAATCCCCTCCCAGTCCCTCCCAGTCCAACCCAGTCCATCCCAGTATAACCCAAACCCCTCCCGGTCCCTCCCAATCCCCTTCCAGTTTCTCCCAGTCCCTCCCAGTTTGTCCGAATCCTCTCCCAACCCCTTCCCAGTACAACCCAGTCCCCTCCCAGTCCATCCCAGTCCATCCCAGTCCCTCCCAGTATAACCCAGTCCCCTCCCAGTCCATCCCAGTATAACCAGTCCCGCAGGTGGACATGTACTCGGGGGCGTTGTTCATCCGCGAGGCGCTGGGCTGGGACCTGTACGGCTCCGTGGGGGCGCTGCTGGGGGTCACCGCGCTCTACACCCTGACTGGTCTGTACTGGTTTGTACTGGTTTGTACTGGTTATACTGGTTATACTGGTTATACTGGTTTATACTGGTTATACTGGTTTATACTGGGACACACTGGGAGGGACTGGGCTGGGACCTGTACGGCTCCGTGGGGGCGCTGCTGGGGGTCACCGCGCTCTACACCCTGACTGGTCTGTACTGGTTTGTACTGGTTTATACTGGTTTATACTGGTTTATACTGGTTATACTGGTTTATACTGGTTATACTGGTTTATACTGGGACACACTGGGAGGGACTGGGCTGGGACCTGTACGGCTCCGTGGGGGCGCTGCTGGGGGTCACCGCGCTCTACACCCTCACTGGTCTGTACTGGTTTATACTGGTTTATACTGGTTTATACTGGTCTGTACTGGTTTATACTGGTTTATACTGGTTATACTGGTTTATACTGGGACACACTGGGAGGGACTGGGCTGGGACCTGTACGGCTCCGTGGGGGCGCTGCTGGGGGTCACCGCGCTCTACACCCTGACTGGTCTGTACTGGTTTATACTGGTTTATACTGGTCTGTACTGGTTTATACTGGTTTATACTGGTTTATACTGGTTATACTGGTTTATACTGGTTTATACTGGTTTATACTGGGACACACTGGGAGGGACTGGGCTGGGACCTGTACGGCTCCGTGGGGGCGCTGCTGGGGGTCACCGCGCTCTACACCCTGACTGGTCTGTACTGGTTTGTACTGGTCTGTACTGGTTTATACTGGTTATACTGGTTTATACTGGTTTATACTGGTTTATACTGGGACACACTGGGACACACTGGGACACACTGGGAGGGGATTTGGATGAACTGGGATAAACTGGGAGGGGACGGGGGGAAACTGGGATAAACTGGGATGGACCAGGAGGGGACTGGGAGGGAACTGGGATCGACTGGTTTGGGCTGGGATAAACTGGGAGGGGACTGGGATCGACTGGTTTGGACTGGGATGAACTGGGAGGGGACTGGGATCGACTGGTTTGGACTGGGATGAACTGGGAGGGGACTGGGATCGACTGGTTTGGACTGGGATGAACTGGGAGCGGAGGAAAGGGTTAAAAATGAGGAATAATTTGTGTTAGATGTGATTTCGTTTTTATACTGGTTTGTACTGGTTTGTACTGGTTTGTACTGGTTTGTACTGCTTTGGGCTGGTTTGGGCTGGGAGGGGACTGGGAGACACTGGTTTATACTGGTTTGGACTGGGTTATACTGGTTTATACTGGTTTATACTGGTTTGGACTGGGTTATACTGGTTTGGACTGGGTTATACTGGGAGGGACTGGGCGTAACTGGAGGATCGGTGGGCGTGGCTTAAATGAGTTTGGGTCGAGCTGGGCGTGGCCTAAGTGGCGTGGGCGTGGCTTTGGAATTGTGGGCGTGGCCTAACTGGGTGTGGGCTGTTTTGGGTGTGGTCTAATGGGATAGGCGTGGCTTAACTGGGTCTGGGCGTGGCTTTGGAATGGTGGGTGTGGTCTAACCGGGTCTGGGCGTGGCCTAACTGGGCGTCGGCCGTTTGTGGGCGTGTCCTAACCCGCGGTGGGCGTGGCCAGGGGGGCTGACGGCGCTGATGTTCGCTGACCTGGTGCAGACCCTCATCATCATCGTGGGAGCCTCCGTCCTGGCCGGCTATGGTGGGCAAACTGGGGTGTACTGGGAGGGACTGGGAGGGACTGGGAGGGACTGGGAGGGACTGGGATAAACTGGGATGGGACTGGGATAAACTGGGAGGGACTGGGGGGGGGACTGGGAGGGACTGGGAGGGACTGGGATAAACTGGGAGGGGACTGGGATCGACTGGTTTGGGCTGGGATGGACTGGGAGGGACTGGGAGGGACTGGGAGGGACTGGGAGGGACTGGGAGGGACTGGGATAAACTGGGACAAACTGGGAGGGGATTGGGAAGGACTGGGAAGGACTGGGATGAACTGGGAGGGGACTGGGTTATACTGGGAGGGACTGGGAGGGAACTGGGATGGACTGGGAGGGAACTGGGAGGGACTGGGAGGGACTGGGATGGACTGGGAGGGGGCTGGAAGGGACTGGGTTATACTGGGAGGGACTGGGATAAACTGGGATAAACTGGGAGGGACTGGGAGGGGATTGGGAGGGACTGGGTTATACTGGGAGGGACTGGGATAAACTGGGAGGGACTGGGATGGACTGGAATAAACTGGGAGGGACTGGGAGGGACTGGGAGAGACTGGGATGGACTGGGATTGGACTGGGATAAACTGGGAGGGACTGGGAGGGGATTGGGAGGGACTGGGTTATACTGGGAGGGACTGGGATAAACTGGGAGGGACTGGGAGGGACTGGGATAAACTGGGAGGGACTGGGAGGGACTGGGATAAACTGGGAGGGACAGGGTTATACTGGGAGGGACTGGGATAAACTGGGAGGGACTGGGAGGGACTGGGATAAACTGGGAGGGACTGGGTTATACTGGGAGGGACTGGGATAAACTGGGAGGGAACTGGGAGGGAACTGGGATAAACTGGGGTGTACTGGGAGGGACTGGGATAAACTGGGAGGGAGTGGGAGGGACTGCAGGGAGACTGGGTTATACTGGGAGGGGACTGGGTTATACTGGGAGGGACTGGGAGGGGATATTGTGGTGCCTTACTGGTTTATACTGGTTTATACTGGTCATGGACCTTACTCGAAGGAGTCACCACCCAGTGTCCAAACCCACTCCCAAAGCCCAAACTGGTTTATACTGGGTTTTATGGGTCCATACTGGTCCATACTTGTTTATACTGGTCCATACTGGTCCATACTGGTCCATACTTGTTTATACTGGTCCATACTGGTCCATACTGGTCCATACTGGTCCATACTGGTCCATACTGGTTTATATTGGTATATACTGGTCCATACTGGTTTATACTGGTCCATACTGGTCCATACTGGTTTATACTGGTCCATACTGGTTCCTGGCAGCTCTGGGCGCCGTGGGGGGCTACCAAGGCCTGCTGGAGCGTTACCCCCCACCCCAGTATAAACTGGTCTGTACTGGGTTATATGGATCCATACTGGTCCATACTGGTTTATACTGGTATATACTGATCCATACTGGTTTATACTGGTCCATACTGGTTCCCGGCAGCTCTGGGCGCCGTGGGGGGCTACCAGGGCCTGCTGGAGTGTTACCCCCCAACCCAGTATAAACTGGTCTGTACTGGGTTATATGGATCCATACTGGTCCATACTGGTTTATACTGGTTCCTACTGGTTTATACTGGTTCCTACTGGTTTATACTGGTCCATACTGGTCCATACTGGTCCATACTGGTCCATACTGGTTTATACTGGTCCGTACTGGTTCCCGGCAGCTCTGGGCGCCGTGGGGGGCTCCCAGGGCCTGCTGGAGCGTTACCCCCCAACCCAGTATAAACTGGTCTGTACTGGGTTATATGGATCCATACTGGTCCATACTGGTTTATATTGGTATATACTGGTCCATACTGGTCCATACTGGTTTATACTGGTCCGTACTGGTTCCCGGCAGCTCTGGGCGCCGTGGGGGGCTACCAGGGCCTGCTGGAGCGTTACCCCCTGGCGCTGCCCCCCAACATCTCGGGGCCCTGCGGGCGGCCGCGGCCCGACGCCTTCCACCTGCTGCGGCACCCCAGCACCGGGGACCTGCCCTGGCCCGGCCTCGTGCTGGGACTGGGGATCATCTCGGCGTGGTACTGGTGCACCGACCAGGTGGGCACTGGGGGGGACTGGGAGCGACTGGGAGGGGACTGGGAGGGACTGGGAGGGACTGGGAGGGACTGGGAGAGGATTGGGAGGGACTGGGAGGGACTGGGAGAGGATTGGGGTATACTGGGATGGACTGGGATGGACTGGGAGGGACTGGGAGGGGGTTAGGGGGGAGTGGGAGGGGACTGGGTTATACTGGGAGGGGACTGGGTTATACTGGGAGGGACTGGGAAGGGATTGTAAGGGACTGGGAGAGACTGGGAGTGAACTGGGAGGGGATTGGGAGAGAGTGGGAGGTGATATGGGTGGAGTAGGAGGGACTGGGAGGGGACTGGGTTATACTGGGATGGACTGGAAGTGAACTGTGAGGGACTGGGATCACCAGTCTGTAACTGGTCTGGAACTGGTCTTTGCTGGTCTTTACTGGGATCGCTGGTCTGTAACCAGTCACACCAGTCCATAAGTGGTCAAACCAGTCTGTAACTGGTCCGTACTGGTCCATACTGGTCCGTACTGGTCCATACTGGTCTGTACTGGTCCATACTGGTCTGTACTGGTCCATACTGGTCCATACTGGTCCGTACTGGTCCATACTGGTCGATACTGGTCCCTACTGGTCCATACTGGTCTGTACTGGTCCGTACTGGTCCCTACTGGTCCATACTGGTCTGTACTGGTCCATACTGGTCTGCACTGGTCCATACTGGTCTGCACTGGTCCATACTGGTCCATACTGGTCCATACTGGTCTGTACTGGTCCCTACTGGTCCATACTGGTCCCTACTGGTCCATACTGGTCCCTACTGGTCCGTACTGGGCCCCCTCGCCCGCAGGTGATCGTGCAGCGCTGTCTGGCCGGCCGCTCCCTCACCCACGTCCGCGCCGGCTGCGTCGTCTGCGGCTACCTGAAGGTGCTGCCCATGTTCCTGATGGTGCTGCCCGGCATGGCCGCCCGCGTCCTCTTCCCGGGTCAGACCCCGCCCCGCACTGGTTTTTACTGGTTTACACTGGGTTTGATGGGTTGGAGCTGGGCTTTGACTGGTTTGTGTTGAGTTAAAAGGGAGTTGTTCAAAATGGCCGCCCGAAATGGCTGCCCTCAGCAAAGTTTCCAAGATGGTGTCCAAAATGGCTGCCCAAAATGGCCGCCAAAAATGGCTGCCCTCAGCAGGGTTTCAAGATGGTGTCGAAAATGGCTGCCCAAAATGGCCGCCCAAAATGGCTGCCCTCAGCAAAGTTTCCAAGATGGTGTCCAAAATGGCTGCCAAAATGGCCGCCCAAAATGGCTGCCCTCAGCAGAGTTTCCAAGATGGCCGCCCAAAATGGCCGCCAAAAATGGCTGCCCAAATTGACCGCACAAAATGGCTGCCCAAAATGGCCGCCCAAAATGGCTGCCCTCAGCAGAGTTTCCAAGATGGCCGCCCAAAATGGCTGCCAAAAATGGCCACCAAAATGGCCGCCCAAATTGACCGCACAAAATGGCTGCCCAAAATGGCCGCCCAAAATGGCCGCCCAAAATGGCTGCTAAAAATGGCTGCCGCCAGCAGAGTTTCCAATATGGCCGCCCAAACCGGCCAGCTATTGGTCCATACTGGTTTATACTGGGCCAAACTGGTTTATACTGGGGGGGTTTTATGCTTGTACTGGTCCGTACTGGTCCTTACCGGTTTATACTGGTTTGTACTGGTTTATACTGGGGTTTTTTTTGGTTTTAAACCGGTTTGTCCCAGTCCAGACTGGTTTATACTGGTTCATACTGGTTCATACTGGTTCATACTGGTTTATACTAGTTTATATAGTTTAAATGTGTTTAAATTGATCCATACCAGTCCGTACTGGTTTATACTGGTTTATACTGGTCCATACTGGTCCGTACTGGTCCGTACTGGTCTATACTGGTCTATACTGGTCTATACTGGTCCACACTGGTTTATACTGATCCGTACTGGTCCGTACTGGTCCACACTGGTCCATACTGGTCCATACTGGTCCGTACTGGTCCACACTGGTCCATACTGGTCCATACTGGTTTATACTGGTACATACTGGTCCATACTGGTCCATACTGGTCCATACTGGTCCATACTGGTCCATACTGGTCCGTACTGGTTTATACTGGTCCATACTGGTCCCTACTGGTCCGTACTGGTCCGTACTGGTTTATACTGGTCCGTACTGGTCCGTACTGGTCCGTACTGGTCCATACTGGTTTATACTGGTCCCGCAGACGTGGTGGGCTGTGCTGACCCCCAGGGCTGTTCCCGGGCCTGCGGCTCCCCCCTCGGCTGCTCCAACGTGGCCTATCCCCGCCTGGTGCTCGGCCTGCTGCCCCACGGTAATTATTAGCCCTTATTAGCCGTTATTAGCTGTTATTAATGAGTTACCAGACCATAATCAGTCGTTATTAGCCATTAATAATGAGTTACCAGACCATAATTAGTTGTTATTAGCCCTTATTAATGAGTTATCAGACCATAATTAGTCGTTATTAGCCATTATTGATTTATCAGACCATTATTAGCCGTTATTAGACATTATTAATGAGTTATCAGACCATTATTAGCCATTATTAGTGAGTTATCAGACCATTATTAGCCGTTATTAGCCATTATTAGTGAGTTATCAGACCATTATTAGCCGTTATTAGCCGTTATTAATGAGTTATCAAACCATTATTAGCCATTATTAGTGAGTTATCAGACCATTATTAGCCATTATTAATGAATTCTCAGACCATTATTAGCCATATTTAGGGAGTTACTAGCGTTAGTATTATTAACGAGTTACTAGTTAATAATCAGTTATTGCTGATTATTAGTGATATATTAGGGCACTATTAGCCATAATTCGGGAGTTATTAGTGATTATTAGTGGCTATTAGTTATTATTAGCAGCTATTAATGGTTTATGAGAGCATTATAAGTCATAGTTACGGAGTTATTAGCGGTTATTAGGGAATATTAATGTATTATTAGAGGTTATTTGGGCATTATTAAGGATTACTAGTGGTTATAAATTAATTATTAGAGATTTTTCACCAATTTTCACACTTTTTTCACCGCTAATAACAATTAATCAATCACCAATAATTATTATTCGGGTTAATTAGGCTGATTTGGGGTTAACAAAATGAATTTTGGCCTCAACAGCTCCATTATTGACCCTAATAACTCCATTTATTAGCCTAATAACTCCGTTTTTTCACCGATTTTCGCCGTTTTTTCACTGCTAATAATTATTACTTAATCATTAATAATTATTTTTGGGTTAATTACTCTGATTTGGGGTTAACAACATGAATTTTGGCCCCGACAGCTCCATTATTGACCCTAATAACTGCATTTATTAGCCTAATAATTCCGTTTTTTCACCGATTTTCGCCGTTTTTTCGCTGCTAATAATCATTAATTAATCATTAATAATTATTATATGGGCTAATTAGTGTGATTTGGGGTTAATAACATGAATTTCGGCCCCAACAGCTCCATTATTGACCCTAATAACTCCATTTATTAGCCTAATAATCCCGTTTTTTCACCGATTTTCGCCGTTTCTTCGCCGATTTTCGCCATTTTTTCACCGCTAATAACAACTAATTAATCACTAATAATTATTATTTCGATTAATTAGACGGGCTTGGGGTTAATAACATGAATTTCGGCCCCAACAGCTGCATTATTGACCCTAATAACTCCATTTATTAGCCTAATAATTCCGTTTTTTCACCGATTTTTGCCGTTTTTTCGCTGCTAATAATTATTAATTACTCATTAATAATTATTATATGGGCTAATTAGTCTGATTTGGGGTTAATAACATGAATTTTGGTCCCGACAACTCCATTATTGACCCTATTAACTCCATTTATTAGCCTAATAATTCCGTTTTTTCACCGATTTTCGCCGTTTTTTCGCTGCTAATAATTATTAATTAATCACTATTAATTATTATTTGGGTTAATTAGACCGGCTTGGGGTTAACAACATGAATTTCGGCCCCGACAGCTGCATTATTGACCCTAATAACTCCATTAATTAGCCTAATAATTCCGTTTTTTCACCGATTTTCGCCGTTTCTTCGCCGATTTTCGCCGTTTTTTCGCGGCTAATGATTATTAATTAACGATTGATAATTGCTGGTGGCCGCAGGGCTGCGGGGGCTGATGCTGGCCGTGGTTCTGGCCGCGCTGATGTCGTCGCTGGCCTCCATCTTCGCCAGCTCGGGGGCGCTCTTCACCTTCGACGTGTACCGGAAACTGCGGCCGGGGGCGGGGCCACGGCACCTGCTGATGGCCGGCAGGTGAGGGACACACCTGGGACACACCTGGGACACACCTGTGACACACCTGGGGACACCTGGGGACACCTGGGGACACCTAAACACACCTGGGGACACCTAAAATACACCTGGGACACACCTGGGGACACCTGGGGACACCTGGGGACATCTGAGGACACAGCTGGGGGCACCTGGGGACAGCTGGGGACACCTGGACACACAACTGGGGACATTTGAGGGCACCTGGGGACACCTGTGACACACCTGGGACACACCTGGGGACACCTGGGGACACCTAAAATACACCTGGGACACACCTGGGACAGCTGGGGGCACCTGGGGACACCTGTGACACACCTGGGGACAGCTGGAGACAGCTGAGGACACCTGGGGACATGGGGACACCTGGGGACACCTGGGCACAGCTGGGGGCATTTGAGGGCACCTGGGACACACCTGGGGGCATTTGAGGGCACCTGGGGACAACTGGGGACACCTGGGGACACACCTGGGGACACCTGAACACACCTGAGGGCACCTGCGGACACCTAGGGACATCTGGGACACACCTGGACACACCTGGGGACACCTGAGGACAGCTGGGGACACCTGGGGACACACCTGGGCTGGGGAGGGGACAGGTGACATCATCAGCGACAGGTGAGACCTTGGAGAGATTTCCCAGGTGACCTCAGGTGACCTCAGGTGACCTCAGGTGACCCCAGGTGACCTCAAAAACCCCCAAATTTGAGGTTCTCAGGTGTCCAAAACCCCCAAATTCAGGTTCCAGGTGACCCCAAATGACCCAAATTTTGGGTTCTTGTCACTCAAACGACCCCGGGTTTTTTGGGCGTGACCTCAGGTGCCCAGGTGACCCCACAAACCCCAAATTTGAGGCTCTCAGGTGTCCAAAAACCCCAAATTCAGGCTCCAGGTGACCTCAAATGACCCGAATTTGGGGTTCCCGACCTCCGAACGACCCCGGGTTTTTTCGAGGTGACCTCAGGTGACCCCAGGTGAGCTCACCTGTGTCCCCGCAGGCTGTGGGTGGTGGCCATGGTGGTCCTGAGCTCCAGGTGTCCCCAGAACCCCAAATTCAGGTTCCAGGTGACCCCGAATGACCCAAATTTTGGGTTCCTGTCACTCAAACGACCCTGAAATTTTTTTGGGCTGACCCCAGGTGACCCCAGGTGACCTCAGGTGACCTAAGGTGTCCAGGTGACCCAACAAACCCCAAATTTGAGGCTCTCAGGTGTCCAAAAACATCGAATTTGAGATCCAGGTGACCTCAAAAGACCCAAATTTCACCTTCCTGACCTCCGAACGACCCCGGGTTTTTTGGGGGTGCCCTCAGGTGACCCCAGGTGACCTCAGGTGCCCAGGTGACCTCAAAAAACCCCAAATTTGAGGCTCTCAGGTGTCCAAAAACATCAAATTTGAGATCCAGGTGACCTCAAAAGACCCGAATTTCACCTTCCTGACCTCCGAACGACCCCGGGTTTTTTGGGGGTTGACCTCAGGTGACCTCAGGTGAGCTCAGGTGACCTCAGGTGTCCAGGTCACCCAAATTTGAGCCTCCAGGTGACTTAAGAACCCCAAATTCAGCCTCCAGGTGACCCCAAAAGACCCAAATTTTGGGGTTCCCGACCTCCGAACGACCCCGGGTTTTTTCGAGGTGCCCTCAGGTGCCCTCAGGTGCCCTCAGGTGACCTCACCTGTGCTCACCTGTGTCCCCGCAGGCTGTGGGTGGTGGCCATGGTGGGCCTGAGCCTGGCCTGGGGCTGACCCAGGTGTCCCCAGAACCCCAAATTCAGCCTCCAGGTGACCTCGAATGACCCAAATTTCACCTTCCCGACCTCCGAACGACCCCGGGTTTTTTCGAGGTGCCCTCAGGTGACCCCAGGTGACCTCACCTGTGTCCCCGCAGGCTGTGGGTGGTGGCCATGGTGGGCCTGAGCCTGGCCTGGCTGCCCGTGGTGGAGGCGGCGCGCGGCGGGCAGCTCTTCGATTACATGCAGGCGCTGGCCTCGTACCTGGCGCCGCCCGTGGCCGCGGTCTTCTTCCTGGCCGTGTTCGTGCCGCGCGTCAACGAGCCCGTGAGTCACCTGGGCACACCTGGGACATCTGGGGACACCTGGGGACACCTGGGGACAGATGGGGACACTGGGGACACACCTGGGGGCACCTGGGGACACACCTGGGGACACCTGGGGACACCTGGGGATGGCTGGGGACAGATGGGGACACACCTGGGGACACCTGGGGACACGTGGGGGCGGCTGGGACACCTGGGGACACACCTGGGGACACCGGGGACAGATGGGGACATCTGAGGACACAGCTGGGGGCACCTGGGGCCACTTGGGGACACCTGGGGACACATCTGGGGGCACATCTGGGGGAAGATGGAGACACCTGGGACACACCTGGGACACACCTGGGACACCTGGGGACAGATGGGGACAGATGGGGACACACCTGGGGACACCTGGGGACACCAGAGACACACTTGGGACACACCTGGGCACATGTGGGGGCACCTGAGGGCACCTGGGGGCATCTGGGCGCACCTGGGACACACCTGGAGACACACCTGGGGGAAGATGGAGACACCTGGGGACAGCTGGGGACAGATGGGGACACACCTGGAGATACACCTGGGGACACCTGGGATACAACTGGGACACACCTGGGGACAACTGGACGGGAGGGTGACACACCTGGGCACACCTGGGGGGTTTCAGGAGGGAATTCTGGGAAGTTTTGGGTCTCCAAGAACCCAAATTTCACCCCCAGGTGACCCCAAAACCCCCAAATTTGGACTCCCAGGTGTTCGAGTGACCCCAAAAATCTCAATTTTCACCTTCAGGTGACCCCAAAACTCCCAAATTTTGAATCCAGGTGACCCCAAAACGGCCAATTTTTGCCCCAAAACTCCCAATTTTTGCCCCCAAACCCCCAAATTTCACCTCCAGATGCCCCCAAACCAATTTTTTCCCCCAAATTTCCCCAAATTTCGGTTTTTTCCTCCTCAGGGCGCCTTCTGGGGGCTGTTGGGGGGCCTGGCGCTGGGGCTGGCGCGGCTGAGCCCCGATTTGGGGCTCTCAGGTGACCCCAAACCCCCAAATTTCGATTCCAGGTGCTCAGATGACCCCAAAAATCCCAAATTTCGATTCCAGGTGACACCAAACCCCTCAAATTTTGATTCGAGGTCAAGTGGCCCCAAAAATCCCAAATTTTGAGTCCAGGTGACCCCAAAACTCCCAATTTTTGCCCCAAAAATCCCAAATTTCGCCTTCAGGTGACCCCAAATTCAAATTTTTTCCCCCAAATTTCCCCAAATTTTTTGTTTTTTCCTCCCCAGGGCGCCTTCTGGGGGCTGTTGGGGGGCCTGGCGCTGGGGCTGGCGCGGCTGAGCCCCGATTTGGGGCTCTCAGGTGACCCCAAAGCCACAAATTTGGACTCCCAGTTGTTCAGGTGACCCCAAAAATCCCAAATTTCGGCTCCAGGTGACACCAAACCCCTCAAATTTTGAGTCCAGGTGACCCCAAAACCCCAAATTTTGGGTTCTCAATCATCCAGGTGACCCCAAATTTTGAATCCAGGTGTCCAGGTGACCCCAAAACTCCCAAATTTTGTTTTGAGGTGGTCAAATGACCCCAAAAATCCCAAATTTCGCCCCAAAATCCCAATTTTCACCTTCAGGTGACCCCAAAACCCCAGATTTCGGTTCCAGGTGTTCAGGTGACCCCAAAAATCCCAAATTTCGATTCCAGGTGACCCCAAAACCCTCAAATCTTGATTCCAGGTGTTCAAGTGACCCAAAAAAATCTCAATTTTCACCTTCAGTTGACCCCAAAACTCCCAAATTTCGCCCTCAAACCCCAAAATTTCACCCCAAAACTCCCCAAATTTCGTGTCCAGATGCCCCCAAACCAAATTTTTTCCCAAAATTTCCCCAAATTTCGTTTTTTTCCTCCTCAGGGCGCCTTCTGGGGGCTGTTGGGGGGCCTGGCGCTGGGGCTGGCGCGGCTGAGCCCCGATTTGGGGCTCTCAGGTGACCCCAAAACCCCAAATTTCACCTTCAGGTGACCCCAAACCCCCAAATTTCGGCTCCAGGTGACACCAAACCCCTCAAATTTTGAGTCCAGGTGACCCCAAAACTCCCAAATTTTGAGTTCTCAACCATCCAGGTGACCCCAAATTTTGATTCCAGGCGTCCAGGTGACCCCAAAACTCCCAAATTTTGAATCCAGGTGACCCCAAAACCCCAAATTTTGAGTTCTCAACCATCCAGGTGACCCCAAATTTTGAATCCGTGTGTCCAGGTGACCCCAAAAATCCCAAGTTCTGATTCCAGGTGTCCAAGTGACCCAAAAAAATCTCAATTTTCACCTTCAGTTGACCCCAAAACTCCCAAATTTTGCCCCAAAACTCCCAAATTTCGCCCCAAAACCCCCAAATTTCACACCCCAAACCCCCAAATTTCACCTCCAGATGCCCCCAAACCAAATTTTTTCCCCCAAATTTTTGTTTTTTTCCTCCTCAGGGCGCCTTCTGGGGTCTGTTGGGGGCCTGGCGCTGGGGCTGGCGCGGCTGAGCCCCGATTTGGGGCTCTCAGGTGACCCCAAAGCCCCAAATTTCGATTCCAGGTGCTCAGATGACCCCAAAAATCCCCAATTTTGGGTTCAGGTGACCCCCAAAATCCCAAATTTTACCCCAAAACCCCCAAATTTCAAATGAAGGTGACCCCCAACCCCCAAATTCCGATTCCAGGTGACCCCAAAACTCCCAAATTTTGATTCCAGGTGTTCAAGTGACCCCAAAAAATCTCAATTTTCACTTTCAGTTGACCCCAAAAATCCCAAATTTCGCCCCCAAACCCCCAAATTTCGTGTCCAGGTGCCCCCAAATCCAAATTTTTCCCCCAAATTTCGGTTTTTTCCTCCTCAGGGCGCCTTCTGGGGGCTGTTGGGGGGCCTGGCGCTGGGGCTGGCGCGGCTGAGCCCCGATTTGGGGCTCTCAGGTGACCCCAAAGCCCCAAATTTCACCTTCAGGTGACACCAAACCCCCAAATTTGGGCTCCCAGTTGTTCAGGTGACCCCCAAAATCCCAAATTTTACCCCAAAACCCCCAAATTTCAAATGAAGGTGACCCCCAACCCCCAAATTCCGATTCCAGGTGACCCCAAATTTTGAATCCGTGTGTTCAGGTGACCCCAAAACTCCCAAATTTGGACTCCCAGGTGTTCGAGTGACCCCAAAAATCTCAATTTTCACCTTCAGGTGACCCCAAAACTCCCAATTTTTGCCCCAAACCCCCAAATTTCACCTCCAGATGCCCCCAAATCCAATTTTTTCCCAAAATTTTTTGTTTTCTCCTCCCCAGGGCGCCTTCTGGGGGCTGTTGGGGGGCCTGGCGCTGGGGCTGGCGCGGCTCATCCCCGAGATCCTGCTGGGCTCGGGCTCGTGCGGGAGCCCTGGGCGCTGCCCGGAGCTGCTCTGCGGCCTGCACTACCTGCACTTCGCCGTGCTGCTCTTCCTCCTCACCTGCGGCCTCACGCTCGGCGTCTCCTGCTGCCACCCGCCCATCCCCAAAGTGCACGTGAGTTCAAAAATTCGGGGATTTTTTGGGGAATTTTTTGGGATTTTTTGGAATTTTTTGGGATTTTTTTTCCCATTTTTTTCCGATTTTTTTGAGATTTTTTTCGATTTTTTTTCGATTTTTTTTCAATTTTTTTTCGATTTTTATTCGATTTTTTCCGATTTTTTTCCGATTTTTTTCCGATTTTTTTTCGATTTTTTTTAGAATTTTTTCCGATTTTTTTCCGATTTTTTTTCGATTTTTTTCGATTTTTTTCCGATTTTTTCCGAATTTTTTCCGAATTTTTTTCGATTTTTTTCCGAAATTTTCGGGGTTTTTTCCAAATTTTTTTCGATTTTTTTTCGATTTTTTTCCGATTTTTTTCGATTTTTTCAGAATTTTTTCGATTTTTTTCCTAATTTTTTTCAATTTTTTTTTATTTTTTTTTCGATTTTTTCCGAATTTTTTTCGCTTTTTTTCCGACTTTTTTTCGCTTTTTTTCCGATTTTTTTCCGATTTTTTTCAATTTTTTTCCGAATTTTTTTCGATTTTTTCCGAAGTTTTTTCGATTTTTTTTCGATTATTTTTCGATTTTTCCCCCCATTTTTTCGAATTTTTAGGGATTTTTTTCTGTTATTTTTAAGGGTTTTTTAAATGGATTTTAGAGGATTTTTTGGGGATTTTTTTAGGATTTTTCGAGATTTTTTGGGGGTTTTTTGGAGGGATTTTTTTTGGGATTTTTTTGGGATTTTTTTAGGATTTTTTTTGGTTTTTTAGGATTTTTTTCGGGATTTTTTTGGGATATTTTTGGGGATTTTTGGGGTGTTTTTCCGGCCTGTGGGAGCTGCTCTGCGGCCTGCACTACCTGCACTTCGCCGTGCTGCTCTTCCTCCTCACCTGCGGCCTCACGCTCGGCGTCTCCTGCTGCCACCCGCCCATCCCAAAAGTGCACGTGAGTTAAAAAATTCGGGGATTTTTTTGGGAATTTTTTAGGATTTTTTTCCGATTTTTTTTCGAATTTTTTTCTGATTTTTTGGGGATTTTTTTCGATTTTTTTTCGAATTTTTTCCGATTTTTTTCGAATTTTTTTCGATTTTTTTTCGATTTTTTTTGGATTTTTTTCGGGTTTTTTTCGATTTTTTTCGATTTTTTTTCGATTTTTTTTCGATTTTTTTCCCGATTTTTTTTCGATTTTTTTGAGATTTTTTTCAGAATTTTTTCGATTTTTTTCCGATTTTTTCCGATTTTTTTCCAATTTTTTCCCGATTTTTTTCAGAATTTTTTAAAATTTTTTCCCCATTTTTTCCGATTTTTTTCCGATTTTTTTTCGATTTTTTTTCGCTTTTTTCAGAATTTTTTCCGATTTTTTTTCGAATTTTCCCGATTTTTTTTCTGATTTTTTTTCGAATTTTTTTCGATTTTTTTTCCCCATATTTTTTGAAATTTTTTTCGATATTTTTTGGAATTTTAGAGGGATTTTTCTCTTATTTTTTTAGGTTTTTAAAATGGATTTTTAGAGGAATTTTTGGTATTTTGGGGGGATTTTTTTGGGATTTTTTCTGATTTTTTTTCGATTTTTTCCGTATTTTTTTCGATTTTCTTACAATTTTTTAAAATTTTTTTTTTCGTTTTTTTCCGATTCTTTTCCAATTTTTTTTTCGATTTTTTTTTTCGGTTTTTTTCGACTTTTTTTCGACTTTTGGGGGATTTTTTTGGCGATTTTTTTGGGATTTTTGTGTATTTTGGGTTAATTTTCCCAAATTTTCTGGTCAATTTTTTGTTAAATTTTGGGTCCATTTTTGGTGAATTTTGGGTTAATTTTGGTGAATTTTGGGTCGTTTTTGGTCAATTTTCAGTCGATTTTGGTCAATTTTGGGTCGATTTTCCCAAATTTTGGGTCGATTTTGCCAAATTTTCGGTCGGTTTCAATGAATTTTGGGTCAATTTTGGTGAATTTCGGGTCGATTTTCCCAAATTTCGGGTCGATTTTCCCAAATTTTGGGTCGATTTTGCCGAATTTTCGGTCGGTTTCGGTGAATTTTCAGTCGATTTTGGTCAAATTTGGGTCAATTTTGGTGAATTTCGGGTCGTTTTCCCCAAATTTCGGGTCGATTTTCCCGAATTTCGGGTCGTTTTGGCCGAATTTTGGGTCGATTTTGCGGAATTTCGGGTCCCAGCTGCACAGGTTGGTGTTCAGCCTCCGGAACAGCCGCGAGCCCCGAATCGACCTGGACACGCCCAAAGAACCCCCCCAAAATTTGGGGCTCCAACTCGGGGGTGAGAGGGGGAAAAAAAACAAAATTTGGGATTTTGGGGTCTAAAATTTGGGGGTTTGGGGAGTTTTGGGTCGAAATTCGGGATTTTTTGGGGATTTTTGGTCCAAATTTGGGATTTTGGGTCCAAATTTGGGATTTTTGGGTCCAAATTTGGGGATTTTTTTGGTCCAAATTCGGGATTTTTTGGGGAGTTGGGTCCAAATTTGAGATTTTTGGGGGATTTTTGGTCCAAATTCGGGATTTTTGGGTCCAAATTTGAGATTTTTGGGGGATTTTTGGTCCAAATTCGGGAATTTTGAAGGGATTTTGCATCCAAATTTGGGATTTTGGGGGATTTTGGGGTCCAAATTTGGGATTTTGGGTCCAAATTTGGGATTTTGGGGGTTTTTTGGGTCCAAAATTTTGGGGGAGGGGGTTGGGATTCAAATTTTGTAAATTTTGGGATCTTGAGGATCCCAAATTCGGGATTTTTGGGGAGTCTTGGGGAATTTGGGGACCCAAATTTGAAATTTTTGGGGTATCGAGGCCAAAATTTGGGATTTTTGGCATCTCGGGGGCCAAAATTTGGGATTTGGGGGGAGTCCTGTGGATTTTGGGGTCCCAAATTTTGGGGGTTTTGGGATCTTAGGGACCCAAATTTGGGATTTTTTGAGGGGGTTTGGGTCCAAATTTGGGATTTTGAGGCTCTGGAGGATTTTGAGGTGACAAATTTTGGGGTTTGGGCATATTTGAGCTCCCAAATTTGGGATTTTTGGGGTCTCGGGGACCAAAATTTGGGACATTTTTGGATTTTGGGGACCCAAATTTGAAATTTTTGGGGTATCGAGGTCCAAAATTTGGGATTTTGGGGGGTCTTGTGGATTTTGGGGTCCCAAATTTTGGGGGTTTTGGGATCATGGGGATTCAAATTCGGGATTTTTGGGGCTCCTGGGGATTTGGAGGACCCAAAATTGAGATTTTTTTGGTCTTTGGAACCAAAATTTGGCAAATTTTTAACCCCAAATTCCCCAATTTCCCCCCAAATTCCAGATGTGGAAGCGCCGGGGACGGAGCCCGGAGCGGGGGGCGTGGCCTCAGGGGTGGGCGTGTCCCCTACGGAGGCCCCGCCCCTCGAAGACCCCAAATGGAGCCGCGTCGTCGACATCAACGCGCTGGTGCTGATGGGCGTGGCCGCCTTCCTCTGGGGTTATTTTGCCTGAAATCGCCGGAAATAAACCCGAAATGATCCCAAAATTATCGCCGGAAGTGTCGGGAATTTGTTCCAAAAACGGGCAAAAAGAAACCCCCCAAAACCCCAAAAAATCCCTCCCCAAATCCTGAATTTTTGACCCCAAATTCCCCATTTTTCCCACCCCGAAAATCCCAAATTTCGGCCCCGAATTCCCAATTTTTGACCACAAATTCCCGATTTTTTGACCCCGAATCTCCAAATTTCCACCCCAAATTCCCAATTTCCACTCCAAATTTTTGACCCCAAATTCCCGATTTTCCCCACCCTGAAAATCCCGATTTTTGGCCCCAAATTCCATATTTTTGACCCCAAATTCCCAGTTTTCGACACCAAATCTCCGAAATTTGACCCCAAATTCCCAATTTTTTACCCCAAATTCCAAATTTTTGACCCCAAATTCCCAATTTTTCCCACCCCCAAAATCCCAGTTTTCGGCCCCAAATTCCCAATTTTTTACCCCAATTTGCCAAGTTTTCCTGCCTTGAAATCCCAATTTTGGCCCCGAATTCCCAATTTTTTACCCCAAATTCCCCATTTTTTTGACCCCAAATCCTGACTTTTTGACCCCAAATTCCCCATTTTTCCCACCCCGGAAATTCTGATTTTCAACCCCAAATTCCAAATTTTTTACCCCAAATTTCCAATTTTCAGCCCCGAATTTCCCAATTTTTGACCCCAAATTCCCCGTTTTTCCCACCCCAAAAATCCCAAATTTCGGCCCCGAATTCCCAATTTTTTACACCAAATTCCTGATTTTTTGACCCCAAATCCTGATTTTTTGACCCCAAATTCCCCATTTTTTCCACCCCGAAAATCCCAAATTTTGGCCTCGAATTCCCAATTTTTTACCCCAAATTCCCATTTTTTTTGCCCCAAATTCCCAATTTTTTGCCCCAAATCCCGAATTTTTTGCCCCAAATCCCGAATTTTTTGCCCCAAATTCCCCATTTTTCCCACCCCGAAAATCCCAATTTTTGGCCCCGAATTCCCAATTTTTTACCACAAATTCCTGATTTTTTTACCCCAAATCCTGAATTTTTGACCCCCAAATTCCCCATTATTTCCTACCCCAAAAATCCCGATTTTTTGGCTTCGAATTCCCAATTTCTTACCCCAAATTCCCAATTTTTTGACCCCGAATTCTCAATTTTCGACCCCAAATCCTGAATTCTTGACCCAAAATCCTGAATTTTTGACCCCCAATCCCAATTTTCGGCCCCGAATTCCCATTTTTTTACCCCAAATTCCCTATTTTTTGACCCCAGAATCCCGATTTTTGGACCCCAAATTCCCAATTTTTTGCCCCAAATTCCCAATTTTTTTTACCCCAAAATCCCCAAGTTCTGACCCCAAAAAATCCGATTTTTTGACCCCAAATCCCAAATTTTTGACCCCAAATCCCCGATTTTTCCTTCCCAAATCCTCCAATGAATTCCTGGGTGGGGGAGGGGCGTGTCCCGGCATTTCCCCGCCCCCTTTTTGATGACGTCACCGCTGGACTTCGGACTTTGTCCCCGTCACGGGACACGATGCCGAAGGAGCGGTACGGGGGGATTTTGGGGGGATTTTGGGAATTTTGGGGGATTTTGGGAGATTTTGGGGGGATTTTGGGGGAATTTCGGGGATTTTGGGGATTTTGGCGGGATTTTGTGGGGTTTTGTGGATTTTTGTGGAATTTTGCGGGGATTTTAGGGGAATTTGGGGGATTTTGGGGGGAATTTTGGGGGATTTTGGCGGAATTTTGGGAGATTTTGGGCGGAATTTTGGGAGATTTGGGGTGGAATTTTGGGGATTTTGGGGGGATTTTGGGGAATTTGGGGGATTTTGGGGAGATTTTGGGAGGAATTTTGTGGAATTTTGGGGGATTTGGGGGATTTTGGCGGGATTTTAGGGGAATTTGGGAATTTCGGGGGATTTGGGGGGATTTTGGCGGAATTTTGGGGGATTTTGGGGAGATTTGGGGGGGATTTTGGAAGGATTTTGGGGGGAATTTGGCGGGATTTTAGGGGAATTTGGGAATTTTGGGGGATTTTGTGGGGTTTTGTGGATTTTTGTGGAATTTTGCGGGGATTTTAAGGGGAATTTGGGAGATTTTGGGGGGATTTGGGGGGATTTTGGGGGATTTTGGCGGAATTTTGGGAGATTTTGGGCGGAATTTTGGGAGATTTGGGGGGATTTTGGGAGATTTGGGGTGGAATTTTGGGGATTTTGGAGGATTTTGGAGGAATTTTGGAGGATTTGGGGTGATTTGGGGTGAAATTTGGGGGATTTTGGGGGGATTTTGGGGATTTGGGGGATTTTGGGAAATTTTGGGGGAATTTTGTGGAATTTTGGGGGGATTTTGGGGAGATTTGGGGGGGATTTTAGGGGAATTTGGGAGATTTTTGGAGGGATTTTGGGAATTTTGGAAGGATTTGGGGAGGATTTTGGGGAAATTTGGGGGATTTTGGGGATTTTGGCGGGATTTTAGGGGAATTTGGGGGATTTTGGGGGGATTTTTTGGGAGTTTTGGGGGATTTGGGGGAATTTTGTGGAATTTTGGGGGGATTTTGGAAGGATTTTGGGGGGATTTTGGGGGATTTTAGGGGAATTTGGGAGATTTTGGGGGGATTTTGGGGGGATTTTGTGGAATTTTGGGGGGAATTTTGGGGGAATTTTGGAAGGATTTTGGGGGGATTTTGGGGATTTTTCCGGGATTTTGGGGGGGATTTTGGGGGGATTTTGCCGAATTTGGGGTCGATTTTGCCGAATTTCTGGTCCCAGGACCGGAAGAGCCGCGAAGCCCGAACGCACCGAGCCACGCCCAAAGACACACCCCAAAAATGGTTGGCTCCAGTTCAGAGGTGAGAGGGGAAACACCCCAAAATTTGGGGGGTCTGGGGCCAAAATTGGGGATTTTGGGGGGCTCCAGGGGATTTTGGGGTCCCAAATTTCGGGTTTTGGGATCTTGGGGATCCAAAATCCGGAATTTTGGGGGTCTCGAGTTCCCAAAATTGGGATTTTGGGGGTCTTTAGGATCCGAATTCGGGAATTTTTGGGTCTTTGGGGCCCCGAAATTTGGGATTTTTGGGGGTTTCAAGGCCCCAAAATTTGGGGATTTCGGGTTTTTTTCGGAACTCAAAATTCCCGATTTTTCCCCTCCAATTGCAGCCCTGAAGGAGCGGTTGGGGCGGAGCCTCACTCGGAGGGCGTGGCCACGGAGTGGGCGTTCCCACGGGGGTGGGCGTGTCGTTAGCGAAGTCCCCGCCCCCTTGATGACGTCACAGCAGGATTTGGAACATTGCCGCATCCTGGGACCCAATGGGACAGCTCCGGTACCGCGGGGGAATTTGGGGGAATTCGGGGAATTTTGTGTATTTTGGGGGAATTTCAGGAAAATTCAAGAGAATTTTGGGAAATTTTGAGGGATTTGGGGGAGATTTTGGGAAGTTTTTTTGAAGTTTTAAGGATTTTGGGGGGAATTTTCGGTGATTTGGGGGATTCGAGGGAATTGAGAGGATTTTCAGGGAATTCTGGGGCATTCGGGGGGATTTTTGGAGAATTTTTTTTGGGGGGGAGGAAAATGCTAAAAAAAGCCCGGAAGCAAAAATGTGAAAAATGCCCCAAAAATGTCCCAAAAATGGGACAAAACGAGCCCCAAACGGGCCCAAAATGGCTCCATTTTGCCCAATTTTGGGTCAATTTTGCTGAATTTTGGTGAATTCTGGGTCGACTTTGGCAAATTTTGGGTCGATTTCGGTGATTTTCGGGTCGGTTTTGCCGAATTTCGCAGGGCGTTTCCATCCAGCCTGGAGTCCTGAACCCACCCGACCACGCCCAAAGATCCGCCATAAACATTTTGGGGTCCGACTGGGAGGTGAGAGGAGAAAAACCCCAAAAATTTGGGGTGTCTGGGACAAAAATTGGGAATTTTGGGGGGTGAGGGGGATTTTGGGGTCTTAAATTTTGGTGTTTTTGGGTCTTTAGGATCCAAATTCGGGAGTTTCGGGGCCTCGAGGAGCCGAATTTTGGGATTTTGGGGGGTTCAGGGGAATTCGGGGTCCCAAATTTTGGTGTTTTGGGGTCTTTAGGATCCAAATTCGGGATTTTTGGGGCCTTGAGGAGCCGAATTTTGGGGTTTTGGGGGGTTCAGGGGAATTCGGGGTCCCAAATTTTGGTGTTTTTGGGTCTTTGGGATCCAAAATCGGGATTTTTTGGGCCTCGAGGAGCCGAATTTTGGGGTTTTGGGGGGTCCAGGGGAATTCGGGGTCCCAAATTTTGGTGTTTTGGGGTCTTTAGGATCCAAATTCAGGATTTTTGGGGCCTCGAGGAGCCGAATTTTGGGATTTTGGGGTGTTCATGGGAATTCGGGGTCCCAAATTTTGGTGTTTTGGGGTCTTTGGGATCCAAATTCGGGAATTTTGGGGTCTTTGGGGCCCAAATTTGGGATTTTGGTGGGTTCAGGGGAATTCAGGGTCCCAAATTTTGGTGTTTTGGGGTCTTTAGGATCCAAATTCGGGATTTTTGGGGCCTCGAGGAGCCGAATTTTGGGATTTTGGCGGCTCCAGGAGAATTCAGGGGCCCAAAATTTCGGTGTTTTTGGGGTCTTTAGGATCCAAATTCGGGATTTTCGGGGCCTCGAGGAGCCGAATTTTGGGGTTTTGGGGGGTTCAGGGGAATTCGGGGACCCAAATTTTGGGGTTTTGGGGTCTTTAGGATCCAAATTTGGGAGTTTCGGGGCCTCGAGGAGCCGAATTTTGGTGTTTTGGGGTGTCCATGGGAATTCAGGGTCCCAAATTTTGGTGTTTTGGGGTCTTTAGGATCCAAATTCGGGAGTTTCGGGGTCTTGGAGACCCGAATTTGAGGTTTGAGGGGATCCACAGGAATTCAGGGTCCCGAATTTTTGGGGTTTCGGGATCCAAACTCGGGATTTTGGGGAGTCGAGAGGATTTGGTGTCCAAAATTCGGGATTTTCGGCGAAAAAATTCGGGGTCTCAAATTTTGGGGGGTTTTGGGGTCTCTGGGATCCAAATTTGAGGATTTTGGGATTTTTTGGGGTGTTTTTTTCCGACTTAAAACTCACGATTTTTTTTTTCCCGCCCAAATTCCAGGCCCTGAAGGAGCACCGGGGGCGGAGCCGGGATAGGAGGGCGTGGCCATATGATGGGCGTGTCCGCTTGAGTGGGCGTGGCCAAGGCCAAGACCGCGCCTCCCAACGATCCTGAATGGGGCGGTGTTGATGACGTCATCGCCGCCGTGCTGATGGGCGTGGCCTCATTCTCCGGGACTTAATTTGCCCAAAATCGCCAAAAATAAACCCAAAATCATCCCAAATCCGCCGGAAAGTGTCTGGAATTTGTTCTCAAACGGCCCCAAAATGGGCAAAAAAACCCCCCCAAAATTCCGCGAGTTTCACCTTTGGAACCCGAAATTCCCAAATTTCGACCCAAAATTCCCAATTTTGGACCCAAAATTCCCAATTTTCCGCCTCCAATTCCCAATTTTCATTCCCCAAATTCCCAATTTTCCTCCCCAAATTCCCGGTTTTCATCCCCCAAATTCCCATTTTTCCTACCCCAAAAATCCCGATTTTCAGCCCCGAATTCCCAATTTTCATCCTCCAAAATTCCCAGTTTTTTGGGCTCCAAATTCTCCTTTTTTTTTTTTTTTCCAACCCCAAATTCCCCATTTTTTGGGGTTGAAAATTCCGATTTTTTGGGGCTCCAAATCCCAAATTTTTCACCCCAAATTCCCAAATTTTTCCGCCCCAAATTCCCGGTTTTCGGCTCCAAATTCCCAAATTTTCGACCCCAAATTCCCAAATCTTTAACCCCCAAAATTCCCAATTTTTCGGCTCCAAATCCTCCATTTTTAACCCCAAAATCCCCGAGGATATTTTTGGGCTGAAATTCCCGAATTTTTGAGCCCCAAATTCTCCAAATTTTAACCCCGAATCCCCAATTTTGAGGTCAAAATTCCTCCTTTTTTTAAATCCCCAAATTCCCAATTTTCGACCCAAAATTCCCGATTTTTTTGGACCCAAAATCCCCAAGTTCTGACCCCCAAAAAACCGATTTTTTTACCCCCAAATCCCAAATTTTTGACCCCAAATTCCCAATTTTTTTGACCCAAAAATCCCGATTTTTGGACCCCAAATTCCCAATTTTCGACCCCAAATTCCCAATTTTTTCGACCCCAAATTCCCGATTTTTTTTTTTGCCCCCAAATCCCAAATTTTTAACCCAAAATTCCTGATTTTTAGGGGTCAAAATTCCCCTTTTTTCAACCCCCCAAATCCCCAAGTTCTGACCCCAAAAATCCTGATTTTTTTGGATCCCAAATCCCAAACTTTTGACCCCCAAATCCCGATTTTTGGACCCCAAATTCCCAATTTTCGACCCCAAATTCCCGATTTTTTTTTGCCCCCAAATCCCAAACTTTTAACCTAAAATTCCTGATTTTTAGGGGTCGAAATTCCCCTTTTTTCAAACCCCAAATCCCCAAGTTTACCCCAAAAATCCCGATTTTTTTGACCCCGAATTCCAAATTTTGACCCCAAAATTCCTGATTTTTAGGGGTCGAAATTCCCCTTTTTTCAACCCCCCAAATCCCCAAGTTTACCCCAAAAATCCCGATTTTTTTGACCCCGAATTCCCAATTTTTGACCCCAAATTCCCGATTTTTGGACCCCAAATTCCCAATTTTCGACCCCAAATTCCCGATTTTTTTGCCCCCAAATCCCAAATTTTTAACCCAAAATTCCTGATTTTTAGGGGTCGAAATTCCCCTTTTTTCAAACCCCAAATCCCCAAGTTTTGACCCCAAAAATCCCGATTTTTTTGACCCCGAATTCCAAATTTTGACCCCAAAATTCCTGATTTTTAGGGGTCGAAATTCCCCTTTTTTCAACCCCCCAAATCCCCAAGTTTACCCCAAAAATCCCGATTTTTTTGACCCCGAATTCCCAATTTTTGACCCCAAATTCCCAATTTTTTTGACCCCAAATTCCCGATTTTTTTGACCCCAAAATCCCGATTTTTGGACCCCAAAATCCCAAATTTTTGACCCCAAAATCCCGATTTTTTTGACCCTAAATCCCAAATTTTCGACCCCAAATTTCCCAATTTTTGACCCCAAATTTCCCAATGAATTCTTGGGTGGGGGAGGGGAGAGGGGGGGCGTGGCCCGGCATTTCCCCGCCCCCTTTTTCATGACGTCACCGCTGGACTTCGGACTTTGCCCCGTCACGGGACACGATGCCGGAGAAGCGGTACGGGGCGATTTGGGGGGATTTTGGGGGATTTTGGGGAATTTTGTGGAATTTTGTGGAATTTTGTGGGGTTTTGTGGATTTGGGGGGGATTTGGGGGGATTTGGGGAAATTTTGTGGGAATTTTGTGGAATTCTGAGGGAATTTTAGGCGAATTTGCGGAAAATTTTGTGGATTTTTGGGGGGATTTTGTGGAATTTTTGGGGATTTTAGGGGAATTTTGGAAGGATTTGGGGGGGATTTTGGGGAAATTTTGGGGGATTTTGGGAAGAATTTTGTGGGATTTTGTGGGATTTTGGGGGGATTTGGGGGGACTTTGGGAGATTTTGGGGGGATTTTGGGAATTCTGGGGGGATTTTGGGGGGATTGTGGGAATTTTGGGGGATTTGGGGGATTTGGGGGAGATTTTGTGGAATTTTTGGGGATTTTAGGGGAATTTTGGAAGGATTTGGGGGGGATTTTGGGGAAATTTTGGGGGGATTTTGGGAGGAATTTTGTGGGATTTTGTGGGATTTGGAAGGATTTTGGGGGGATTTTAGGGGAATTTTGGGGGATTTGGGGGAATTTTGTGGAATTTTGTGGGATTTTGGGGGGATTTGGGGGGATTTTGGGGAATTTTGTGGAATTTTGGGAAGATTTTGTGGGATTTTGGGGGGAATTTGGGGGAATTTGGGAGATTTGGGGGATTTTGGGAATTTTGGGGGATTTTAGGGGAATTTGGGAGGATTTTGGGGATTTTGGGGGAATTTTGGGGATTTTGGGGGGATTTTGGGTCGATTTTGCCGAATTTGGGGTCGATTTTGCCGAATTTCCGGTCCCAGGTCCGGAAGAGCCGCGATCCCCGAGCGATGCCCAAAGACACGTCCCAAAATTTTGGAGTCCGGGTCGGAGGTGAGAGGGGGCAAAATACCAAATTTGGGGAGTCTGGGGGAAAAAAATCGGGATTTTGGGGTGTCCAGGGAAAATCGGGGTCCCGAATTTTTGGGGTTAGGGTTTTTTTATGGTACGAATTTGGGTGTTTTGGGGCTCTTGGGGACCCGAATTTGGTGTTTTGGGGGGTTCAGGGGAATTCAGGGTCCCGAATTTGGGAGTTTTTGGGGGTCCAAATTGGGGATTTTGAGGAGTTCGGAGGAGTTTGGGTTCTCAAAATTTGGCATTTTGGGGTCTTTAATGATCCAAATTCAAAAATTTTGGGGATCTTTGAGGAATTTTGGGGTCTTTGAGGAACCGAAATTTGGGAATTTTTGGGTCTTTGGGGCCCCGAAATTTGGGGGGTTTTGGGGCTTTCAAGGCCGCAAAATTTGGGAATTTCGGGGTTTTTTGGGACCCAGAATTCCCGATTTTTTCCCTCTAATTCCAGACCCTGAAGGAGAGCAGGGGGCGGAGCCAGGAGCAGAGGGTGTGGCCACGGGATGGGCGTGCCATCCGGATTGTGCATGCAGCTAGCAAAGCCCCCGCCCCTTTGATGACGTCACAGCAGGATTTGGAATGTTGTCACAACCCGAGATCCGATGGGACCTCTCCGGTACCGCGGGGGAATTTGGGGGATTTGGGGGAAATTTTGGGGTCCCAAAATTGGGATTTTTTTGGGAGCCCAGGATCCAAAATTTGGAGATTTTGGGACTCAAATTCGGGATTTTTTGGGATTTTAAGGCCCCAAAATTTGGCGATTTCGGGGGTTTTCTGGACTCAATTCCAAATTTTTCCCCTCCAATTGCAGAGCCCAAATCAGCTCCGGGGGCGGAGCCAGAAACCGGAGGCGTGGCCATGGAGTGGGCGTGGCCTCCAGATTGTCATTAGCAAAATCCTCTTCCCTTTGATGACGTCACCGTGGGATTTGAAACGTCGGCACATCCCAAGATCCGATGGGACAGCTGCGGTACCGCGGGGATTTGGGGGATTTTGGGGGATTTTGGGAGGATTTGGGGGGATTTTGGGGATTTGTTTTTTGAATTTTCAGGGATTTTGGGGGATTTTGGGGGGATTTTGGGGATTTTGGGGGATTTTGGGGGATTCTGGGCGATTTTGGGGGATTTTGGGGAGATTTTGGAGATTTTTTTTGAATTTTCAGGGATTTTGGGAGAATTTTGGGGGGATTTGGGCGGATTTGGGGAATTTTCGGGGATTTTGGGGGATTTTAGGGGATTTGGGGGATTTGCAGAGATTTGGGGAATTTTTTTTTAATTTTCGGGGATTTTGGGGGATTTTGGGAAATTTTGGGGCATTTTTTGGGAGGGAAGGAAATGCCAAAAGAAGCTCGGGAATAAAAATGTGAAAAATGCCACAAAAATGTCCCAAAAATGGGAAAAAACGAGCCCCAAACGGGCCCAAAATGGCTCCATTTTGCCCAATTTTGGGTCGATTTCTGTGAATTTTGGGTCGATTTCGGTGAATTTCGGGTCGGTTTTGCCGAATTTCACAGGGCGTTTCCATCCAGCCTGGAGTCCCGAACCCACCCGGCCACGCCCAAAACCCCGCCATAAAAATTTAGGGGTCCGAGTCGGAGGTGAGAGGGGAAAAATCCCAAAAATTGGGGGATCCGGGACCAAAATTTGGGTTTTTTGGGGGTTTCCAAGGGATTTTCAGTTCCCAAATTTTTGGTTTTGGGATCTTTAGGATCCAAATTCGGGATTTTTGGGGCCTCGAGGAGCCGAATTTTGGGATTTTGGGGGGCTCCAGGAGAATTCAGGGTCCCAAATTTTGGAAGTTTGAGGGGTTTTTATCATCCCAATTCAGGGATTTTTTGGGATCTTCGAGACCAAAAAAAAATTTGGGGATTTTTGAGGGTTTCAAAGCCCCAAAATTTGGGGATTTCGGGGGGTTTTTTTGGGACTCAAAATTCCCGATTTTTTCCGTGCAATCACAGGCCTTGAAGGAGCGTCGGGGGCGGAGCTTGAAGCAGAGGGCGTGGCTTCATTATAGGCGTGTCCCCCTGGATGGGCGTGCCCTCCGGGCGGAGCGTGTCGCCGGTCGAGGCCACGCCCCCCGCCGATTCCGAATGGAGCCGCCTTGATGACGTCACCGCTGATGGGCGTGGCCTCGTTCTCCGGGAATTAATTTGCCCAAAATCGCCAAAAATAAACCCAAAATCATCCCAAATCCACCGGAAGTGTCTGGAATTTGTTCCCAAACGGCCCCAAAACGGGCAAAAAAACCCCAAAATTCCGCGAGTTTCACCTTTGGAACTCGAAATTCCCAATTTTTGACCCAAAATTCCCAATTTTGGACCCGGAATTCCCAATTTTTGACCCAAAATTCCCAATTTCAGACCCAAAAATTCCCAATTTTCGACCCAAAATTCCCAATTTTGGACCCGAAATTCCCAATTTTGGACCCAAAATTCCCAATTTTCGACCCAAAATTCCCAATTTTGGACCCGGAATTCCCAATTTTGGACCCGAAATTCCCAATTTTTGGACCCGAAATTCCCAATTTTTGGACCCAGAATTCCCAATTTTGGACCCGAAATTCCCAATTTTCGACCCAAAATTCCCAATTTTCGACCCAAAATTCCCAATTTTGGACCCGGAATTCTCAATTTCGACCCAGAATTCCCAATTTTGGACCCGGAATTCCCAGTTTTCGACCCCAAATTCCGCAAGTTTCACCTTTGGACCCGAAATTCCCAATTTTCGACCCAAAATTCCCAATTTTGGACCCGAAATTCCCAATTTTCGACCCAAAATTCCCAGTTTTGGACCCAGAATTCCCAATTTTTGGACCCAGAATTCCCAAATTTTCCCTCTCCGAAATCCCAATTTTTTCCGGTCAAAATTCCCGATTTTCCACCTTAAAATTCCTAAATTTCGGCTCCAAATCCACCAAAATCCCGCCAAATTTTCCCCAAATCCACCCCAAAATTCCTCAATTTCCGCCCCAAATCCACAAAATTCCCGCCAAATTTTCCCCAAATCCACCCCAAAATTCCTCAATTTCCGCCCCAAAATCCTCCAAATTCTCCATTTTCCACCCCAAAAAAACCCGCCAAAATTCCGTAATTTTTTTTTATTTTCCGGAACCGTTTCCGCCCTTTTTTTTGTTTTCCCGCCAAAAGGGGCGAGGCCTCGCTCAAGGGGCGTGGTCTGGCGCTGGCTCCTCCCACTCCAGGCGCCACTCGTCCACGGCCAGCAGGGGGCGCTGCGTGTCCCAGCCGGCGGCCTCCAGTCCTGCAGGGGGCGCCATCACGGTCAGCAGCGGACCAGGAAGTGGAACCCGGAAGTGACGTCAGAGCAGAACAGAAAAAAGAAACCCCGGAAATGGTTTAACCATAAAACCGGAAACAGGAAGTGGAAACGGAAGTGATGACAGAACAGAACCAGAAATGAATCCCCGGAAATGGTTCAACCATAAAACCGGAAATAATAAGTGGGACCCGGAAGTGATGCAGAACAGGAAATGAAACTCCGGAAATGGTCCAACCATAAAACCGGAAACAGGAAGTGGAACCCGGAAGTGATGCCAGAGCAGAACAGGAAATGAAGCCCCAGAAATGTTCCAACCATAAAACAGGAAATAATAAGCGAGACCCGGAAGTGATGACAACAGAACAGGAAATGAAGCTCCGGAAATGGTTCAACCACAAAACCGAAAACAGGAAGTGGAACCCGGAAGTGACGTCAGAGCAGAACAGCAAATGAAGCCCCAGAAATTTTCCAACCATAAAACAGGAAGTAATAAGTGAGACCCGGAAGTGACGCCAGAGCAGAACAGGAAATGAAACTCCGGAAATGAGCCAACCACAAAACCGGAAACGGGAAGTGGAAACCGGAAGTGACATCGTAGCAGAACAGCAAATGAAGCCCCAGAAATGTTCCAACCATAAAACAGGAAGTAATAAGTGAGACCCGGAAGTGACGCCAGAGCAGAACAGGAAATAGAACTCCGGAAATGGTCCAACCACAAAACCGGAAGCAGGAAGTGAGACCCGGAAGTGGCACCGGAAGTGGGGTGTTTATCGCGATTTCTGTCGCGACACCAACCTCGCAGGAGGGCGGGGCCAAGGTCCTGGAAGATCCGCGAGGTTTCGGCCAGAACCGCCCAGGGAACGGCGCCCGGCGCTGAGGGGACACGGAATTCCCGAAATTCAGCCCCGAAATTCCCAAAAAATTCCACCCGAAACCCCGAAATTCCCAAAATTATTCAGTTCCAAAATTTCCCAAAAATTCAGCCCCTAAAATTCCCCAAAATTCTCTCAAAAAATTCACAAAATTCTCTCAAAAAATTCCCAAAAATGAAAAAAAGAATCCCTAAAAAATTCCTAAAAATACCCCAAAATTCCCAAAAATTCCCCAAATTCCCAAATTTCCTCCCCATCTCCCGAAACCCTCCAAAATCCTGAAAAAAATTCCCAAAAAATCCCCAAAAAATCCCATTTTTACTCTAAAAAAATGCCTTAAAAATGCCCCAAAAATTCCAAAAAAAATTCCCAAAAAATTCCCAAAAAATCCCTAAAAATTCCCATTTTTACCCCTAAAAAATCCCCCCAAAAATCCAAAAAAATTCCTAAAAATTCCCAAATCCCAAAAATTCCCAAATTTCCTCCCAAAGACCCTGAGACCCCCCAAAAATTCCCAAAAATTCCAAAAAACCACCCAAAAAACCCCCAAAAAATCCCTAAAAAATCCCATTTTTACCCCAAAAAACCCCTTAAAAATTCCCAAAAAATTTCTAAAATTCCCAAAAAATTCCTAAAAATTCCCAAATCCCCCAAATTCCCAAATTTCCTCCCAAATCCCCCAGACTCTCAAAAATTCCGAAAAAAAATCCAAAAAAATCCCCAAAAAATCCCTAAAAAATCCCATTTTTACCCCAAAAAACCCTAAAAAATTCCCCAAAAATTCCCAAAAAATTCCCAAAAAATTCCTAAAAATTCCCCAAACCCCCAAAATTCCCAAATTTTCCTCCTAAAGACCCTGAGACCCTCCAAAAATTCCCAAAAATTCCAAAAAAACCACCCAAAAAATCCCAAAAAATCCCATTTTTACCCCAAAAAACCCCTTAAAAATTCCCAAAAAATTCCCAAAAAATTCCCAAAAAATTCCCAAAAAAAATCCCAAAAATTCCCAAATCCCCCAAATTCCCAAATTTCCTCCCAAATTCCCCCAAGACTCTCCAAAATTCCGAAAAAAATGCCAAAAAATTCCCAAAAAACCCCAAAAAATCCCTAAAAAATCGCATTTTTACCCCAAAAAACCCCTTAAAAATTCCAAAAAAATTCCCAAAAAATTCCTAAAAATTCCCAAAAATTCCCAAATCCCCCAAATTCCCAAATTTCCTCCCAAAGACCCTGAGACACCCCAAAATTCCAAAAAAAAATCCCCAAAAAAATCCCCAAAAAATCCAAAAAAATCCCATTTTTACCCTAAAAAACCCCTTAAAAATTCCCAAAAAATTCCCAAAAAATTCCCAAAAAATTCCTAAAAATTCCCAAATCCTCCAAATTCCCAAATTTCCTCCTAAAACCCCCCAGATCCTTCAAAATTCTGAAAAAAATCCCTAAAAAATGCCAAAAAATCCCCAAAAAATCCCATTTTAACCCCAAAAAACCCCTTAAAAATTCCCAAAAAATTCCCAAAAAATTCCCAAAATTCCCAGAATTCCCGAAATTCTCACGGCAGCTCCGGAGGCGTTTTTGGAGGGGTCCCAGGAGTTTTGCCAGCGGAGTTTTTGGCGCCAAATCTTCCCCCAGAATTCCCAAAAAATTCCTCCCAAAATTCCATTTTTATCCTAAAAAATCCCTTAAAAATGCCCCAAAAATTCCAAAAAAAAAATCCTAAAAATTCCCAAATTCCCAAATTTCCTCCCAAAGACCCTGAGACCCCCCAAAAATTCCCAAAAATTCCCAAAAATTCAAAAAAAACCCCCAAAAAACCCAAAAAAATCCCCAAAAAATCCCTAAAAAATCATGTTTTTACCCCAAAAAACCCCTTAAAAATTCCCAAAAAATTCCCAAAAAATTCCCAAAAATTCCCAAAATTCCCGAAATTCCCGAAATTCTCACGGCAGCTCCGGAGACGTTTTTGGAGGGGTCCCAGGAGTTTTCCCAGCGGAGTTTTTGGCGCCAAATCTTCCCCCAGAAGCTCCTCCAGGAGCAGCGCCTGAGCACAGGCCAAAATTTGCACTTCCGGGGAGGAGCCACGGCGAAGCCCCGCCCCCACCCAACCTGGAGGGAGGGGCCAGAGAAAAGGGGGAGGAGTCAGGAGAGATCCCAAAAAAAAAAAAAAATTGGGATTTTTTTATCCCCCACCGAAAAAATTTGGGGAAAAATTTCGAAATTTGGGGGAAAAATGGGAAAAAAAGGGAAAATTTGAGGAAATTGAGGGAAAAAATTTGGGATTTTCCAAAAAAAAATTTGGGATTTTCCAAAAAAAATTTGGGATTTTTTTTCCTAAAAAAATTGGGAGAAAAATTCCAAAAATTAGGAGAAAAACAGGGAAAAAATCGGGGAAAAAATCAGAAAAAATGGGGAAAAAAGGTGAAAAAATTGAGGGAAATTTGCCCCAAAAAATCCCAAAATTTGAGGAAATTGAGTGAAAAAATTTTGGGATTTTTCAAAAAAAATTTTGGGATTTTTTTTCCTAAAAAATTTGGGGAAAAATTTTGAAATTTGGATAAAAAATGGGGAAAAAATGGGAAAAAAAGGGAAAAAAATAAGGGAAATTTACCCCAAAAAATCCCAAAATTTGAGGAAATTGAGTGAAAAAAATTTGGGATTTTCCAAAAAAAAATTTGGGATTTTTTTTCCCAAAAATTTGGGGGAAAAATTCCAAAAATTGGGAGAAAAACGGGGAAAAAATGGGAAAAAATTGGAAAAATTTGAGGGAAATTTACCCCAAAAAATCCCAAAATTTGAGGAAATTGAGTAAAAAATTTGGGATTTTCCAAAAAAATTTGGGATTTTTTTTCCCAAAAAATTCGAGGGAAAAATTTCGAAAATTTGGGGAAAAAATCAGGAAAAAATCAGAAAAAAATGGGGAAAAAAGGGGAAAAAATTGAGGGAAATTTTCCCCAAAATTTGAGGAAATTGAGAGAAAAAATTTGGGATTTTTCCAAAAAAATTTGGGAGAAAAATTTCGAAATTTGGGGGAAAAAATGGGAAAAAAATAAGAAAAAATGGGGAAAAAATGGGAAAAAAATTGAGGGAAATTTACTCAAAAAAAATCCCAAAATTTGAGGAAATTGAGTGAAAAAAATTTGGGATTTTTCCAAAAAAATTTGGGATTTTCCAAAAAAAAAATTTGGGAATTTTTTTCCCCCAAAAAAAATTTGGGGAAAAATTTCGAAATTTGGGGAAAAAAATGAGAAAAAAATTTGAAAATTTGGGATTTTTGTTTTTTCCCCAAATTTTTGTGATTTTTGCTCCTTTTTTTTCCCTTTTTCTCCCAAATTTTGGAATTTTGGGAATTTTTTGTTCCAATTTCCCAAATTTTTGAAATTATTTCTCATTTTCCCCCCAAAAAATTGGGAATTTTGGTTTTTTCCTCCAAATTTTCACGATTTTTGCTCAAATTTTTCCCAATTTTTTCCCAATTTTCCTGAAAATTTCAAAATTTTGGGAATTTTTTTCTCTTTTTCCACAAATTTTGGGATTTTTTTTCCATTTTCCATCTCCAAACTCCAAAATTTTTGGTTTTTTTCCTCGGAATTTTTATGATTTTTGCCTCATTTTTTCCCATTTTTTTTTCCTTTTCTCTCAATTTTTTCCTGATTTTTTCCAAAATTTGGGAATTTTGGGAATTTTTTCTAATTTCCCCCAAATTTTGGGAATTTTTCTCATTTTTCCTCCCAAAATTTGGGAATTTTGGGGTTTTTCCTCCAAATTTTCGTGATTTTTGCCTCTTTTTTTCCAAATTTTTCTCAATTTTTCCCAAAATTTAAAAATTTTGGGAATTTTTTTCTCTTTTTTCCCAAATTTTCCGATTTTTTCTCATTTTTCCTCCCAAAATTTGGGAATTTTGGGGTTTTTCCACCAAATTTTTGTGATTTTGGCCTCAATTTTTCCCAATTTTTCCCGATTTTTTTCCCAAAATTTGGGAATTTTGGGATTTTTTTTATTCCAATTTCCCAAATTTTTGGAATTTTTGTCATTTTCCCCCCAAAATTTGGGAATTTTGGGGTTTTTCCCCAAATTTTTGTGATTTTTGCCTCAATTTTTCCCAATTTTTCCCGATTTTTCCAAAATTTGGGAATTTTGGGAATTTTGGGGGTCTCACCTTGGGAGGGGCGGAGCACGATGACGTAATCGGAGCTGCCACATTCCAGAAGTTTCCGGAATTCTCCTTCACTGGGAAAAAAAATGACAAAATTGGGTCAAAAAACCCAAAAAATTGGGCCAAAAAATCCCAAAATTCGGCAAAAAAAATCCCCAAAATTGGGCAAAATCCCCCAAAAAATTCCCAAAATGACCCAAAATGGCCTCAAAATCTTCCCAAAATCAAAAAAATTCCCCAAATTTCCTGAAGTTGTTTAAAAATTTTGAAAAATTAAAAGAAAATTCCACCCAAAATCCCCCAAAATGGGAAAAAAATTCCAAAGATTTTAAAGAAATTTCCCCCAAATCCCTCAAAATTCCCAAAATTATCCCAAAATTCCCCAAATTCCCAAAATTCCACAAAATGTCTCCAAAATTTCCAGAATTCCCTCAAAAATTCCGCCAAAATTCCCCAAAATTCTGAAAAAAAGGGAAAAAAACCCCCAAAAATAATAAAAAAAAAATTAAAAAATTCCAAAAATTTCCCCAAAATTTCCCAAAATTATCCCAAAATTCCCAAAATTCCACAAAATGTCACCAAAATTCCACAAAAATTCCTCAAAAATTCTCAAAAATTCCCAAAATTCCCCAAAAATTCTCAAAAATTCCGAAAAATTCCCCAAAATTCCACCAAAAAATCTCCAAAATTCCACAAAATTCCCCCAAAATTTCCCCAAAATTCTGAAAAAAAAAGAAAAAAACCCCAAAATTTAAAAAAAAATCCCCAAAATTCCAAAAATTTCCCCAAAATTTCCCAAAATTCCCCCAAAATTCCTCAAAAATTCCCAAAAATTCCCCCAAAATTCCCAGAATTCCCAAATATCCCAAAAATTCCTAAAATTCCCCAAAAATTCCCAAAATTCCACAAAAATTCCCCCAAAAATTCCCAAAAATCCCCCAAAATTCCTCAAAAATTCCCAAAATTCCCAAAAATTCCCAAAAATTTCCAAAAATTCCAAAAAATTCCCAAAATTCCCCCAAAATTCCAAAGAAAGTCCCAAAAATTCCAAAACTTCCCTCAAAAATTCCCCCAAAAATCCGAAAAAAAAAAGAAAAAAAACTCAAAAATTAAAAAAAAAAACTTAAAAATTCCCAAAATGCCCAAAATTTTCCCCAAAATTCCTCAAAAATTCCCAAAATTCCCCCAAAATTCCCCGAATTCCCCGAATCCCTGACCTTTGCGCCAGCTGCTCCAGAGGCGCGCCCAGGTGAAGCCGGAGGCGGGAACCGAAACCTGAGGGAGGGGGAGGGGCGATGACGTCATCCAGGTGTGGCCAGGTGACCCCCGAATGAGCCCGAAATGGAGCCAGGTGACCTCAGGTGACCCCAAAATCCCCCAAAATTCAGCCCCAGGTGACCCCAAGGTGACCCCAGGTGACCTCAAATGACCCCAAAGTGCACCCAGGTGTCCTCAGGTGACCCCAGGTGTGCCCAGGTGACCCCAAAATCTGATCAGGTGACCTCAGATGACCTCAAAATCCCCAAAAATTCAACCCCAGGTGACCCCCAGGTGACCCCAGGTGTGCCCAGGTGACCCCCGAATGACCCCAAAATGGGCCCAGGTGACCCCAGGTGACCCTGAAATCTGATCAGGTGACCTCAGGTGACCCCAAGTCTCCCAAATTCCCCCTCAGGTGACCCCCAGGTGACCCCAGGTGTGTCCAGGTGACCCCAAATGACCCTGAAATGGGGCCAGGTGACCTCAGGTGACCCCAAAATCCCCCAAAATTCACCCCCAGGTGTCCTCAGGTGACCCCAGGTGTGCCCAGGTGACCCCGAAATCCGATCAGGTGACCTCAGGTGACCCCATGTCTCCCAAATTCCCCCTCAGGTGACCCCAGGTGTGGCCAGGTGACCCCGAATGACCCCGAAATGGAGCCAGGTGACCTCAGGTGACCTCAAAATCCCCCAAAATTCAACCCCAGGTGACCCCCGAATGACCCCAAAGTGCACCCAGGTGTCCTCAGATGACCCCAGGTGTGGCCAGGTGACCCCGAAATCTGATCAGGTGACCCCCAGGTGACCCCAAATGACCCCGAAATGGAGCCAGGTGACCTCAGGTGACCCCAAAATCCCCCAAAATTCAACCCCAGGTGACCCCAGGTGTGCCCAGGTGACCCCGAATGACCCCAAAGTGCACCCAGGTGTCCTCAGGTGACCCCAGGTGTGCCCAGGTGACCCCAAGATCCGATCAGGTGACCTCAGGTGACCCCCAAATGCCCCAAAATTCAACCCCAGGTGACCCTCAGGTGACCCCAGGTGTGGCCAGGTGACCCCAAATGACCGTAAAATCTGCCCAGATGACCTCAGGTGACCCCAAAACCCACCCAAGTGACCCCAAATGACCCAAAATCTGCTCCAGGTGACCTCAGGTGACCCCAAAATCCCCCAAAATTCAACCCCAGGTGACCCCAGGTGTGCCTAGGTGACCCCGAAAGACCCCAATATCCACCCAGGTGACCTCAGGTGACCCCAAAATTCACCCCCAGGTGACCCCAAAATCCTCCTCAGGTGACCTCAGGTGACCCCAAAATCTGATCAGGTGACCTCAGGTGACCCCAGGTCTCCCAAAATCCTCCTCAGGTGACCCCAGGTGACCCCAGGTGTGTCCAGGTGACCCCGACTGACCCCAAAGTGCACCCAGGTGTCCTCAGGTGACCCCAAGTGTGCGCAGGTGACCCTAAAATCCGCCCAGGTGACCTCAGGTGACCCCAAGTCTCCCAAATTCCCCCTCAGGTGACCCCCAGGTGACCCCAAATGACCCCGAAATGGGGCCAGGTGACCTCAGGTGACCTCAAAATCCCTCAAAATTCAACCCCAGGTGACCCCAAGGTGACCCCAGGTGTGCCCAGGTGACCCCAAATGACCCCAAAATGGGCCCAGGTGACCTCAGGTGACCCCAAAAGCCGATCAGGTGACCTCAGGTGACCCCAAATCTCCCAAATTCCCCCTCAGGTGACCCCCAGGTGACCCCAGGTGTGTCCAGGTGACCCCGAATGACCCCGAAATGGGGCCAGGTGATCTCAGGTGACCTCAAAATCCCCCAAAATTCAACCCCAGGTGACCCCAGGTGTGCCCAGGTCACCCCAAATGACCCCAATATCCACCCAGGTGACCTCAGGTGACCCCAAAATCTGATCAGGTGACCTCAGGTGACCCCAAGTCTCCCAAAAATCCCCCTCAGGTGACTCCCAGGTGTGTCCAGGTGACCCCAAATGACCCCAAAATCTGCCCAGATGACCTCAGGTGACCCCAAAATCCACCAAAATTCAACCCCAGGTGACCCCCAGGTGACCCCAGGTGTGCCCAGGTGACCCCAAATGACCTCAAAGTGCACCCAGGTGTCCTCAGGTGACCCCAGGTGTGTCCAGGTGACCCCAAAATCCCATCCAGGTGACCTCAGGTGACCCCAAAATCTGTTTAGTTGACCTCAGGTGACCCCAAGTCTCCCAAAATCCTCCTCAGGTGACCCCCAGGTGACCCCAGGTGTGCCCAGGTGACCCCAAATCCCCCCCCAGTTGACCCCAGGTGACCCCAAATGACCCAAAAATCCCCCTCAGGTGACCCCAGGTGTGTCCAGGTGACCCCAAATGACCCTAAAATCTGCCCAGATAACCTCAGGTGACCCCAAAACCCACCCAGGTGACCCCAAATGACCCAAAATCTTCTCCAGGTGACCCCAAAATCTGCTTCAGGTGACCTCAGGTGACCCCAAATGACCCCCAGGTGACCCCCAGGTGACCCCCAGACGACCCCTCACCTGGCAGCAGCGGCTCCCGAGGATTCACCTGCCGAGGGCGGGGCACCTCCAGCTCCACCCCGCCTTTCCCTCGCCAAGCCACGCCCTCTCCCGCCTTAGCCCCGCCCCCTCGCAGCGCCCAGCCAATGGCCAGGCGGAGGCGGGGCCGGTTGAGGCTGCAGAGGGTGAGGGAGCCCAGAGCCGCCAGGTTGGAGCTCAGGTGAGCGGCCAGGAGGAGGCTCAGCGCGGCCCAGGTGAGGCTGCACAGGTGAGGGGGCGTGGCCAGGTGAGGCCGGGACACGCCCAGTTCGGAATAAGCCACGCCCAGTTCTGAATAAGCCACGCCCAGTTCTGCTAGGCCACGCCCACCCCATTTGGAGGACATGGAAATGCACCTGGACCATGCCCAGGTGAGGCTGGACAGGTGAGGGGGCGTGGCCAGGTGAGGCCGGGACACGCCCAGTTCTGAATAAGCCACGCCCAGTTCAGCTAGACCACGCCCACCTCATTTGGGGGAGATCAAAACGTGTCTAGGCCACGCCCACCACACCTGGAGCACGCCCAGGTGAGGCTGGACAGGTGAGGGGGCGTGGCCAGGTGAGGCCGGGACACGCCCAGTTCGGAATAAGCCACGCCCAGTTCTGCTAGACCACGCCCACCTCATTTGGTGGAGATCGAAAAGTGTCTAGGCCACGCCCACAACACCTGGAGCACGCCCAAGTGAGGCTGGACAGGTGAGGGGCGTGGCCAGGTAAGGATAAGACACGCCCATTTCAGAATAAGCCACGCCCTGTTATGAATTGGCCACGCCCAGTTCTGCTAGGCCACGCCCACCTCACCTGGGCCACACCCACCTCACCCGAACCCCTCAACTCTCACCTGAAGCCCTTTAAGCCCCTCCCCTTTCCCTCAAGCCACTCCCCTTTTCAAGCCCCACCCCTCTAAGCCACACCCATTGCACCTATACATTTTAGGCCCCGCCCCCTTACCACAATCCCCTCCCCTTTTAGCCACACCCATTAAGGCCCCGCCCACACACAAACCCCTCCCCTTTTAAGCCCCTCCCCTTTCCCAAGCCCCTCCCCTTTTAAGCCCCGCCCCTTTCATCCTGCTCCACCCCCTCTTCAAACCCACCTTCTTTAGCCCCGCCCCTTCCCCCCACACTTTAAAGCCACGCCCCCTCATTGCCCTTCCCCCCTTTTAGCCCCTCCCCATTTAGGCCACGCCCCCTGAGGCCACACCCCTCACCATGGCCGCCCGTCCAGCAGGGGGAGGAGCAACAGCGACAGCAGCAGCCCGGCGCCGTTCACCAGCGTCTCCTGCCCAGTACAGACCAGTATAAACCAGTATGGACCAGTATAGACCAGTATAAACCAGTATAAACCAGTGTGGACCAGTATAAACCAGTATGGACCAATATAAACCAGTATAAACCAGTATAAACAAATATGACCAGTACGGACCAGTATAAACCAGTGTGGACCAGTATAGACCAGTATAAACCAGTATAAACCAGTATAGACCGGTATGGACCAGTGTGGACAGTATAAACCAATATGGACCAGTATAAACCAGTATAAACCATATTAACCAGTATGGACCAGTATAAACCAGTTTGGACCAGTATAAACCAGTATGGACCAGTATGGACCAGCATAAAACAGAATAAACCAGTATGGACCAGTATAGACCAGTATGGACCAGTATAAACCAGTATGGACTGGTATGGACCAGTATGGACCAGTATAAACCAGTTTGGACCATTATGGACCAGTATGGACCAGTATAAACCAGTGTGGATCAGTATAAACCAGTATAAACCAGTATGGACCAGTATAGACCAGTATAGACAGTATAAACCAGTATAAACCAGTATGGACCATTATGGACCAGTATAAACCAGTATAAACCAGTGTGGACCAGTATAAACCAGTATGGACCGGTATGGACCAGTATAAACCAGTATAAACCAGTGTGGACCCTCCCAGTCCCCTCCCAGTGCTCCCAGTCCCACCTGGCTGCTGTTCTTGGCGGCCATCTTGGGCGGCCATCTTGGATAACTCATTAGGCCGCCATCTTGAATTACATCATTTGGCCGCCATATTGGAAGACTAACTCACTTAGCACCCAGTATAAACCAGTATAAACCAGTATAAACCAGTGTGGACCCTCCCAGTCCAAACCAGTGCTCCCAGTCCCACTTGGCTTTCCTTGGCGGCCATCTTGGGCGGCCATCTTGGATAACTCACTAGGCCGCCATCTTGAATTACATCATTTGGCCGCCATATTGGAAAAGTAGCTCATTTAGCGCCCAGTATGGACCAGTATAAACAAGTATAAACCAGTGTGGACCATCCCAGTCCAAACCAGTGCTCCCAGTCCCACCTGACTTTCCTTGGCGGCCATCTTGGGCGGCCATCTTGGATAACTCACTAGGCCGCCATCTTGAATTACATCATAAGTAGCTCACTTAGCACCCAGTATGGACCAGTATAAACCAGTATGGACCCTCCCAGTCCAAACCAGTCCAAACCAGTGCTCCCAGTCCCACCTGGCTGCTGTCCTTGGCGGCCACGTCGGCCACGTTGTCCCTCCGGGCCTGGTGCACGGCCAAGGCCGCCCTGGTGGCGCCGCCGGCCACGCCCACCACGCACTGCGACCAATAAAAGACCAGTATGGACCAGTACGGACCGGTTTACACGGGGTTAAACTGGTATCAATGAAGGAAACCAGTATAAACCAGTATAAATCAGAATAGAACAGTTTGAAGTGATTTAAGCCAGTATAAACCAGTATAAACCAGTATAAACCAGAATAGAACAGTTTAAACTGATTTAAACCAGTATAAACCAGTATAAACCAGAATAGAACAGTTGAAACTGATTTAAACCAGTATAAACCAGTATAAACCAGTATAAATCAGAATAGAACAGTTTGAAGTGATTTAAGCCAGTATAAACCAGTATAAACCAGAATAGAACAGTTTAAACTGATTTAAACCAGTATAGACCAGTATAAACCATCATAAACCAATATAAACCAGTATAAACCAGTATAAACCAGAAAGGAACAGTCTAAACTGATTTAAACCAGTAGAAACCATCATAAACCAATATAAACCAGTATAAACCAGTCCAAACCCAAAATAAACCAGTATAAACCAGTATAAACTAGTATGGACCAGTCCCAGTTCCATCCCAATTCCCTCCCAGTATAAACCAGTCTAAACCAGTATAAACCAGTCTAAACCAATCCCCTCCCAGTATAAACCAGTCTAAACCAGTCCCCTCCCAATATAAACCAGTATAAACCAGTATGGACCAGTCCCAGTTCCCTCCCAATCCCCTCCCAGTATAAACCAGTATAAACCAGTATAAACCAGTCTAAACCAATCCCCTCCCAGTATAAACCAGTCTAAACCAGTATAAACCAATCCCCTCCCAGTATAAACCAGTCTAAACCAGTCTAAACCAGTCCCCTCCCAGCCCCACCCTGGCGGCGGCCGCCATGACCAGGAGGGCGGGGCCGAGGCTCAGCCAATGAGGAGCGAGGATTTCCAGCACCAGGGCGACGTCATTGAGCAGATCCGCCACGAACCTGGGGAAAGGGGGCGGGGCCTTGTAAAGGATGTGGGCGTGGCCAAGGCCATGGGTGGTAAAATGGGGGCGGGGCTTGGGATTCAATGCCATATATGGTAAAAGGGGTGGGGCTAAAGTAGGAGTGGCCATATAGGATAAAAAAGGGGTGGGGCTTGGTGATTCTATGCCTTTTATGGTAACGGAGGGGGCGGGGCTAAAGTGGGAGTGGCCATATATTGAAAAATTGGGGCGGGGCTTGGGAATTCAAAGCCATATATGGTAAAGGGGGCGGGGCTTAGGTGGGAGTGGCCATATAGGGTAAAATAGGGGTGTGGCTCAATACCAAATATGATGAAGTGGGTGGGGCTAAAGTAGGAGTGGCCATGTATTGTAAAAATGGGGCGGAGCTTGTGACTCAACGCCATGTATGGTAAAGTGGGTGGGGCTAAAGTAGGAGTGGCCATATATGGTTAAATGGGTGGGGCTTAAAGTGAGGGCGTGGCTTACTGCCATATACAGTGAGGGAGGGGCGTGGCCAGTCTATGTAAAGCAATAGAGGGCGGAGCTTGAGGTCTGCTGCCATTTATACCAAGGGGGCGGGGCTTAGGAGCTACTTCATTATGATACAAGGGAAAGGGGGTGGGGCTTGAGGTGTGGGTGGGGTTTGCTGCCATTTTTAGCAAGGGGGCGGGGCTTAGGAATGCCGCCTTATTACCATATATGGGAAAAGGGGCGTGGCTTCGGGCAGGAGCCATGTATGGCAATGAAGGGGCGGGGTTAAAGCAGGAGCGGCCATATTTGGGAAAAGGGGCGTGGCCTCACCGCCATTGCTTGGCCTCGCAGTCCAGGTGACTCCTGGGAGGGGGAGGGAAACCAGTATGGACCAGTACAGACCAGTACGGGCCAGTATAGACCAGTATAAACCAGTATGGACCAGTATAGACCAGTATAGACCTCCCAGTGCTCCCAGTTTGCCCCAGTTTATCCCAGTCCCTCCCAGTTTATCCCAGTCCATCCCAGTCTCTCCCAGTATAACCCAGTTTATCCCAGTCCCTCACAGTTCCCTCCCAGTTTATCCCAGTCCATCCCAGTTTATCCCAGTACATTCCAATCCCCTCCCAGTCCATCCCAGTTGGTCCCAGTATAACCCAGTCCCTCTCAGTTCCCTCCCAGTTTGCCCCAGTCCCTCCCAGTTTATTCCAGTTTATCCCAGTCCGTCCCAGTTTATCCCAGTCCCTCCCAGTTTGCCCCAGTCCATCCCAGTTTATCCCAGTCTAACCCAGTTCCCCTCCCAGTTCCCTCCCAGTCCGTCCCAGTTTATCCCAGTCTATCCCAGTTTGCCCCAGTCCCTCCCAGTTGGTCCCAGTTTATCCCAGTCCCTCCCAGTTTATTCCAGTTTATCCCAGTTTATCCCAGTCCCTCCCAGTTTATCCCAGTCCCTCCCAGTTCCCTCCCAGTCTCTCCCAGTATAACCCAGTCCCTCCCAGTCCATCCCAGTTCCCCCCAGTTTATCCCAGTCCGTCCCAGTCCGTCCCAGTCCATCCCAGTTTGTCCCAGTTCCCTCCCAGTTTATCCCAGTTTGCCCCAGTCAATCCCAGTTTATCCCAGTCCCTCCCAGTTTATCCCAGTTTATCCCAGTTTATCCCAGTTTGTCCCAGTCCCTCCCAGTTTATCCCAGTCCATCCCAGTATAACCCAGTTTGCCCCAGTCAATCCCAGTTTATCCCAGTTTATCCCAGTTTACCCAGTTTATCCCAGTACATTCCAATCCCCTCCCAGTCCATCCCAGTTGGTCCCAGTATAACCCAGTTTATCCCAGTTCCTCCCAGTTCTCTCCCAGTACAAACCAGTCTCTCCCAGTTTGTCCCAGTCCCTCCCAGTTTATCCCAGTTTATCCCAGTCCCTCCCAGTTTATCCCAGTTTGCCCCAGTTTATCCCAGTCCATCCCAGTTTATTCCAGTCCATCCCAGTTTCTCCCAGTCCCTCCCAGTATATCCCAGTTCATCCCAGTCCCTCCCAGTTAGCCCCAGTTCATCCCAGTCTCCTCCCAGTTCCCTCCCAGTTTATCCCAGTCCCTCCCAGTTTGTCCCAGTACATTCCAATCCCCTCCCAGTCCATCCCAGTTGGTCCCAGTATAACCCAGTTCCCTCCCAGTTCCTCCCAGTCCATCCCAGTCCCTCCCAGTTGCTCCCAGTCCATCCCAGTTTATCCCAGTTTATCCCAGTCCCTCCCAGTTTTGTCCCAGTCCGTCCCAGTTCCATCCCAGTTTATCCCAGTTTATCCCAGTTTGTCCCAGTTTGTCCCAGTTTATCCCAGTTTGCCCCAGTCCATCCCAGTCCATCCCAGTCCCTCCCAGTTTATCCCAGTCCATTCCAGTCTATCCCAGTACATTCCAATCCCCTCCCAGTCCGTCCCAGTTCCTCCCAGTCCATTCCAGTCTATCCCAGTTTATCCCAGTTTATCCCAGTTCCATCCCAGTTCCCTCCCAGTTTATCCCAGTCCATCCCAGTTTATCCCAGTCCCTCCCAGTCCATCCCAGTTTGCCCCAGTTTATCCCAGTCCGTCCCAGTTTGCCCCAGTCCCTCCCAGTTTACCCCAGTTCATCCCAGTTTGCCCCAGTTCCATCCCAGTCCATCCCAGTTTATCCCAGTTCCCTCCCAGTTTGTCCCAGTTTGTCCCAGTTTGTCCCAGTCTCACCCCTGCAGCCAGACGAAGAGGATCCTGGTGACGATTCCGACGCCGTCTGAGGGGAAACACGGGAATTGGGGACGGAATTCCGGGAATTTGGGGGGGATTTTGGGAATTTTTGGGAATTTTGGGGAATTTTGGGGAATTTTGGGGAAATTAAAATTTTGGAAATTTTTTGGAATTTTTTGGGGAATTTTTGGGGGATTTTTTGGGAATTTTTTGGGATTTTTTTGGATTTTTTGTGAATTTTTTCAGATTTTTTTTTGATTTTTTGGGGGATTTTGGGGGGATTTTTTGGGAATTTTGGGGAATTTTGGAGGTAGAATTTTGGGAATTTGGGGTTGGAATTTTTGGAGAATTTTTGGGAATTTTTTGGGAATTTTTTTGGATTTTTTGGGGGGAATTTTTGGGAATTTTTGGGAATTTGGGGGAATTTGGGGGAATTTTGGGGAAATTAAAATTTTGGAATTTTTTGGGGACTTTTTTGGAATTTTGGGGAATTTTGGGGAAATTAAAATTTTGGAAATTTTTTGGGATTTTTTGGGGATTTTTTGGGGAATTTTTGGGGATTTTTTGGGATTTTTGGGGGGATTTTTGGGGAATTTTTTGGGAATTTTTTAGGAATTTTGGGGATTTTTGGGGGATTTTTTGGGAAATTTTTTGGAATTTTTGGAGGAATTTTGGGGAATTTGGGGGGAATTTTTGGGAATTTTTGGGAATTTTTGGGGGAATTTTTGGGGATTTTGGGGAAATTAAAATTTTGGAAATTTTTTGGGATTTTTTGGGGGATTTTTTTTGAGGATTTTTGGGAATTTTTTTTTATTTTTGGGGGAATTTTTGGGGCATTTTTTGGGAATTTTTTGGGATTTTTTGGGAGATTTTTTGGGAATTTTTTGGGAATTTTTTTGGATTTTTTGTGAATTTTTGGGGAATTTTTTTGGATTCTTTTGGGGAATTTTTGGGAATTTTTTGGGGAATTTTTTGGATTTTTTGAGAATTTTTTTGGATTTTTTTTGGGATTTTTTTGGGAATTTTTTGGGGAATTTTTGGGGCATTTTTTGGGAATTTTTTGGGGAATTTGGGAACTTTTTGGGAATTTTTTTTTGGGAATATTTTGGGAATGTTTGGGAAGCCCCGCCCACCTCTCAGCAGCCATGTGACCGTGGCCCCGCTGACGGAGGCGGAGCCGTCGCCGACCCCAACGGCCTCGAGCACGGCCCGGGCTGAGAGAGACCCGGCCAGGGAGGAGCACAGCGCCTGCGGACCAGTGCGGACCAGTATAAACCAGTATAAACCAGTATAAACCAGTATGGACCGGTATGGACCAATATGGACCAGTATGGACCAGTATAAACCAGTATGGACCAGTATGGACCAGTATGGACCAGTATAAACCGGTATAAACCAGTATAAACCAGTATAAACCAGTATGGACCAGTATAAACCAGTATAAACCAGTATGGACCGGTATGGACCGGTATGGACCAGTATGGACCAGTATGGACCAGTATGGACCAGTATAGACCAGTATGGACCAGTATAAACCAGTATAAACCAGTATGGACCAGTATGGACCAGTATGGACCAGTATAAACCAGTATAAACCAGTATGGACCAGTGTGGACCAGTATGGACCAGTACGGACCAGTATGGACCAGTATAGACCAGTATGAACCAGTATAAACCGGTATAAACCAGTATAAACCAGTATGGATCAGTATAAACCAGTATAAACCAGTATGGACCGGTATGGACCAGTATGGACCAGTATGGACCAGTATGCACCAGTATGGACCAGTATGGACCAGTATGCACCAGTATAAACCAGTATGGACCGGTATGGACCAGTATGGACCAGTATGGACCAGTATGGACCAGTATAAACCAGTATGGACCAGTATAAACCAGTATGGACCAGTATGGACCAGTATAAACCAGTATGGACCAGTATAAACGGTATGGACCAGTATGGACCAGTATAAACCGGTATGGACCAGTATGGACCAGTATAAACCAGTATGGACCAGTATAAACCGGTATGGACCAGTATGGACCAGTATAAACCAGTATAAACCAGTATGGATCAGTATAAACCAGTATGGACCAGTATGGACCAGTATGGATCAGTATGGACCAGTATAAACCAGTATGGACCAGTATGGACCGGTATGGACCGGTATGGACCAGTATGGACCAGTATGGACCAGTATAAACCAGTATAAACCAGTATGGACCAGTATAAACCAGTATAAACCAGTATGGACCAGTATGGACCAGTACGGACCAGTATAAACCAGTACGGACCAGTATGGACCAGTATGGACCAGTATAACCCAGTATAACCCAGTATAACCACTATAACCCAGTATAACCCAACCCAAACCAACCCAAACCAGTATAAACCAGTATAACCCAGTATAAATCAGTCCAAACCAGTCCAAACCAGTCCAAACCAGTATAACCCAGTTCAAACCAGTATAAACCAGTATAACCCAGTACAAACCAGTATAACCCAGTATAACACAGTATACCCCAGCCCAAACCAGTATAAACCAGTCCAAACCAGTCCAAACCAGTATAAACCAGTATAAACCAGTATAACCCAGTATAAATCAGTATAAACCAGTCCAAACCAGTATAACCCAGTGTAACCCAGTATAACCAGTATAACCCGGCCCAAACCAGTCCAAACCAGTATAAACCAGTATAACCCAGTATAACCCAGTATAACCCAGTCCAAACCAGTATAACCCAGTATAAACCAGTCCAAACCAGTATAACCCAGTATACCCCAACCCAAACTAACCCAAACCAACCCAAACCAGTCCAAACCAGTATAACTTGGCCCAAACCAGTATAAACCAGTATAAACCAGTACAACCCAGTATAACCCAGTATAACCCAGTCCAAACCAGTATAAACCAGTATAACCAGTATAACCCAGTATAACCCAGTATAACCAGTATAACCCAGTATAACCCAGTATAACCCAGTATAACCAGTATAAACCAGTATAACCCAGTCCAAACCAACCCAAACCAATCCAAACCAGTATAACCCAGTATAACCCGGCCCAAACCAGCATAAACCAGTATAACCCAGTATAACCACTATAACCCAGTATAACCCAACCCAAACCAATCCAAACCAACCCAAACCAGTATAAACCAGTCCAAACCAGTCCAAACCAGTCCAAACCAGTCCAAACCAGTCCAAACCAGTATAACCCAGTCCAAACCAACCCAAACCAGTATAACCCAGTGTAACCCAGTATAACCCAGTATAACCCAGTATAACCACTATAACCCAGTATAACCAGTATAACCCAGTATAACCCAGTATAACCACTATAACCCAGTACAACCCAACCTGAACCAACCCAAACCAGTCCAAACCAGTATAAACCAGTATATCCCAGTATCCCCAGTATAAACCAGTATAACCCTACCGAAATCAACCCAAACCAGTATGACCCAGCATACCCCGGCCCAAACCAGTATAAACCAGTATAAACCAGTATAATCCACTATAACGCAGTATAACCCTGTATAACCCAACCCAAACCAATCCAAAGCAGTATAAACCACTATAACCCAGTATACCCCGGCCCAAACCAGTATAAATCAGTCCAAACCAGTATAAACCAGTATAAACCAGTACAAACCAGTATAAACCAGTATAACCCAACCCAAACCAATCCAAACCAGTATACCCCGGCCCAAACCAGTAAAAACCAGTATAAACCAGTATAAATCAGTACAAACCAGTATAACCCAGTCCAAACCAGTATAACCCAGTATAACCCAGTATAACCCAGTCCAAACCAGTATAACCCAGTATAACCCAGTATAACCAGTATAAACCAGTATAACCCAGTATAACCAGTATAACCCAGTATAACCCAGTATAACCCAGTATAACCAGTATAACCCAGTATAACCCAGTATAACCCAGTCCAAACCAGTCCAAACCAGTCCAAACCAGTCCAAACCAGTCCAAACCAGTATAAACCAGTATAAACCAGTATAAACCAGTACAGACCAGTACCTGGAGGCTGTCCCAGGCCTGGTAGCGGCCGTAGTCGGGGCTGACGCTGTCGGGGAACCCCTGAGGGAGCAGCAGCCGCTGGAATTCCCGGAATTCCCGGAATTCCCGGAGAATTTGGGGAGGGAGGAAAAGAGGAAATGTCACGGGAGGGGGAGGGGAGCCTGAAATTCCCGAAATTCCGGAAAATTCCGGAAAATTCCGGAAAATTCCCCCCAAAAACCCCCAAAATTCCCCAATTTAACACCAAAAATTCCCAAAAAATTCCCAAAAATTCCCCAAAAATTCCCCCCAAAATTCCCCAAAAAATTCCCAAAAAATTCCCCAAAAAATTCCCCAAAAAATTCCCAAAAAATTCCCCAAAAAAATTCCCAAAAATTCCCCAAAAATTCCCCAAAAATTCCCCAAAAAATTCCCAAAAAATTCCCCCAAAATTCCCCCAAAATTTCCCAAAAAATTCCCAAAAAATTCCCCAAAAATTCCCAAAACCCCTCCAAAATTCCCCAATTTAACATCAAAAATTCCCCAAAAATTCCCCAAAAAATTCCCCCAAAAATTCCCCAAAAAATCCCCAAAAATTCCCCAAAAAATCCCCAAAAAATTCCCCAAAAAATTCCCCAAATTCCCCAATTTAACACCAAAAATTCCCCAAAAATTCCCGAAAAATTCCCAAAAAATTCCCAAAAAATTCCCCCCAAAAATTCCCCCAAAATTCCCCAATTTAACACCAAAAATTCCCCAAAGATTCCCCAAAAATTCCCCCAAAAATTCCCCCAAAAAATCCCGAAAAATTCCCGAAAATTTCTCAAAAGAAAAATTCCCCCAAAATTCCCAATTTTACCCCCAAATTCCCCCCAAAAAATCGCTCCCAAAAAATCCCAAATTTCCCCCCAAATTTTCCCCAAAATCCCCAAATTTTCCCCAAAATTCCCCAAATCCCCTGAAAATCCCCCAAAATTCTCCAAAATTTCGAATTTTACCCCAAAATTCCCCCAAAATTCCCCAAATTCACCCCAAATTCCCCAAAATTCCCCAAATTCCCCCAAATTCCCAAAATTCCAACCCCAAAATTCCCAAATTTTCCCCAAAATTCCCCAAAATCCCCAAATTCACCCCCAATTTCCCAATTTTACTCCAAAATTTGCCCCAAAATCCCCAAAAAATCCCATTTTGCCCCCAAATTTCCCCAAAATCCCCAAATTTCCCCCCAAATTTCCCATTTTTTCCCCCCAAATTTCCCAATTTTACCCCAAAATTCCCAATTTCAACCCCAAATTTTCCCCAAATTCACCCCAAATTTTCCCAAATCCCCCGGATCGCCCCTCCCCCGCTCACGCCGAGGCCGCGCCGCAGCCGCTCCCGGAGGCGTTTTACCCCAAAATTCCCCCAAATCCCCCAAAATTCCCAAATTCACCCCAAAATCGCTCCCAAATTCCCAAAATTTCCCCCCCAAAATCCCCAAAATTCCCAATTTTACCCCAAAATTTCCCCAAAAATTGCCCCAAAATTCGCCCAAATTCACCCCAAAATTCCCCCAAATTCACCCAAATTTCACCCAAAATTCCCAATTTTACCCCAAAAATCCCAAAATTTCCCAATTTTGCCCCCAAATTTCCCCAAAATCCCCCAAATTTCCCCCCAAAATTCCCAATTTTCCCCCAAAATTCCCAATTTTATCCCCAAAATTCCCAATTTCAACCCCAAAATTCCCCAAATTTTAGCCCAAAATCACCCAAATTTACCCCCCAAATCCCCCAAATTCACCCTGAAACCCCCAGAATTTACCCCCAAAATTCCCAAAAATCCCAAATTTTCCCCAAAATTCCCAAAATTCACCCCAAAATTTCCCCAAAAATTGCCCCAAAATTCCCCCAAAATTCCCCAAATCCCCAAATTCACCCCAAAATCCCCAAATTTTCCCCAAATTTCACCCCAAAATTCCCAATTTTACCCCAAAATCGCCCCCAAAATCCCCCAAATTCACCCCAAAATTCGTCCCAAACCCCCCAAATTTCCTCCAAAATTCCCACATTTTCCCCAAAATTCCCCAAAATCCCCAAATTCACCCCAACGTTCCCCAAAAATCGCTCCCAAATTCCCAAAATTTCCCCCCAAAATCCCCAAATTCACCCAAAATTCACCCCAAAATTCCCCCAAAATTCCCAAAATTCACCCCAAAATCGCTCCCAAAATCCCCCAAAATTCCCCCAAAATTCCCAATTTTCCCCCCCAAATTCCCGAATTTTCCCCAAAATTCGTCCCAAACCCCCCAAATTTCCTCCAAAATTCCCACATTTTCCCTAAAATTCCCCAAATTCACCCCAAAATTCCCCCCGAGTCGCCCCTCCCCGCTCACGCCGAGGCCGCGCCGCAGCCGCTCCCGGAGGCGTTTTGGCCCTCGGTTGTTTCCGTAGGAGAATTCCCGGGAACCCCAAAAACAGCGACACGGAACCGGGGCTGGAAATGGCGCAAAAAACCGGGATTTTGGGGAAAATGGGGAAATTTGGGGGGAAAATGGGGAAATTGGGGGGGGAAAACGGGGAAATTTGGGAAAAAATGGGAAATTTGGGGATAAAAATGGGAAATTTGGGATTTTTGGAATAAAAAATGGGGATTTTGGGGGGGAAAAAATGGGGATTTTTTTGGATTTTGGGGTGAAAAATGGGATTTTGGGAAAAATGGGGAAATTTGGGGGAAAAATGAGGATTTTTGGGATTTGCGGGGGAAATTTGGGATTTTGGGAGTAAAAAATGGGGATTTTGGGGGGGAAAAATGGGGATTTTTTTGGATTTTGGGGTGAAAAATGGGATTTTGGGAAAAATGGGGAAATTTGGGGGAAAAATGGGATTTTGGGAGTAAAAAATGGGGATTTTGGGGGGAAAAATTGGGAAATTTGGAGAGAAATGGAGAAAAATGGGGAAAATTGGGGGGAAAATGGGGATTTTGGGGAAAAAAGGGGGATTTTTTGGGATTTGAGGGGGAAATGGAGAAATTTGGGGGGAAAATTTGGGATTTTGGAGGGAAATGGGGAAAAAAATGGGGAATTTTGGGGATAAAATGGGGAAATTTGGGAAAAAAATGGGGATGTTTTGGGAGAAAAACCGGGAATTTGGGGGATTTGGGGAAAAATGGGGAATTTGGGGGGAGAAATGGGGTTTTGGGGGGAAAAATGGGGATTTTGGGGGGAAAATCGGGAATTTTGGGGGGAAATGGAGAAAATTTGGGGAAAAAATGGGGATTTTGGGGGAAAAAATGGGGATTTTTTGGGATTTGGGGGGGGGAAATTTGGGGATTTTTGGGAATAAAAAATGGGGATTTTTGGGGATTTGGGGAGAAAAATGGGGATTTTTGGGGAGGAAAAATGAGATTTTTGGGGAAAAAAGGGGATTTTTGGGGTGAAAAATGGGATTTTGGGAGTAAAAAATGGGGATTTTGGGGGGGAAAATGGGGATTTTTGGGGAAAAAAGGGGAATTTTGGGAAAAAATTGGAGATTTTGGGGAAAAAATGGGGATTTTTTGGGGTGAAAATGGGGAAATTTGGGAAAAATGGGGAAATTTGGGGGAAAAAAATGGGGAATTTTTGGGAAAAAAATGGGGATTTTTTGGGATTTGGGGGGGAAATTGGGGATTTTGGTGGGGAAAATTGGGAAATTTGGGGGGGAAATGGGGCAAAAAACGGGGATTTTGGGAAAAAACGGGGAAATTTGGGATTTGAGGGGGGATTTTTTGGGATTTGGGGGGGAAAATGGGGATTTTTGGGAAAAAATGGGGATTTTGGGGGCATTTTGGGGGGGGAAATTTGGGGATTTTGGGAAGGAAAATGGGGAATTTTTTGGGGAAAATGAGGATTTTGGGGCTTGGAGGAAAATCTGGGACTTTTTTTGGATTTTGGAGAGTTTTTTTAGGGATTTTTTGGGATTTTTTTTTTAATTTTTGGGGAATTTTTGGGATTTTTTTTTTTTAATTTTTGGGGAATTTTGGTGCTTTTTTGATTATTTTTTGATTATTTTTGGGGAGTTTCTTTGATTTTTTTTCGGGATTCTTTCCGGAATTTTTAAAGGGATTTTTAATGGCATTTTTTTGAGTCTTTGTTGATATTTTAATTTATTTTTCTATTATTAGGAGCCAATTCGGGATTTTTAAGAAATCCCGGAAAGAATTTTTTTTTATAAAACCCCAAAATTTGGAGCTTTTTTGGGGGGAGCAGATTAAAAGAAATTTAAAAAAAAATAAAAATCCCAATTTTAGGGCAATTTTAAACCTTCCGGAGGCTGATTTTGGTTCAATTTGTGGCCATTTTAAAGCTCCGGAAGTCGGTTTTTAATCATTTTCGGACGCCGGAAGCGATTTTTGGGGTCCCGAGGTCGAATTCGGTAGATTTTAAAGCGATTTTGGGGCATTTTGTGGCGATTTTGGGGCATTTTGGGGTCTCCCCCCCCCCCATTCCCCGTTACCCTGCGGCCGCTCCATGGGCACTTCCGGTTGGGGCACTTCCGGCTTCCGGTTTCCTCTGCTGCGGGCACTTCCGGGTGTGGCGCTTCCGGCTTCCGCTGTCCTGGGCACTTCCGGGTGTGGCGCTTCCGGCTTCCGCTGTCCTGGGCACTTCCGGATGTGGCGCTTCCGGGTTCCGCTGTCCTGGGCACTTCCGGGTGTGGCGCTTCCGGCTTCCGCTCTCCTGGACACTTCCGGGTGTGGCGCTTCCGGCTTCCGCTGTCCTGGGCACTTCCGGGTGTGGCGCTTCCGGCTTCCGGTTTTTCGCTGTTATGGGTATTTCTGGGTGTGGCCGCTCTGGCCACGCCCCTCTCTCGTCTCTATGGTTACGGCGGAGCCGCTCCGGCCCCGAGACTTCCGGAACTCGATGGTCACGCCCCAAAATGCCCCAAAACGCCCCAAAATCCGCGGAAATTCCCCCCCAAAAAACTCCCCAAATCCCGGGAATTTCCATCCGGGACTTTTGGGGTTTGCCCCGCCCCCAAATTCCACCGGAAATCCTTCAAAAGTCCCAAATTCGCCCCAAATTTCCCTCAAATCTCCTTTTAACGGGCCCCGAATTTTCTGAAAACTGCCCCAAAATTTCCCCAAAAAGTTTTTCCCCCAAAATGACCCCGAGTGACCCCAAATGACCCCAAATTGACCCCCAGGTGACCCCAAGTGACCCCTGGACCCCCATAATTGACCCAGAGTGACCCCAAATCCCCCCCAATGACCCTGAAGTGACCCCAAAATGACCCCAGGACCCCCCAAAATGACCCCAAATGACCCCAATTGACCCCCAGGTGACCCCTGGACTCCCATAATTGACCCCGAGTGACCCCAAATCCCCCCCCCAATGACCCCAAAATCCCCCCCAAATGACCCTGAAGTGACCCCCAAATGACCCCAGGACCCCCCATAAATGACCCCAAATGACCCCAAATGACCCAAGACCCCCCCCAAATGACCCCCAAAAGTGACCCAAACTGACCCCCAAATGACCCCAGGACCCCCAAAATGACCCCAAATGACCCCCAGGTGACCCCAAGTGACCCCTGGACCCCCCAAAATGACCCTGAGTGACCCCAAATGCCCCCAAAATCCGCCCCAAATGACCCGGAACTGACCCCCAAATGACCCCAGGACCCCCAAAAATGACCCCGAGTGACCCCAAATCCCCCCTCCAATGACTCTAAAATGACCCCAAAATGACCCCTGGACCCCCAAAAATGACCCCGAATGACCCCCAGGTGACCCCAAGTGACCCCTGGACCCCCAAGAATGACCCCAAATGACCCAAGACCCCCCCCCCAAATGACCCCCAAAAGTGACCCAAACTGACCCCCAAATGACCCCTGGAGCCCCCAAAATGACCCCAAATCCCTCCCAAATGACCCTAAAATGACCCGTGGACCCCCCACAAATGACCCGGAAGTGACCCCAAAATGACCCCAGGACCCCCCCATAAATGACCCCAAATGACCCCAGACGACCCCAAATGACCCAAGACCCCACAAATGACCCCCAAATGACCCCTGGACCCCCCAAAAATGACCCCAAATGACCCCCAGGTGACCCCTAGTGACCCCTGGACTCCCCAAAAATGACCCTGAGTGACCCCAAATGACCCCAATTGACCCAAGACCCCCCCAATGACCCCCGAAATGACCCCCAAAAGTGACTCAAACTGACCCCCAAATGACCCCTGGACCCCCCAAAATGACCCCAAATGACCCCCAGGTGACCCCAGGTGACCCCTGGACTCCCCAGAAATGACCCCGAGTGACCCCAAATCCCCCCCAATGACCCCAAATCCCCCCCAAATGACCCTGAAGTGACCCCAAAATGACCCCAGGACCCCCAAAAATGACCCCAAATGACCCCAATTGACCTATGACCCCCCCAGTGACCCCCAAGAGTGACCCAAACTGACCCCCAAATGACCCCTGGACCCCCCAAAATGACCCCAAATGACCCAAATTGACCCCCAGGTGACCCCTGGACCCCCATAATTGACCCCGAGTGACCCCAAATCCCCCCTAATGACCCCAAAATCCCTCCAAATGACCCTGAAGTGACCCCAAAATGACCCCTGGACCCCCAAGAACGACCCCAAATGACCCCAATTGACCCAAGACCCCCCCAGTGACCCCCAAAAGTGACTCAAACTGACCCCCAAATGACCCCTGGACCCCCCCCAATGACCCCCAATTGACCCCCAGGTGACCCCTGGACCCCCAAAAATGACCCCGAGTGACCCCAAATTCCCCACAATGACCCCAAAATCCCCCAAATGACACTGAAGTGACCCCAAAATGACCCCACGACCCTCAAAAATGACCCCGAGTGACCCCAAATCCCCCCCCCAATGACTCTAAAATGACCCCAAATGACCCCTGGACCCCCCAAAATGACCCCAAATGACCCCCAGGTGACCCCAAGTGACCCCTGGACACCCCAAAATAACCCCGAGTGACCCCAAATTCCCCACAAATGACCCTAAACTGACCCCAAATGACCCCTGGACCCCCCCCAAAGTGACCCCAAATCCCCCCCAATGACCCCAAATGACCCCAGGACTCTCCCAAATTGACCCTGAGTGACCCCAAGACCCTCGAAGTGACCCCAAATGACCCTCAGGTGACCCCAAATGACCCCTGGGCCCCCCAAGTGACCCCAAAAATTCCACACCGGAAGCTTGGGAACGACTCCGAGCGTTTTTATTGGCTGGGAGGGGGAGGGGAAAGGGGGCGGGGCCAGTTGGGGGGAGGGGGCACTCAGGGGTCAAAGGTCAAGGGCTGGGGGAGGGTCAAAGGGGTGGTGAGCACTTGGGATGGGCCAAGGTTGACCTTGGGGTGACCACGAGTGACCAGGGGTCACTTTTGGGGGGTCAGAGGTCACTTTTGGAGGGGTCAGGGGTCACTTGGGGGAGTCAAGGGTCACTTTTGGGGGGTCAGGGGGCATTTGGGGGGTCAGGGGTCAGTTTGGGGTGACCAAGGGTCACTTTGGGGTGACCAGGGGTCACTTTTGGGGGGTCAGGGGGCATTTTGGGGGGTCAGGTGTCACTTTGGAGGGTCAAGGGTCATTTTGGGGGGGTCAAGGGTCACTTGGGGTGACCAGGGTCATTTTTGGGGGGATCAGGGGTGACTTTGGGGTCACTAGGGGTCACTTCAGGGTGACCAAGGGTCACTTTGGAGGGGTCAGGGGTCACTTTGGAGTGGCCAAAGGTCACTTCGGGGTGACCAGCGGTCACTTTGGGGGGTCAGGGGTCACTTTGGTGTGACCTGGGATGACCATAAGTGACCAATGGTCACTCTGGGGTGGCCTCAGGTGACCTCGGGGTGGTCAGGGCTCACTCCGAGGTGACCGGAAGTGACCAGAAGTGACCATTGGTCACCTTGGAGTGGCCTGAGGTGACCTCGGGGTGGTCAGGGGTCACTTTGAGGTGACCAGGGGTCACTTGGGGGTGGCCTCAGGTGACCTTGGGGTGGTCAGGGGTCATTTCCAAATGACGTGAGATCACTTTGGGGTGGTCAGGGATGACCTTGAGGTGGTCAGTGGTCACTTTGGGGTCACCTTGGAGTGGTCAAGGGTGACCTTAGGTGACCAGTGGTCACTTCGGGGTGACCAGAGGTGACCTTGGGGTGACCAAGGATCACTTTATGGTGGTCAGAAGTGACCTTGAGGTGGTCAGTGGTCACTTTGAGGTGGCATTGGGGTGACCAAGGGTCACCTTGGGGTGACCTTGAGGTGGTCAAGAGTGACCTTAGGTGACCAGTGGTCACTTTGGGGTGGCCAGAGATGACCTTAGGGTGGTCAGAGGTGACCTTGGGGTGGTCAGAGGTCACTTTGGGGTGGTCAGTGGTCACCTTGGGGTGACCTTGGAGTGGTCAAGAGTGGCCTTAGGTGACCAGAGGTCACTTTGGGATGGTCAGAGATGACCTTGGGGTGACTAAGGGTCACTTCGGGGTGGTCAGAGGTCACTTCGGGGTGACCTTGAGGTGGTCAAGAGTGACCTTGGGTGACCAGAGGTCACTTGGGGCTGGTCAGAGGTCACTTTGGGTGACCTTGAGGTGGTCAAGGGTGACCTTAGATGACCCATGGTCACTTTGGGATGGTCAGAGATGACCTTAGGGTGGTCAGAGGTGACCTTGAGGTGGTCAGTGGTCACTTTGAGGTGGCATTGGGGTGACCAAGGGTCACTTTGAGGTGACCTTGGAGTGGTCAAGGGTGGCCTTAGATGACCCATGGTCACTTTGGGATGGTCAGAGATGACCTTGAGGTGGTCAGGGATGACCTTGAGTTGGTCAGTGGTCACTTTAGGGTGACCTTGGGGTGGTCAAGAGTGACCTTGGGTGACCAGAGGTCACTTTGGGGTGGTCAGAAGTGACCTTGGGGTGACCAAGGGTCACTTTGGGGTGACCAAGGGTCACTTTGGGGTCACCTTGGTGTGGTCAGAGATGACCTTGGGTGACCAGGGGTCACTTCGGGGTGGCCAGAGATGACCTTAGGATGGTCAGAAATGACCTTGAGGTGGTCAGTGGTCACTCTGAGGTGACCTTGGAGTGGTCAAGGGTGGCCTTAGGTGACCCATGGTCACTTTGGGATGGCCAGAGATGACCTTAGGGTGGTCAGGGATGACCTTGAGGTGGTCAGTGGTCACCTTGGGGTGACCTTGGGGTGGTCAAGGGTGGCCTTAGGTGACCAATGGTCACTTTGGGATGGTCAGAGATGACCTTGAGGTGGTCAGTGGTGACCTTGAGTGACCAGTGGTCACTTTGAGGTGGCATTGGAGTGACCAAGGGTCACCTTGGGGTGACCTTGAGGTGGTCAGAGGTGACCTTGAGTGACCAGTGGTCACTTTGAGGTGGTCAGTGGTCACCTTGAGGTGGTCAGAGGTGACCTTAGGTGACCCATGGTCACTTTGGGGTGGCCAGAGGTGACCTTGGACTGATCAGTGGTCACTTTGAGGTGACCAAGGGTCACCTTGGGGTGACCTTGGGGTGGTCAACAGTGACCTTGGGTGACCCGTGGTCACTTCGGGGTGGCCAGAGATGACCTTAGGATGGTCAGAGGTGACCTTGGGGTGACCAAGGGTCACTTCGGGGTGACCAAGTGTCACCTTGGGGTGACCTTGAGGTGGTCAGGGGTGACCTTAGGTGACCAGTGGTCACTTTGAGGTGGTCAGAGGTCACTTTGGGTGACCAAGGGTCACTTTGGGGTGACTTTAGTATAATCAAGGGTGGCCTTAAGTGACCAGCTGACCACCGGAAGTGACCAGCTGACCACCGGAAATGACCAGCTGGCCACCGGAAGTGAGCAGCTGAAAACCGGAAGTGAGCAGATAACCATCGGAAACGACAAGATGGCCACCGGAAATGGCCAAACAACCAACGGAAGTGACCAACCAACCACCGGAAATACCCAGACGACGACCGGAAGTGCCCGGCTGACCACCGGAAGTGGCTAGCTGACCACCGGAAGTGAGAAGCTAACGACCGGAAATGATCCGACGACTACCGGAAGTGACCCCTGACCACCGGAAATCACCACCTGACCACCGGAAGTGACCAGCTAACCACCGGAAGTGGTCAGATAACCACCGGAAATGACCAGCTAACCACCGGAAATGACCCCCCTGACCACCGGAAGTGCCCCGGCTCAGCTGATGTAGACCCGGTGGAAGTCGTGGGCGCCGAAGGCGGCGTTGCACTTGGGGCACTTGCGCTGCCGCGTGTCGTAGCGGCTCTTGACGCACTCGAAGCAGAAGACGTGGAAGCATTTGGTCAGCACCGCGTCCTTCTTGCGCGCGTTGCAGCACGGGCACGTCAGCCGGGCCTGAGGGCGGCACGGTCAGAGGTCACCCAGGGGTCACCCAGGGGTCACGAGGTCGGGAAATTCACGAGTGAGAGAGTTTATGATCATTAAAGAGGATAAAAGGTCAGCAAAGGTCATGGGAAGTCACTGGAGGTCATGATGGGTCATGGAAGGTCATTAAAGGTCAAGCAAGGTCATTTAAGGTCAACCGAGGCCATAAAAGGTCAATCAGAATAATTAAAGACCAAACAAAATTATCAACAGTCATTTAAGCTCATTAAAGGTCATTAAAGATTAACTAAGGTCATTAAAGGTCAGCCAAGGTCATTAAAGGTCAGCCAAGGTCATTAAAAGTCGTCAGAGATCAACCAAGGTCATTTAAGGTCAGCCAAGGTCATTAAAGGTCAAGCAAGGTCATTCGAGGTCAATCACAGTAATTAAAGGTCAACTAAAGGATTAAAGATAATTTAAGGTCATTAGAAGTCATTAAAGGTCAATCGAGGTCATTAAAGTTCAGCCAAGGTCATTAATAGTCAACCGCAGTAATTAAGTAATTACAGTAATTGATCGTTAAAGGTAATTCAGGGTCATTAAGGGTCATTAAAGGTCATCAAAGGTTAACCAAGGTCATTAAAGGTCAATTAAAATCATTGAAGTTCACTAAAGGTCACCCACACCAATTAAGGGTCAACCGAGGTCGTTAAAGGTCAACCAAGGTCATTAAAGGTCACCCAAGATCATTAAAGGTCAGCTGAGGTCATTAAAGGTCACAAAAACCATTAATGAGGTCGCGAAAGGTCAACCAAGGTCAGGAGAAGTCATTAAAGGTCGGCCAATGAAATTAAAGACAATTTTAAGGTCATTAAAGGTCAACCAAAGGCTGCGGAAGACCCCAGAAGCTTCTAGAAGGTTCCAGAAGACCCCAGAAAGTTCCAGAAGCTTCTGGAAGGTTCTAGAAGGTCCTGGAAGGTTCTGGAAGGTTCTAGAAGGTTCTGGAAGGTCCCCAAGAAGTTCCAGAAACTTCCAGAAACTCCCTTCTAAAAGGTCCTGGAAGGACCCTGAAAGTTCTGGAAGGTCCTGGAAGGTTCCAGAAGACCCCAGAAAGTTCTGGAAGCTCCTAGAAGGTTCCAGAAGCTCCTGGAAGGTTCCAGAAGCTCCTGGAAGGTCCCCAAAAAGCTCCAGAAACTTCTAGAAACTCCCTTCTAAAAGGTCCTGGAAGGACCTCAAAAGTTCTGGAAGGTCCTGGAAGGTTCCAGAAGACCCCAGAAAGTTCCAGAAGGTTCTGGAAGGTTCCAGAAGACCCCAGAAAGTTCCAGAAGGTCCTGGAAGGTTCCAGAAGACCCCAGAAAGTTCCAGAAGGTCCTGGAAGGTTCCGGAAGGTTCCGGGGCTCACCCGGTATTCTTTGATCTCCTCCTGCAGGATCTGGTCGGCGTCGGCGTAAACTTCCACTTTGCGCTGCTTCTCCAACTTCCGGCGCAGCCGCGACAGTTCTTCCTGTGGGGTCCAAGATGGCCGCCGGAAATGGCGCCAAAATGCCGGAAATTAGTCCCAAAAAAAGTCCCGAAAAATTCACGGAATTCCACAAAAAATCCCAAAAAATTCACTTAAAATTACCCAAAAAATCCCTAAAATTTCACAAAAAATTTACAAAAATTCCCAAAAAATTCCCCCAAAATTTCACTAAAAATTTACAAAAATTCCCAAAAAGTCTCCAAATTCGCAAAAAATCCCCTCAAAATCCATAAAAAATCCCCAAAATCCCCCCCAAACCCCCCAAAATTCCAAAAAAATCCCGAAAAAATCCCAAAAAATCCCCCCAAAAAATCCCAAAAAACCCCAAATTTCCCTAAATTCCCCCCAAATCCCCCAAATTCCCTAAAAATCCCCCCAAAAATCTACAAAAAACCCCCCAAAAAACCCCAAAAATTCCCAAAAATCCCAAAAAATTCCCAAATTTTCCCAAAAATCCCCCAAATCCCCCCGAAAAAATCCGATAAATCCAAAAAAAATGCCCAAAAATCCCCTCAAAAAAATCCCAAAAAATTCCCAAAAACCCCTCAAAAAAATCCCAAAAAATTCCCAAAAAATCCCAAAATTCCCAAAATTCCCAAATTTCCCAAAAATCCCCCAAATTTCCCCCAAATCCTCCCAAAATCGCCCAAATTCCCTAAAAATCCCCCCAAAAATCTATTTAAAAAACCCCAAAAAACGCCCAAAAATCTCCAAAAAATCCCCAAAAAATGACCAAAAAATGCCCAAAAAACCCTCAAAAAAATCCCCAAAAAATCCCAAAAACCCCTCAAAAAAATCCCAAAAAATTCCAAAAAATCCCCCAAATTCCCTAAAAATGCCCCCAAAAATCTACTTTAAAAACCAAAAAAAACTCCCAAAAAATGCCCAAAAACCCTCAAAAAATCCCAAAAAATTCCCAAAAAATTCCCAAAAAATTCCCAAAAAACGACCAAAAAATGCCCAAAACCCCTCAAAAATTCCCAAAAAATTCCCAAAATTCCCAAAAATCCCAAAATTCCCCAAATTTTCCCAAATTTCCCCCAAATTCCCTAAAAACCCCCCCAAATCCCCCCAAAATCCCCCCAAAAATCCCCAAAAAACCCCCAAAAAACTCCCAAAAAATGCCCAAAAAACCCTTTAAAGAAATCCCAAAATTCCCCAAAAATTCCCAAAATCCCCCAAATCCCCTAAAAATCCCCCCAAAAATCTACAAAAAAACACCAAAATCCCCCAAAAATGCCCAAAAACCCTCAAAAAAATCCCCAAAATTCCCCCAAAAATCGCAAAAAAATGACCAAAAAACCCCCAAAAAATCCAAAAACTTCCCAAATTTCCCAAATATCCCCAAATTCCCAAAATTCCGCAAATTTTCCCAAATCCCCCCCAATCCTCACCTGGGCTCTCTTGAGGCTCAGCGACTCCTTGTCCTTGGCGGCGCGGTTCTCGGCGGCACAAACCTGCAGCTCCCGCAGCCGCGCCTGCACGTGCTCCCCCTGAGCCCGCAGGTCCTCGGCCAGCTGCGCCGCCTCCACCGCCTGCGGGGACACACCTGAGACACAGCTGGGCGCCGAAAACACGCCGAAAATACGCCGAAAATCCGCCGAAAACGCACCAAAAATCGCATTCAAAATGGCCGAAAAATGGCCAAAATACGGGCAAAAAATGGCCTAAAAATGGCCGAAAAATGGCCAAAAAATGACCAAAAATGGCCTAAAAATGGCCGAAAAATGGCAAGAAACAGCCAAAAACCTGAGACACACCTGGGACACACCTGGGCACACCTGAGACACACCTGGGCACAGCTGGGCACAGCTGGGCGCCGAAATCCCGCCGAAAATAGCCGAAAACCCGCCGAAAATCCGCCAAAAATCGCGTTCGATATGGCCAAAAAATGGCCGAAATATGGGCAAAAAATCCCTAAAAATAGCCCAAAAAGGACCAAAAAATGGCTGAAAAATGCCAAGAAACAGCCAAAAACCTGAGACACACGTGGCCACAGCTGGGCACATCTGGGACACACCTGGGCACCGAAACGCCCCGAAAACCGGCCAAAAATCCTGTTCAAAATGGCCGAAAAATGGCCAAAAACCAACCAAAAAACGATCAAAAAATGGCCAAAAACCGACCAAAAAATGGCCCAAAAATGACCAAATAATGGCCAAAAAATGACCAAAAAATGACAAGAAACAGCCAAAAACCTGAGACACACCTGAGACACACCTGGGCACAGCTGGGCACCGAAATCCCACCAAAAATAGCCAAAAACCCGCCAAAAATCCCATTAAAAAATGGCTGAAAAACGGTCGAAAAATGACCAAAAAATAACTAAAAATGGCCGAAAAATGGCCAAAAAATGACCAAAAAATGGCCCAAAAAGGACCAAAAAATGCCAAGAAACAGCCAAAAACTTGAGAGTACAACTAAGACACACCTGTGACACACCTATGACACACCTGAGCCCATGTGACACACCTGTGACACACCTGAGCTCACCTGTGACACACCTGAGACACACCTGAGCCCATGTGACACACCTGAGACACACCTGAGCTCACCTGTGACACACCTGAGACACACCTGAGCTCACCTGTGACACACCTGAGGCACAATAAACACACCTGTGCCACACCTGTGACCCACCTGTGACACACCTGAGCCCACGTGACACACCTGTGACACACCTGAGACACATCTGGGGCACACCTGGGGGTCTCTCAAACACACCCGTGACACACCTGTGCCACACCTGAGCCCATGTGACACACCTGTGACACACCTGAGCTCACATGACACACCTGAGGTGACCTGTACCACACCTGTGCTCAGCTATGACCCACCTGTGCCACATCTGAACCCATGTGACACACCTGTGACCTACCTGAGCTCACCTGAGCACATGTGACACACCTGAGACACACCTGAGCCCCACCTGTGACACACCTGGGGCAAAATAAACACACCTGTGCCACACCTGAGACACACCTGGGCCCATGTGACACACCTGTGACCCACCTGAGACACCCCTGTGACCCACCTGGGCCCATGTGACACACCTATGACACACCTGTGACACACCTGAGCTCACCTGGGGCACAATAAACACACCTGTGCCACACCTGTGCCACACCCGAGACACATCTGGCCACACCTGGGGGTATATCAAACACACCTGTGACACACCTGTGCCACACCTGTGCCTCACCTGTGACCCACCTGTGACACACCTGAACACACCTGGGGCACAATAAACACACCTGTGACACCTGAACCCATGTGACACACCTGAGACACACCTGTGACACACCTGAGGCACAATAAACACACCTGTGACACCTGAACCCATGTGACACACCTGTGCCACACCTGTGCCACACCCGAGACACATCTGGCCACACCTGGCGGTATCTCAAACACACCTGTGCCACACCTATGACACACCTGAGCCCATGTGACACACCTATGACACACCTCTGACACACCTGTGACACACCTGAACCCATGTGACACCCCTGTGACACACCTGTGCCACACCTATGACACACCTGGCCTCACCTGTGACACACCTGTGCCTCACCTGAGCCCACGTGACACACCCATGACACACCTATGACACACCCATGACACACCTGTGCCTCACGTGTCCCCTCCCCCGCTCACCTTCCTCTTGTGCAGCTCGAGCGCCTGCGAGCGCAGGTTCAGCTCCTTCTCCACGGCGCCCAGCGCGCTCTGCAGGCCCCGCTCCTTCTCCTCCAGCTTCTGCACCACCTGCAGCTGCGCCTCCACCTGCCCGGGTGGGTCATTAGCACTTAATTAATCGCTAATTAGCGAAATCGCCGCGTTAATAGGCGAAATCGCCACGTTTTTAGAGAATTATTAGCTATTATTAGACATTTATTAGGCTTTATTAGGCCATTATTAGAGGTATTAGGCTTCTGCACCACCTGCAGCTGCTCCTCCACTTCCCCAGGTCAGTTATTAGTCATTAATTAGTCGCTAATTAGCGAGATCGCCGCGTTAATAGGCGAAATCGCCGTGTTTCTACAGTTTTATTAGTCATTATTAGGCATTTATTAGGCTTTATTAGGCCATTATTACAGGTATTAGGCTTCTGCACCACCTGCAGCTGCGCCTCCACCTGCCCGGGCGGGTAATTAGTCATTAATTAGTCGCTAATTAGCGAAATCGCCGCGTTAATAGGCGAAATTAGGGCGTTTTTAGAGAATTATTAGCTATTATTAGGGAAATTATTAGGCATTATTAGGGATTTATTAGGCATTATTAGGTTGTGTGTTGGGTTCTTCGACTTGTGCACCACCTGCAGCTGCGCCTCCACCTGCCCGGGAGGGTCATTAGCACTTAATTAATCGTTAATTAGCGAAATCGCCGCGTTAATAGGCGAAATTAAGGCGTTTTTAGAGAATTATTAGCTATTATTAGACATTTATTAGGCTTTATTAAACCATTATTAGGGGTGTTAGACGTCTGCACCACCTGCAGCTGCGCCTCCACCTGCCCGGGAGGGTAATTAGTCGTTAATTAGTCGCTAATTAGCGAAATCGCCGCGTTAATAGGCGAAATCGCCGTGCTTTTAGGGATTTATTAGCCATTATTACGGATTTATTAGCGGTTATTAAGCTATTATTAGGAGTATTAGACCTCTGCACCACCTGCAGCTGCTCCTCCACCTGCCCGGGAGGGTCATTAGCACATAATTAATCGCTAATTAGCGAAATTGCCGCGTTAATAGGCAAAATTACGGAGTTTTTAGAGAATTATTAGCTATTATTAGGGATTTATTAGGCATTATTAGGTTCTGTGTTGGGTTCTTCGACCTGTGCACCACCTGCAGCTGCGCCTCCACCTGCCCGGGCGGGTCATTAGTCATTAATTAGTCGCTAATTAGCGAAATCGCCGTGTTAATAGGCAAAATTATGGCGTTTTTAGAGAATTATTAGCCATTATTAGGGATTTATTAGCGGTTATTAAGCCATTATTAGGGGTATTAGACTTCTGCTCCACCTGCAGCTTCGCCTCCACCTGCCCGGGCGGGTAATTAATCATTAATTAGTCGCTAATTAGCAAAATCGCCGTGTTAATAGGCGAAATTAAGGCGTTTTTAGAGAATTATTAGCTACTATTAGGGACTTATTAGGCTTTATTAAACCATTATTAGGGGTATTAGACCTCTGCACCACCTGAAGCTGCTCCTCCCCTTCCCCAGGTCAGTTATTAGTCATTAATTAGTCGCTAATTAGCGAAATCGCCGCGTTAATAGGCGAAATTAAGGCGTTTTTAGAGAATTATTAGCCATTATTTGGGAATTATTAGCCATTATTAGCGATTTATTAGGGGTTATTAAGCCATTATTAGGAGTATTAGACTTCTGCACCACCTGCAGCTGCGCCTCCACTTCCCCAGGTCAGTTATTAGTCATTAATTAATCGCTAATTAGCGAAATTGCCGCGTTAATAGGTAAAAATATGGAGTTTTTAGGGGTTTATTAGCCATTATTAGGGATTTATTAGGCTTTATTAAGCCATTTAATCGCTAATATTAATCGCTAATAAAGTCTCATTTATGGCTATTAGCCACCTAATAACAGCTATTAGTGACTATTAAATCCTGATTAGTGGCTATTAACTACCTAATAATAGCTATTAATCACTATTAAAACTGTATTAATGGCTATTAACCACCTAATAAAAGCTATTAGTGACTATTAAATCCTTATTAGCGGCTATTAGCCGCCTAAGAAAAGCTATTAATGACTATTAAATCCTTATTAATGGCTATTAGCCACCTCATAAAAGCTATTAATGACTATTAAACCCTTATTAATGGCTATTAGCCACCTGATAATAGCTATTAATCACTATTAAATCTTTATTAATGGCTGTTAGCCACCTGATAAAATCTATTAATCGCTAATAAATCCTCAATAATGGCTATTAGCCACATAATAAAAGCTATTAATCACAACTAAATCCTCATTAATGGCTATTAGACATCTAATAATAGCTATTAATCGCTATTAAATCCTTATTAATGGTTATTAGCCACCTGATAGAAGCTATTAATCGCTAATAAATCCTCATTAATGGCTATTAACCGCCTAACAAAACCTATTAGTGACTAATGAACCATCATTAATGGCTATTAGCCACCTAATAATAGCTACTAAACACTATTAGATCTTTATTAATGGCTATTAACCACCTAATAAAAGCTATTAATGACTATTAAATCCTTATTAACGGCTATTAACCGCCTAATAAAAGCTATTAATGACTATTAAATCCTTAGTAACGACTATTATTTGCCTAATAAAAGCTATTAATAAATCCTTATTAATCGCTATTAACCGCCTAATAAAAGCTATTGACTATTAAATCCTTATTAACGGCTATTAGCCACCTGATAAAAACTATTAATCGCTAATAAATCCTCATTAATGGCTATTAGCCCCCGATAGAAGCTATTAATCGCTAATAAATCCTCATTAATGGCTATTAGCCACCTCATAAAAGCTATTAATCACTATTAAATCTTTATTAATGGCCATTAGCCGCCTAATAAAAGCTATTAATGACTATTAAATCCTTATTAATGACTATTATTGGCCTAATAAAAGCTATAAATAAATCCTTATTAATCGCTATTAACCACCTAATAAAAGGTATTAATGACTATTAAATCCTCATAAACGGCTACCAGCCACCTGATAATAGCTATTAATCACTATTAAACCTTTATTAATGACTATTAACCACCTAATAAAAGGTATTAATGACTATTAAACCCTTATTAACGGCTATTAGCCACCTGATAATAGCTATTAATGACTATTAAATCCTTATTAACGGCTATTAGTCACCTGACAGAAGCTATTAATCGCTAATAAATCCTCATTAATGGCTATTAGACATCTAATAAAAGCTATTAATGACCATTAAATCCTTATTAACGGCTATTAGCCACCTAACAAAAGCTATTAATGACTATAAAATCCTTATTAACGGCTATTAGCCGCCTAACAGAAGCTATTAATCGCTGATAAATCCCCATTAATAGCAATTAATAATTAATTAATGAACTCCCGGGGCCCTCACCTGCGCCTTGAGGGCCAGCACCTGCTCGGCCAGCTCGTCCTTCTCCTCGCGCAGCAGCTTGTGGATCTGATTGGCCTTGATGCGCTCCGACATCAGCTTGAAGTTGGCGTCGTCCTTCTCGCGCAGCTGCTGCAGCAGCCGCAGGTTCTGCTCCTGCATGTCCTCGAAGGCCTGGCCCGTCACGTCCATCTCCGACAGCAGCGCCTCCTCCTCCTGCCGACACGGCCGCCGCCGCGGGGCGCGGCAACATGGCGGAGGTCAGGGAAAAAGGCAAGATGGCCGCCATCAGAGAATGAGGCAAGATGGCGGAGGTCAGGGAAAAAGGCAAGATGGTGGAGGTCAGGGAAAAAGGCAAGATGGCGGAGGTCAGGGGATGGGACAAGATGGCTGCCGCAGGGTGGGGCAAGATGGCAGGGGGTGGGGCAAGGTGTTGCAAAATGAGGCAAGATGGCCGCCATTATGTGAAAAACCAAGATGGCTGCCATGAGGGGGAGAGGCAAGATGGCGGAGGTCAGGGAAAAAGGCAAGATGGCCGCCATCAGGAGGTGGGGAAAGATGGTGGTCAGGGGGTGGGGCAAGATGGCGGAGGCCAGGGGGTGAGGGAAGATGGCGGATGTCAGGGAAAAAGGCAAGATGGCCGCCATCAGAGAACGAGGCAAGATGGAGGTCAGGGAAAAAGGCAAGATGGCGGAGGTCAGGGGTGGGGCAAGATGGCCGCCATCAGAGAACGAGGCAAGATGGTGGAGGTCAGGGGGTGGGGCAAGATGGCCGCCGTCAGGGAAAAAGGCAAGATGGCTGCCTTAGGGGAATGGGACAAGATGGCTGCCATGAAGGGGCAGGGCAGGATGGCGGAGGTCAGGAGGTGGGACAAGATGGTGGAGGTCAGGGGGTGGGACAAGATGGCGGAGGTCAGGGGGCGGGGCAAGATGGCGGCGGTCAGGGTGTGGGGCAAGATGGCCGCCGTCAGGAGGTGGGGAAAGATGGTGGTCAGGGGGTGGGGCAAGATGGCGGAGGTCAGGAGGTGGGGCAAGATGGTGGAGGTCAGGGGGCGGGGCAAGATGTCTGAGGTCACGGAAAAAGGCAAGATGGCCGCCATCAGGAGGTGGGGAAAGATGGTGGTCAGGGGGCGGGGCAAGATGTCTGAGGTCACGGAAAAAGGCAAGATGGCCGCCATCAGGAGGTGGGGAAAGATGGTGGTCAGGGGGCGGGGCAAGATGGCGGAGGTCGGGGGGTGGGGCAAGATGGCGGAGGTCAGGGAAAAAGGCAAGATGGTGGAGGTCAGGGAGCGGGACAAGATGGCGGAGGTCAGGGAAAAAGGAAAGATGGCGGAGGTCAGGGGGTGGGGCAAGATGGCGGAGGTCAGGGGGCGGGCCAAGATGGCCGCCGTCAGAGAATGAGGGAAGATGGTGGAGGTCAGGGAAAAAGGCAAGATGGCGGAGGTCAGGGGGCGGGCCAAGATGGCCGCCGTCAGAGAATGAGGGAAGATGGTGGAGGTCAGGGAAAAAGGCAAGATGGCGGAGGTCAGGGGGCGGGGCAAGATGGCGGAGGTCAGGGAAAAAGGCAAGATGGCCGCCATCAGAGAATGAGGAAAGATGGCGGAGGTCAGGAATAAAGGCAAGATGGCGGAGGTCAGGGGGCGGGGCAAGATGGCGGAGGTCAGGGAAAAAGGCAAGATGGCCGCCATCAGAGAATGAGGAAAGATGGCGGAGGTCAGGAATAAAGGCAAGATGGCCGAGGTCAGGGGGCAGGGCAAGATGGCAGAGGTCAGGGGGTGGGGCAAGATGGCGGAGGTCAGGGAAAAAGGCAAGATGGCTGCCATCAGGGAATGAGGCAAGATGGCGGAGGTCAGGGGGCGGGGCAAGATGGTGGAGGTCAGGGGTGGGACAAGATGGTGGAGGTCAGGGGCGGGGCAAGATGGCGGAGGTCAGGGGTGGGGAAAGATGGCGGTGGTCAGGAGGTGGGGTAAGATGGCGGAGGTCAGGGGGCAGGGCAAGATGGCAGAGGTCAGGGGGCAGGGCAAGGTCTTCCAGAATGAGGCAAGATGGCCGCCATTATGTAAAAAACCAAGATGGCTGCCATCAGGGAATAGCATAAGATGGCCGCCATTATGGAATGAAACAAGATGGCTGCCATCAGGGAATGGGACAAAATGGTTGCCATGAGGGGGAGAGGCAAGATGGCGGAGGTCAGGGGGTGGGACAAGATGGCTGCCATTAAGGGGTGGGGCCAGGTGTCCCCAGGTGTCCCCAGGTGTGTCCCCAGGTGTGTCCCAGGTGTGTCCCCAGGTGTGTCCCAGGTGTGTCCCAGGTGTGTCCCCAGGTGTGTCCCCATGTCCCCAGGTGTGTCCCCAGGTGTGTCCCAGGTGTCCCCAGGTGTGTCACCTGTCCCAGGTGTGTCCCCAGGTGTGTCCCCAGGTGTGACCCCAGGTGTGTCCCAGGTGTCCCCAGGTGTGTCACCTGTCCCCAGGTGTGTCCCAGGTGTGTCCCCAGGTGTCCCCAGGTGACCCCAGGTGTGTCCCAGGTGTGTCCCCAGGTGACCCCAGCTGTCCCTCACCTGTTTGGTGGCGGCCAGGCGCCGCTGCAGGTGCTCGATCTGCTCCTCGCTCAGCCGCAGCCGCCGCAGCGCCTCCTCATCGGCCAGCTTCTTGGACTCGCGCCGCTCGCGCTCCTCCAGCTCCCGCCAGCGCCCCCGCAGCTCCTCCAGCTAATTAATTAATGATTAATTAGTGATTAATAGCCGTTATTAGCCGGTTATTAGCCGGTTATTAGCCCCGCCCCCGCGGCGCCTCCTCATCGGCCAGCTTCTTGGACTCGCGCCGCTCGCGCTCCTCCAGCTCCCGCCAGCGCCCCCGCAGCTCCTCCAGCTAATTAATTACCGTTAATTAGTCATTAATTAGGGATTAATAGCTGTTATTAGCCAGTTATTAGCCCCACCCCCGCAGCGCCTCCTCATCGGCCAGCTTCTTGGACTCGCGCCGCTCGCGCTCCTCCAGCTCCCGCCAGCGCCCCCGCAGCTCCTCCAGCTCGTTAATTAACCGTTAATTAGTCATTAATTAGTGATTAATAGCCGTTATTAGGCGGTTATTAGCCGGTTATTAGCCCCGCCCCCGCGGCGCCTCCTCATCGGCCAGCTTCTTGGACTCGCGCCGCTCGCGCTCCTCCAGCTCCCGCCAGCGCCCCCGCAGCTCCTCCAGCTCGTTAATTAACCGTTAATTAGTCATTAATTAGGGATTAATAGCTGTTATTAGCCGGTTATTAGCCGGTTATTAGCCCCGCCCCCACGGCGCCTCCTCATCGGCCAGCTTCTTGGACTCGCGCCGCTCGCGCTCCTCCAGCTCCCGCCAGCGCCCCCGCAGCTCCTCCAGCTAATTAATTACCGTTAATTAGTGATTAATTAGGGATTAATAGCCGTTATTAGCCAGTTATTAGCCCCGCCCCCCGCGGCGCCTCCTCATCGGCCAGCTTCTTGGACTCGCGCCGCTCGCGCTCCTCCAGCTCCCGCCAGCGCCCCCGCAGCTCCTCCAGCTCATTAATTAATGATTAATTAGTGATTAATTAGGGATTAATAGCCGTTATTAGCCGGTTATTAGCCCCGCCCCCGCGGCGCCTCCTCGTCGGCCAGCTTCTTGGACTCGCGCCGCTCGCGCTCCTCCAGCTCCCGCCAGCGCCCCCGCAGCTCCTCCAGCTCGTTAATTAACCGTTAATTAGTCATTAATTAGGGATTAATAGCTGTTATTAGCCGGTTATTAGCCGGTTATTAGCCCCGCCCCCACGGCGCCTCCTCATCGGCCAGCTTCTTGGACTCGCGCCGCTCGCGCTCCTCCAGCTCCCGCCAGCGCCCCCGCAGCTCCTCCAGCTAATTAATTACCGTTAATTAGTGATTAATTAGGGATTAATAGCCGTTATTAGCCAGTTATTAGCCCCGCCCCCCGCGGCGCCTCCTCATCGGCCAGCTTCTTGGACTCGCGCCGCTCGCGCTCCTCCAGCTCCCGCCAGCGCCCCCGCAGCTCCTCCAGCTCATTAATTAATGATTAATTAGTGATTAATTAGGGATTAATAGCCGTTATTAGCCGGTTATTAGCCCCGCCCCCGCGGCGCCTCCTCGTCGGCCAGCTTCTTGGACACGTGCCGCTCGCGCTCCTCCAGCTCATTAATTAATGATTAATTAGTGATTAATGACCATTAATTAGCCACTAATAGCCGTTATTAGTCTGTTATTAGCGGGTTATTAGCCGGTTATTAGCCCCGCCCCTGCAGCGCCTCCTCATCCGCCAGCTTCTTGGACTCACGCCGCTCGTTAATTAGTTAATTAGTCAACCCGTAATTAACCCCTCGGGGAGGCCGAGCCCCTAATTAGCGCTAATTAGCATCTCATTAGGCATATTATCTTCCATTATCCCATTTTTTTCATCCCTAATGACCCCTAACGACTAATTAACCCCTAATTAACCCCTCAGGGAAGCGGGGGTGCTAATAAGCCACCTAATTAGCGTTAATTAGCATCTCATTAACCACATTTCCCCCCATAAGCCCCATTTTTTTCCCCCCTAATGACCCATAACGACTCATTAACCCCTAATCAACCCCTAATTAACAGTTGCAGGTAAGTGGAACACTTCCACGGCACTAATTAACACCTAATTAGCGTTAATTAGCATCTCATTAACCACATTTCCTCCCATTACCCCCACTTTTACATCACTAATGGTCCCTAATCACCCATTAACCCCTAATTAACCCCTAATTAACCCCTCAGGGAACCGTGGGAGCCCCCCAATCAGCCCCAATTAGCGTTAATTAGCGCTAATTACCTCGGCCTTGCTCTTCCTCTCGGCGGCCATCAGCGTCACTTTGTCCCTCTGCTCCTTGGGCGCCGATTTGTACATGTCCAGGAGCAGCTTCATCTCCTTCTGGTTCTCCTGCGCCTTCCTGCCGGGCCATTTGCATCTCATTTGCATATTCTTAAAGCCACGCCCCTTTGATTGGCCACGCCCCTTTTGATTGGGTGAAAATCCGCAAAAATTTGACCCAAAATCGCCCAAAAAATGATCCTAAAAAGTTTCATCTCCTTCTGGTTCTCCTGCGCCTTCCTGAGGGGTCATTTGCATCTCATTTGCATATTCTTAAAGCCACGCCCCTTGGATTGGCCACGCCCCTTTTGATTGGGTGAAAATCCGCCAAAAATTGGCCTCAAAACGCCCCAAAAATGGTTCCAAAACTTCAGCAACTTTTGGTTCTAGTTCAGCCTCCCTGAGGGGTCATTTGCATCTCATTTGCATATCTAATTAGGCCACGCCCCTTGGATTGGCCACGCCCCTTTTTATTGCGTGAAAATCCCACAAAAAACGGCCTCAAAATGAGCCAAAAATGGTTCCAAAACTTCAGCAACTTTTGGTTCTTTTTCTGCCTTCCTGAGGGGTCATTTGCATCTCATTTGCATATCGGGAATGGCCACGCCCCTTTGATTGGCCACGCCCCTTTAATTGGGTGAAAATCCCACGAAATTTGACCTCAAAACGACCCAAAAATGTCCCAAAAATTCAACGATTTTTTTTGTTCTCTTGAGTCTTCCTGGGGGCTCATTTGCATCTCATTTGCATATTCTTAAAGACACGCCCCTCTGATTGGCCCCGCCCCTTTTTAGTGGGTGAAAATCCGCCCAAAATTGGCCTCAAAATGAGCCAAAAATAATCAAAAAAATTCGATGATTTTTGGTAGTTTTGAGCCTTCCTGAGGGGTCATTTGCATATCATTTGCATATTCTTAAAGCCACGCCCCTTCGATTGGCCACGCCCCTTTTTTGGGTGAAAATCCGCCAAAAATTGGCCTCAAAATGAGCCAAAAATATCCCAAAATTTCAACGATTTTTTTTTGTTCTCTTGAGTGTTCCTGGGGGATCATTTGCATCTCATTTGCATGCCTCATTAGGCCACGCCCCTTTAATTGGCCACGCCCCTTTTATTGCGTGAAAATCCCACAAAAATTGGCCTCAAAACGCCCCAAAAATGGTCCCAAAACTTCAGCAACTTTTGGTTCTTTTTCAGCCTCCCTGAGGGGTCATTTGCATCTCATTTGCATGTCTCATGAGGCCACGCCCCTTGGATTGGCCACGCCCCTTTTTATTGGGTGAAAATCCCATGAAAATCCCACAAAAAATGGCCTTAAAATGATCCAAAAATGTTCCAAAACTCCAACGATTTTTTTGGTTCTCTTGAGTCTTCCTGGGGGGTCATTTGCATCTCATTTGCATATTCCTAAAGCCACGCCCCTTTGATTGGCCACGCCCCTTTTTAGTGGGTGAAGATCCCACAAAAAACGGCCTCAAAATGAGCCAAAAGTGTTCCAAAATTTCAACGATTTTTTTTGTTCTCTTGAGTCTTTCTGGGGGTCATTTGCATCTCATTTGCATGTCTCATGAGGCCACGCCCCTTGGATTGGCCACGCCCCTTTTTATTGGGTGAAAATCCCATGAAAATCCCTCCAAAAATGGCCTCAAAATGAGCCAAAAATGTTCCAAAATTTCAACGATTTTTTTGGTTCTCTTGAGTCTTTCTGCGGGTCATTTGCATCTCATTTGCATATCTAATTAGGCCACGCCCCTCAGATTGGCCACGCCCCTTTTTATTGGGCGAAAATCCCTCGAAATTTGACCCAAAATCGCCCAAAAAATGATCCTAAAAAGTTTCATCTCCTTCTGGTTCTCCTGCGCCTTCCTGGGGGGTCATTTGCATCTCATTTGCATATTCTTAAAGCCACGCCCCTTTGATTGGCCACGCCCCTTTTTATTGGGTAAAAATCCGCAAAAAATTGGCCACAAAATGAGCCAAAAATATCCCAAAATTTCAACGATTTTTTTTGTTCTCTTGAGTCTTTCTGGGGGTCATTTGCATCTCATTTGCATATTCTTAAAGCCACGCCCCTTTGATTGGCCACGCCCCTTTTGATTGGATGAAAATCCGCCCAAAATTGGCCTCAAAATGCCCCAAAATGGTTCCAAAACTTCCGCAACTTTTGGTTCTTTTTCAGCCTCTCTGGGGGGTCATTTGCATATCATTTGCATATTCTTAAAGCCACGCCCCTCGGATTGGCCACGCCCCTTTTTATTGGGTGAAAATCCGCCAAAAATTGGCCTCAAAATTCCCAAAAAATAATCAAAAAAATTCGATGATTTTTGGTAGTTTTGAGCGTTCCTGAGGGCTCATTTGCATCTCATTTGCATATCGGGAATGGCCACGCCCCTTTGATTGGCCACGCCCCTTTTATTGCGTGAAAACCCCATTAAAAAGCCTTTAAAATGCCCCAAAAACGATTTTAAATATTCAACAATTTTTCCTTCCCCTTCACGCTCATTTGCATCTCATTTGCATGTTTGCAGTAGCCACGCCCCTTTATTTGGCCACGCCCCCTTTCTTTGGCCACGCCCCCTTTGAATTTGTTGATTCACCTTCCAAAAACCACCCAAAATTTTAATTAAACCCCCCAAATTTTTCCAAATTCCTCATAAATTATTCGTTAACTCGCAGAGGCCACGCCCCCAAGCTTCATTAGCATCTCATTTGCATAATTAGCTCTGATTACCCCACAAGCCACGCCCACTGCACCCAGAATTTATTTAAAAAATCCCCAAATTTTTCATAAATTTATGTAAATTTTCTCCCTCAATCCCTCCATGGCCACGCCCCCAATTGCCCCCGCCCCTCATTAGCATCTCATTTGCATAAAACCACATAATTACCTCTAAGCCCCGCCCATTTTACCCAAAACCCACTTCAAAAAATCCAATTAACTTCCAAATTAATCAATTTTCCCCCCCTGACCCCCTCAAAGGCCACGCCCCCTTATTGCCCCACCCCTAATTAGCATCTCATTTGCATACTCACTTAAGCTCCGCCCTCAGCTGCTTCAGCACCTCTGAGTCCTTCTTCTTGGCCTCCTCAGGCCCCGCCCCCTTAGGCCGCTCCCGCCCCTCCCCCCGGGCCCCGCCCCCTAACCCCCGCTCGGGGCGTGGCCGAGGAGGGGGCGGAGCCCTGGGAGGAGGCGGGGCTTGGGAAGGGGCGGGGCTTGGTGCAGGGGAAGGGGCGGGGTTTGGCGCGGGGGAGGGGCCAGGAGGCTCCTCCTCTTCCTCCTTGGGAGGGGGTGGAGCGGGTTTGGGCGTGTCCTGGGGGGCGGGGCCAGAGGAGGAAGAGGAGGAGGAGGCCACGCCCTCTTTGTCATCAGAAGTGGGAGGGGCTGGAGCGGCAGGAGGGGGCGGGGTTTCTTCAGAAGGGGGCGGGGCGGAGCTGGAGGAGGGGGCGGGGCCTGCAGAGGCGGAAGAGGAGGGGGGCGGGGGCGGCGGAGGGGCGGGGCTGGGAGGGGGCGGGGCCCCGCTGGCCTGGAGGCGGAGCTGCAACAGAAAAAAGGGGCGGAGTCATGAGGCCACGCCCATTTGCAACGCCACACCCACTCAAAACCACACCCACTGTCTTAAAGTGACCACACCCACTTTTTAAGGCCACACCTTCATCTTAAAGAGCCACGCCTCTTTTTAAAAGCAGGCCACGCCCCTTTAAATAACCACACCCACCTCTTAAAGGGGCCGTGTACTCTATAGCTGCCACGCCCCTTTAACCTGTGTCCAGGTGAGCTCAGGTGAGTTCAGGTGTGTGTCACGTGTGTCCAGGTGTCCCCAGATGACCCCAGGTGTCCCCAGGTGACCCCAGGTGTGCCCAGGTGTCCCCAGGTGACCCCAGGTGTCCCCACACTCACCTGAGTGACCCCGGCCGCCATTTTGAGAACCCCTGACCTCCATTTTCAGCGCCAAAAATCCTCATTTTTGGTCCTTTTAACCCCATTTTTTTGCATTTTACCTGTCCCAGGTGTGTCCAGGTGTGTCCCAGGTGTGTCCCCAGGTGTCCCCAGGTGACCCCAGGTGTCCCTAGACTCACCTGAGTGACCCCAGCCGCCATTTTGAGAACCCCTGACCCCAAATTTTATGCCAAAAATCCTCATTTTTGGTCCTTTTAACCCCGTTTTTTTTGCATTTTACCTGTCCCAGATGTGCCCAGGTGTGTCCAGCTGTGCCCAGGTGTGCCCAGGTGTGTCCCAGGTGACCCCAGGTGTGCCCAGGTGTCCCCAGGTGTGTCTCACCTGTCCCTAGACTCACCTCAGTGCCCCCGGCCGCCATTTTGAGAACCCTTGACCCCAAATTTTATGCCAAAAATCCTCATTTTTGGTCCTTTTAACCCCGTTTTTTTTGCGTTTTACCTGTCCCAGGTGGGCCCAGGTGTGTCCCAGGTGACCCCAGGTGTTCCCAGGTGACCCCAGGTGACCCCAGGTGTGCCCACACTCACCTGAGTGCCCCCGGCCGCCATTTTGAGAACCCCCTACCTCCATTTTCAGCGCCAAAAATCCTCATTTTTGGTCCTTTTAACCCCGTTTTTTTTGCGTTTTACCTGTCCCAGGTGTGCCCAGGTGTGCCCAGGTGTGTCCCAGCTGTGCCCAGGTGTGTCCCAGGTGTCCCCAGATGACCCCAGGTGTGCCCACACTCACCTGAGTGACCCCGGCCGCCATTTTGAGAACCCCTGACCTCCATTTTCAGCGCCAAAAATCCGCATTTTTGGTCCTTTTAACCCCGTTTTTTTTGCATTTTACCTGTCCCAGGTGTGTCCAGGTGTGTCCCCACGTGTCCCCAGATGACCCCCGGTGTCCCCAGGTGTGTCCCAGGTGTGCCCACACTCACCTGAGTGACCCCGGCCGCCATTTTGAGAACCCCTGACCCCAATTTTCAGCGCCAAAAATCCTCATTTTTGGTCCTTTTCACCCCATTTTTTTTGCGTTTTACCTGTCCCAGGTGTGCCCACGTGTGTCCCAGGTGTCCCCAGATGACCCCAGGTGTCCCCAGGTGTCCGCAGATGCCCCCAGGTGTTCCCAGACTCACCTGAGTGCCTCCAGCCGCCATTTTGAGAACCCCTGACCCCAAATTTTATGCCAAAAATCCTTATTTTTGGTCCTTTTAACCCCATTTTTTTTTGCATTTTACCTGTCCCACGTGTGCCCAGGTGTGTCCCAGGTGTGCCCAGGTGTGTCCCCAGGTGTCCCCAGGTGCCCCCAGATGACCCCAGATGATCCCAGGTGACCCCAGGTATCCCTAGACTCACCTGACTGCCCCCGGCCGCCATTTTGAGAACCCCTGACCCCAATTTTCAGCGCCAAAAATCCTCATTTTTGGTCCTTTTAACCCCGTTTTTTTTGCGTTTTACCTGTCCCAGGTGTGCCCAGGTGTGTCCCCAGGTGTCCCCAGATGACCCCAGGTGTCCCCAGGTGACCCCAGATGACCCCAGGTGTCCCCTGACTCACCTGAGTGACCCCGGCCGCCATTTTGAGAACCCCTGACCCCAAATTTTATGCCAAAAATCCTCATTTTTGGTCCTTTTAACCCCATTTTTTTTGCATTTTACCTGTCCCAGCTGTGCCCAGGTGTGTCCAGGTGTCCCCAGGTGTGTCCCAGGTGCCCCCAGGTGTGTCCCAGGTGTCCCCAGGTGTGTATCACCTGTCCCTAGACTCACCTGAGTGCCTCCAGCCGCCATTTTGAGAACCCCCTGACCCCAATTTTCAGCGCCAAAAATCCTCATTTTTGCTCCTTTTAACCCCGTTTTTTTTGCATTTTACCTGTCCCAGGTGTGCCCAGGTGTGTCCAGGTGTGCCCAGCTGTGTCCAGGTGTGCCCAGGTGTGTCCCCAGATGCCCCCAGGTGTGCCCACACTCACCTGAGTGACCCCGGCCGCCATTTTGAGAACCCCTGACCCCAAATTTTATGCCAAAATCCTCATTTTTGGTCCTTTTAACCCCAGATTTTTGTGTGTTAACCCATCCCAGGTGTGTCCAGATGTGCCCAGGTGTGCCCAGGTGTGTCCCCAGGTGCCCCCAGGTGCGCTCACCTTGCCGATCTCGGCCTGCACCTCGCGCAGTTTGCGTTTGTAGCGCTGCACGTCGCCCTTCAGCTGGTGGTTGTGGTTCTGCAGGGAGCTGATCAGGTGCCGCATCTCGCGGTTAATGGGACCTGCACAGGTGACACAGGTGTGACAGGTGTGACAAGTGACACAGGTGAGACAGGTGTGACAGGTGACACAGGTGTGACAGGTGACACAGGTGTGACAGGTGTGACAGGTGACACAGGTGTGACAGGTGTGACAGGTGAGACAGGTGAGACAGGTGACACAGGTGTGACACAGGTGAGACAGGTGTGACAGGTGTGACAGGTGAGACAGGTGTGACAGGTGTGGCAGGTGTGACAGGTGAGACAGGTGACACAGGTGTGACAGGTGAGACAGGTGACACAGGTGAGACAGGTGTGACAGGTGACACAGGTGAGACAGGTGTGACAGGTGACACAGGTGTGACAGGTGTGACACGTGACACAGGTGTGACAGGTGAGACAGGTGTGACAGGTGAGACAGGTGTGACAGGTGACACAGGTGAGACAGGTGTGACAGGTGACACAGGTGTGACAGGTGACACTGCACAGGTGACACAGGTGACATGGGACAAGGAGTTGATCAGGTGCCGCATCTCGCGGTTAATGGGCCCTGCACAGGTGAGACAGGTGACACAGGTGTGACAGGTGACACAGGTGTGACAGGTGTGACAGGTGAGACAAAGGTGAGACACCGCAGATGAGATACATGAGATGACACAGGTGACACAGGTGACACTGCACAGGCGACGAACAGGAGAGATAGAGCTCACATACAGGTCAAGGACAGGTGAGGAACAGGTGAGAGACAGGTGAGACATAGGAGTGTCCCAGGTACCCCCCAGGTGTCCCCGGGTGTCCCCAGGTGTGCAGGTGTGTCCCCCTGTCCCCAGGTGTCCCCAGGTGTGTCCCCAGCTGTCCCCAGCTGTCCCCAGGTGTGTCCTCAGGTGTCCCCAGGTGTCCCCATGTCCCCAGGTGTGTTTACGTGTCCCCAGGTGTGTCCCCAGGTGTGTCCCCATGTCCCCATGTCCTCCCAGGTGTGTCCCCAGGTGTCCCCATGTCACCCAGGTGTGTCCCCAGGTGTGTCCCAGGTGTCCCCAGCTGTCCCCAGGTGTGTCCCCATGTCCCCAGGTGACCCCAGGTGTCCTCAGGTGTGTCCCCAGGTGTGTCCCCATGTCCCCCAGGTGTGTTTAGGTGTCCCCAGGTGCGTCCCCAGGTGACCCCAGGTGTGTCCCCAGGTGTGTCTCAGGTGTCCCCATGTCCCCCCAGGTGTGTCCCCAGGTGACCCCGTCTCACCCGCCTGCTCATTGGCCGCCAGGTTCTGCTCGAACTCGATGCGCAGCATCTCGTACTCCTTGCGCACCTGGGCCAAGGTGTCCTCCAGCTGGATCACCTCCGTGCGCAGCCGCTTCTGCACGCCCAGCTCGTCACTCTGACAAGATTCCAGGAATTTGGGAATGTTTAGGAATTTTTGGGAATTTTTTTCGGGATTTTTTGGGGGGTTTTTGGGGTTTTTTCCCGATTTTTTCCCGTGTTTTTTGGAGCTTTTTCCGATTTTTTTCCCAATTTTTTTGCATTTTCGAGACTTTTTTTTTCCCAATTTTTTTCCCATTTTCTGGAGATTTTTTGGGGGTTTTTTCCAATTTTTTTCCATTTTTTTGGAGTTTTTTTCCGATTTTTTCCGCGTTTTTTTCTGTAATTTTTTTTGTTTTTTCGAATTTTTTTCGAGGGTTTTTTTGGAATTTTTTGGGGTTTTTTTCGGGGTTTTTTTAACTTTTTGGAAATTTTTTCGGGACTTTTTGGAGATTTTTTTCCAGTTTTTTTCCCATTTTTTCCCCTTTTTTTTACAATTTTTCAGGATTTTTTGGGGATTTATTGGGGATTTTTTTGGGATTTTTGGGGGATTTTTTTGGGATTTTTTTGGGATTTTTGGGGGATTTTTTGGGGATTTTTGGGGGATTTTTTTGGGATTTTTTGGAGGATTTTTGTTCATTCCCAAGGTGTCCTCCAGCTGGATCACCTCCGTGCGCAGCCGCTTCTGCACGCCCAGCTCGTCACTCTGACAATTCCAAAGGATTTTAGGGAATTTGGGAATGTTTGGGATCATTTCCGGGATTTTTCCCAATTTTTTCCCCATTTTTTTGGAGTTTTTTTGGGGTTTTTTTCCGATTTTTTCCCCATTTTTTGGAGTTTTTCTTCCAATTTTTTACTGATTTTTTTGCCTTTTTTCCCCATTTTTTTCGCTGTTTTTATCTGGATTTTTCCCATTTTTTTCTGGATTTTTTAGGGATTTTTTCCCAATTTTTCCGGGATTTTTTTTGGTTTTTTCCCGATTTTTTTCCCTTTTTTTTCGGAGGTTTTTTCCGATTTTTTCGCGGTTTTTTTTCCGGAATTTTTTGGGTTTTTTCGTAATTTTTTTGAAGTTTTTTTTTGAGGATTTTTCGGGATTTTTTTCCAATTTTTTTGCCCTTTTTTCTGGATTCTTTAGGGATTTTTTCCCATTTTTGGGGGGATTTTTTGGAGTTTTTTCCAATTTTTTCCTCATTTTTTGGAGTTTTTTCCAATTTTTTCGCTGTTTTTTTCTGGATTTTTTGAGGGTTTTTTTCCAATTTTTTTTTGCTCTTTTTTCAGGATTTTTTGGGGATTTTTTGGGGGTGTTTTGGGGATCACCTCCGTGCGCAGCCGCTTCTGCACGCCCAGCTCGGCACTCTGACAATTCCAGGAATTTGGGAATGTTCAGGAATTTTTGGGAATTTTTTTGGGATTTTTTGGCGGGTTTTTGGGGTTTTTTCCCGATTTTTTTCCCATTTTTTTGGAGTTTTTTCCGATTTTTTCACCATTTTTTGGAGATTTTTTCCCAATTCTTTTGCATTTTTGAGGGTTTTTTTTCCCCAATTTTTTCTCCTTTTCTTGGGGATTTGTTTTTCCCCAATTTTTGGGGTTTTTTTTCCCAATTTTTTGGGTTTTTTTTTCCCAATTTTTTAGTGTTTTATTCAAGATTTTTTTCCATTTTTTTGCCGTTTTTTACTGAAATTTCGAGGGTTTTTTTTCTATTTTTTTTCCAATTTTGGGGGGGATTTTTCGGTTTTTTCCCCATTTTTTCCAATTTTTTTGGAGGTTTTTTTGGGTTTTTTTCCCGATTTTTTTCCCATTTTTTTGGAATTTTTTTCTAATTTTTCCCCAATTTTTTGGGTTTTTTCGTAATTTTTTTGAAGTTTTTTTTGAGGATTTTTCTGGACTTTTTAGGGATTTTTTTCCCATTTTTTCGGGATTTTTGGGGGGTTTTTTTCCGATTTTTTCCTCATTTTTTGGAGGGTTTTTTCCAATTTTTTTGCATTTTCGAGGTGTTTTTTCCCAACTTTTTCCCATTTTTTTGGAGATTTTTTTGGGGTTTTTTTCCAGTATTTTAGTTATTTTTTTGCTTTTTTCTCCATTTTTTCACTGTTTTTTTCCAGAATTTTTTTGGTTTTTTCGAATTTTTTTCGAGGGGTTTTTTAGGATTTTTCAGGATTTTTTCCCAATTTTTTTCAGGTTTTTTTGGAATTTTTTGGGGTTTTTTTCGGGTGTTTTTTTAATTTTTTGGAGATTTTTTTGGAATTTTTTTGGGATTTTTTTCCAGGTTTTTCCCCATTTTTTTCCCTTTTTTTTTTTACAATTTTTCAGGATTTTTTGGGGATTTTTGGGGGTATTTTTTGGGGGATTTTTTGGGGATTTTTTTGGGGATTTTTTTGGATTTTTGGGGATTTTTTTGGGATTTTTGGGGGATTTTTTGGGGATTTTTTGGGGGATTTTTTGGGATTTTTTGGGATTTTTTGGAATTTTTTTGGGTTTTTTGGGTTTTTTTCCCCAATTTTTTAGTTTTTTTTTTTCAGGATTGTTTTCCATTTTTTTCTGTCGATTTTATTCCATTTTTTTGGAGTTTTTTGGGGTTTTTCCCCGTTTTTTTTTGGAGTTTTTTTCCATTTTTTCCCCCAATTTTTGGGTTTTTTCGTAATTTTTTTGAAGGTTTTTTTGAGGATTTTTCGGGATTTTTGGGGGATTTTTTTCCAATTTTTTTGTCCTTTTTTCCGGATTTTTTAGGGATTTTTCCCAATTTTTTTCCGGTTTTTTTTTCCGGTTTTTTTTTTCCGGTTTTTTCCTTTTTTTTTTCCTTTTTTTTTGGGAATTTTTTAGGGGTTTTTTTGGGTTTTTTTCAGGGTTTTTTTTAAATTTTTTGAAGATTTTTTGTGACTTTTTGGGGATTTTTTTGGGATTTTTTTCCGTTTTTTTCCCTTTTTTTCCGTTTTTTTTTTTTTTTTTAATTTTTCGGGTTTTTTTCAGGGTTTTTTTAAAATTTTTTGAAGATTTTTTTTGTGATTTTTTGGGGATTTTTTGGGGAATTTTTTTTTCAGTTTTTTTCCCTTTTTTTTCCCTTTTTCTTACAAATTCTCAAGATTTTTTGAAATCGCCACTTTGGATTTGTAACTCATGTGACTTAATGACCCCAAATGACCCCTGGGTGACCCCTGGGTGACCCCGGAGGGGGCGTGGCCTCACCGCCATGTTTTCAAAATGGCGCCGGCGGCCATCTTGGATCACAATTATTGGGACTTAATGACCCCAAATGTCCCCAAATGAACCCCAAATGAACCCCAAATGACCCCTGGGTGACCCCAGAGGGGGCGTGGCCACACTGCCAGGTCCTCAAAATGGCGCCGGCGGCCATCTTGGATGGCAAATTATGGAACTTACTGCAGTGGCGGCCATCTTGGATTTCCACTATTGTGACTTACAGATCCTAAATGACCCCAAAACCTCTGAGTGACCCCTGGGTGACCCCGGGGTGGGCGTGGCCTCACCTCCACGTGCTCAAAATGGCGCCGGCGGCCATCTTGGATCACAATTATTGGGACTTAATGACCCCAAAGGTCCCCAAATGAACCCCAAATGACTCCTGGGTGACCCCAGAGGGGGCGTGGCCTCACCTCCACGTGCTCAAAATGGCGCCGGCGGCCATCTTGGATGGCCAATTATGGCACTTCCGGCAGCGGCGGCCATCTTGGATTTGTAACTTATGTGACTTAAGGACCCTAAATGACCCCAAACGACCCTGAAACCTCTGAGTGACCCCTGTGTGACCCCGGGGTGGGCGTGGCCTCACCTCCACATGCTCAAAATGGCGCCGGCGGCCATCTTGGATAACCAAATATCAAACTTACGGCACCGGCAGCCATCTTGGATTTGTAACTAATGTGACTTAATGACCCCAATACCTCTGGGTGACCCCTGTGTGACCCCGGGGTGGGTGTGGCCTCACCTCCACGTGCTCAAAATGGCGCCGGCGGCCATCTTGGCTGGCAAATTATGGCACTTCCGGCAGCGGTGGCCATCTTGGATTTGGAACTAATGTGACTTAATGACCCCAAATCCTCTGAGTGACCCCTGTGTGACCCCAGGAGGGGGTGTGGCCTCACCTCCACATGCTCAAAATGGTGCCGGCGGCCATCTTAGATGACCAGCTACGCAACTTACAGCAACGGCGGCCATCTTGGATTTGGAACTAATGCTACTTACTGACCCTGAATGACCCCGAAACCCCCCAGGTGACCCCTGGGTGACCCCGGGGTGGGCGTGGCCTCACCTCCATGTGCTCGATGTGCCGCAGGTGGCTGTTCTTGGTGGCCTGCAGCAGCGCCCGCGCCTCGTCCAGCTGCGTCTTCACCTGCAGGCTCTCGTGGTAGAGCAGCGAGAACTGCGACTGCAGCACCTTGTACTCCAGGGCCTCCTTCACCGCGTCCTCGGGCAGCGACCGCAGGGCCACCTGGGGACAGGAGTGTCACCTGAGTGACACCTGTGTGACACCTGAGTCACCTGTGACACCTGTGACCCCGTGTACTCCAGGGCCTCCTTCACCGCGTCCTCGGGCAGCGACCGCAGGGCCACCTGGGGGACAGGAGTGTCACCTGGGTCATCTGTGTGACACCTGGGACACGTGTGACCTCCCTACATTGAGCTAAATGACACCTGAGTCACCTGTGTGACACCTGTGTGACACCTGTGTGACACCTGTGACCCCGTGTACTCCAGGGCCTCCTTCACCGCGTCCTCGGGGAGTGACCTCAGGGCCACCTGGGGGACAGGAGTGTCACCTGAGTGACACCTGTGACACCTGTGTGACACCTGAGTGACACCTGAGTGACACCTGTGTGACACCTGTGTGACACCTGTGACCCCGTGTACTCCAGGGCCTCCTTCACCGCGTCCTCGGGGAGGGACCACAGGGCCACCTGGGGGACAGTGACACCTGTGTGACACCTGTGTGACACCTGTGACACCTGAGTGACACCTGAGTGACACCTGTGACCCCGTGTACTCCAGGGCCTCCTTCACCGCGTCCTCGGGGAGGGACCGCAGGGCCACCTGGGGACAGGAGTGTCACCTGAGTGTCACCTGAGTCACCTGTGACCTCCCTTAACTGAGCTAAGTGACACCTGAGTGACACCTGTGTGACACCTGAGTCACCTGTGTGACACCTGTGTGACATCTGTGTGACACCTGAGTCACCTGTGACCTCCCTAAACTGAGCTAAGTGACACCTGTGTGACACCTGTGTGACACCTGTGTGACACCTGTGACCCCGTGTACTCCAGGGCCTCCTTCACCGCGTCCTCGGGGAGGGACCTCAGGGCCACCTGGGGGACAGTGACACCTGTGACACCTGAGTGACACCTGAGTCACCTGTGACCTCCCTACATTGAGCTAAGTGACACCTGTGTGACACCTGTGTGACACCTCAGTCACCTGTGACCTCCCTACACTGAGCTAAGTGACACCTGTGTGACACCTGTGACACCTGTGACACCTGAGTGACACCTGAGTGACACCTGTGACCTCCCTAAACTGAGCTAAGGGACACCTGAGTGACACCTGTGTGACACCTGTGACACCTGTGACCTCCCTAAACTAAGCTAAGTGACACCTGTGTGACACCTGAGCGACATGACACCTGTGTGACACCTGTGTGACACCTGAGTCACCTGTGACCTCCCTACATTGAGCTAAGTGACACCTGTGTGACACCTCAGTGACACCTGAGTGACACCTGTGTGACACCTGTGACCATCCAATGTCCATCTCAGGGACACCTGAGTGACACCTGTGACACCTGTGTGGCACCTGTGACACCTGAGTGACACCTGAGTGACACCTGTGTCCTTCCAAAGGGACACCTGAGTGACACCTGTGTGACCCCGGTGTCACCTGGAGCTGCTCCTGTCCCTTGACAGCCCCAAATGTCCCCAACATCCCGGAGTGTCCCCAGTGTCCCCAGTGCCACCAATGTCCCCTCTGATGTCCCCAGGTGTCACCTTGAGCTTCTTCTGTCCCCAATGTCCCCAATGTCCCCAATGTGCCCAAAATCCTCGATGTCCCCAATGTCCCCAATGTCCCCAATGTCCCCAATGTGCCCAAAATCCTCGATGTCCCCAATGTCCCCAATGTCCCCAATGTCCCCAATGTGCCCAAAATCCTCGATGTCCCCAATGTCCCCAATGTCCCCAATGTCCCCAGTGTCCCCTCAATGTCCCCAATGTCCCCGCTGTCCCCAATGTCCCCGCTGTCCCCAATGTCCCTGATGTCCCCAAATGTCCCCAAGTGTCCCCAGGTGTCACCTTGAGCCTCTGATGTCCCCAATGTCCCCAACATCCCCAAGTGTCCCCAACATCCCCAATCCCTTCAATGTCCTCAACGTCCCCAAATGTCCCTGATGTCCCCAATCCCCTCAATGTCCCCAATGTCCCCAGTGTCCCCAGGTGTCACCTTGAGCCTCTCCTGTCCCCTGACGGCCCCAACGTCCCCAATGTCCCCAAGCGTCCCCAATGTCCCCAATGGCCCCAATGTCCCCAACTGCCTCAATGACCCCAATCCCCTCAGTGTCCCCAATGTCCCCAATCCCCTCAATGTCCCCTCTGATGTCCCCAATGTCCCCAGGTGTCACCTTGAGCCTCTCCTGTCCCCTGATGGCCTCAACGACCCCAAATCCCCCAACGTCCCCAATGTCCCCAATGTCCCCAATGTCCCCAGTGTCCCCAATGTCCCCAATGTCCTCAATGTCCCCGATGTCCCCAATGTCCCCAGGTGTCACCTTGAGCCTCTCCTGTCCCCAATGTCCCCGATGTCCCCAATGTCCCCAATGTCCCCGATGTCCCCAATGTCCCCATTGTCCCCAGTGTCCCCAATGTCCCCAATGTCCCCAATGTCACCAATGTCCCCGATGTCCCCAATGTCCCCAATGTCCCCAATGTCCCCAATGTCACCAATGTCCCCATTGTCCCCAATGTCCCCAATGTCCCCAATGTCCCCAATGTCCCCAATGTCACCAATGTCCCCAATGTCCCCAGTGTCCCCAGTGTCCCCAATGGCCCCAGTGTCCCCAATGTCCCCAATGTCCCCAAGTGTCCCCAAGTGTCCCCCGGTGTCACCTTGAGCCTCTCCTGTCTCCTGATGGCCTCAACGACCCCAAATCCCCCAATGTCCCCATTGTCCCCAATGTCCCCAATGTCCCCATTGTCCCCAATGTCCCCAATGTCCCCGATGTCCCCAATGTCCCCAGTGTCCCCAATGTCCCCAGTGTCCCCAATGTGCCCAATGTCCCCGATGTCCTCAATCCCTCTCAATGTCCCAAATGTCCCTGATGTCCCCAAGTGTCCCCAGGTGTCACCTAGAGCTTCTCCTGTCCCCAATGTCTCCAGTGTCCCCAATGTCCCCAATGTCCCCAATGTCCCCAGGTGTCACCTTGAGCCTCTCCTGTCCCTTGACGACCCAAATGTCCCCGATGTCCCCACTGTCCCCAGTGTCCCCATTGTCCCCAATATCCCAAATGTCCCCAAGTGTCCCCACTGTCCCCAATGTCCCCAGTGTCCCCATTGTCCCCAATGTCCCCAATGTCCCCAATGTCCCCAATGTCCCTGATGTCCCCAAGTGTCCCCCGGTGTCACCTTGAACCTCTCCTGTCCCCTGACAGCCTCAATGTCCCCGATGTCCCCAATGTCCCCGTTGTCCCCAATGTCCCCGATGTCCCCAATGTCCCCAATGTCCCCAATGTCCCCAATGTCCCCAATGTCCCCAAGTGTCCCCAGTGTCCCCAGTGTCCCCAATGTCCCAATGTCCCCACTGTCCCCAAATGTCACCTTGAACCTCTCCTGTCCCCTGACAGCCTCAATGTCCCCGATGTCCCCAATGTCCCCGTTGTCCCCAATGTCCCCGATGTCCCCAATGTCCCCAATGTCCCCAATGTCCCCAATGTCCCCAGTGTCCCCAAGTGTCCCCAATGTCCCCAATGTCCCCAATGTCCCCAATGTCCCCAAGTGTCCCCAAGTGTCCCCAAGTGTCACCTTGAGCCTCTCCTGTCCCCTGACGGCGGCCTGTAGCTCCAGCTGCAGTTTCTCCAGTTCGGCCATTCGGGAATTGGCCAGCTCCTGGTTCCCCTCCAGCTCCGCGTTCAGCATCTCGAACTGCGGGGGAAAACACACCCAAAATCCCGGGAATTCAACCCAAAAATTCCTGAGATTCCCAAAAATCTGAATTCCCAAAAAATTCCCGGAAAATTCCAAAAAAATTTGATGAAAATCGGTCAAAATTTGACCAAAAAACAACAAAATTTATCCCAAATTTATCCCAAAATTCCCGATTTTTCCCCCCAAAATTCCCAATTGTTCCCGAATTTTCCCCCAAATTTTCCCAGTTTTTTCAGATTTTTTTCCCAAATTTCCCCAAATTCTCCCAATTTCTCCCCAAATTTCTTCAAATTTCCAAAATTCTCCCCAAAATTCCCATTTTTCCCCAAAATTTTCCACCAAAATCCCCCGAAATTCCCAAATTTCCCCCCAAAATTCCAAATTTTTCCCCCAAAATCCCAAATTTCCCCCCCAAAATTCCCAGTTTTTCCCCCCAAATCCCCAAATTTCCCCCCAAAGTCCCAATTTTTTCCCCCAAATTCCCAATTTTTCCCCCAAATCCCCAAAATTCCCAATTTTTCCCAAAATTCCCGAATTTCCCCCCAAAATCCCCAAATTTTCCCCCAAAATTCCCAATTTTTTTCCCCAAATTTTCCCCCAAAATTCCCAAATTCCCCCCCAAATTCCCTATTTTTCTCCCGAAAATTCCCAATTTTTCCCAAATTTTCCCCCAAATTCCCATTTTTAACCCCCCAAACTCCCATTTTTTACCCCCAAAATTCCCAATTTTCCCCCCAAAATTCTCATTTTTACCCCAAAATTCCCAAATTTTTCCCCAAATTTCCTCAAAATTCCCGATTTTTCCAAAATTCCCATTTTTCCCCCAAATTCCCCCAAATTCCCAATTTTTTCCCCAATTTTCCCCCCAAATTCCCAAAATTCCCCCCCAATTCCCGATTTTTCCCAAAAATTCCCGATTTTCCCCCCAAATTCCCAAAATTCCCCCCAAAACTCCCAAATTTCCCCCCAAAATCCCCAAATTTCCCCCAAAATCCCCAAATTTCCCCAAAACATTCCCGATTTTCCCCCAAATCCCCAATTTTTCCCAAATTTCCCCCCAAATTCCCATTTTTCCCCCCCAAACTCCCAATTTCCCCCAAAATTCCCAAATTTCCCCCCAAATTTCCTGAATTTTCCCAAATTTCCCCCCAAAGTTCCCGATTTTCCCCCAAAATTCTCAACTTTTTCTCCCCAAATCCCAAAATTCCCCCAAAATTCTCAAAATTCCCCCCAAAATCCCCAAATTTCCCCCCAAAATCCCCAATTTTTCCCAAATTTCCCCCCAAAATTCCCAATTTTCCCCCCCAAAATTCCGGATTTTCCCCCAAAATTCCCAACTTTTCCCCCCAAATCTCCCAAAATTCCCAATTTTCCCCCTAATATTCCCAAATTTTCCCCCAAAATCCCAAATTTTCCCCAAAATTCCCAATTTTTTCCCAAAATTCCCAATTTTTTCCCCCCAAAATTCCCAATTTTCCCCTCCAATTCACAATTTTTCTCCCCAAAATGCCCTAAATTCCCAAATTTCCCTCCAAAATTCCTGAATTTTCCCCCCAAAATTCCCATTTTTTCCCCCAAAAAATCCCGGTTTCCCCCCAAAATCCCCAAATTTTCCTCCAAAATTCCCAAATTCCCCCCAAATTCCCAAATTTCCTCCAAATTCCCCCCCAAACTCCCAATTTTTCTCCCCAAAATCCCTAATTTTCCCCACAAATTTCCCAATTTTCCCCCCAAAACTCCCAAAATTTCCCCCCAAAATCCCAAATTTCCCCCAAAATTCCTCATTTTTCCCCCAAAATTCCTCATTTTTCCCCCAAAATTCCCAAATTTTCCTCCCAAAATTCCCAAATTTTCCTCAAAATTCCCAATTTTTCCCCAAATCCCCCAAATTCCCGATTTTTTTCATAAATTCCCCCAAAATCCCACATTTTTTTCCCCCAAAATTCCCAATTTTCCCCCCCAAAATTCCCGATTTTCCCCAAAATCCCCAATTTTTCCCAAATTTCCCCCCAAAATTCCCAATTTCCCCCCCCAAAATTCCGGATTTTCCCCCAAAATTCCCAATTTTTCCCCCCAAATCTCCCAAAATCCCCCATTTCCCCCCAATTCCCAATTTTCCCCCCGCAGTGGCCGTTACCTTCTGCATGCTCAGGGTGATCTGCCCGCCCTGGAAACCCCCCGAGCCGCCGGAGCCGTACGAGCCCGACGTCAGCTGGACAGGTGAGAGCACACAGGTGAGACACAGGTAACACACAGGTAAGATACAGGTGAGATACAGGTGAGAGCCAGAGCCGTACGAGCCCGACGTCAGCTGTGCGCACAGGTGAGATCACACAGGTGAGGTCAGACAGGTGAGACACAGGTGAGAGACAGGCGAGATACAGACAGGTGAGACACAGGTGAGGTCACACAGCTGAGACATGGACAAGTGAGATAGAGGTGAGATGGGACAGGTGAGACACAGCCCGGAGCCGTACGAGCCCGACGTCAGCTGTGGGCACAGGTGAGACAGGTGAGATTGGACAGGTGAGATGGGACAGGTGAGACACAGGTGAGACACAGCCAGAGCCGCACGAGCCCGACGTCAGCTGCCGACAGGTGAGAGACAGGTGAGATACAGGTGAGATACAGGTGAGACAGGTGAGAGACAGGTGAGGTCACACAGGTGAGAGGCGCGATATGGACAGGTGAGACACAGCACGAGCCGTACGAGCCCGACGTCAGCTGTGTGCACAGGTGAGACACAGACAGGTGAGACAGGTGAGACACAGGTGAGGGACAGGTGAGACACGACAGGTGAGATCACACAGGTGAGACACAGCCGGAGCCGCACGAGCCGTATGAGCCCGACGTCAGCTGGACAGGTGAGATCACACAGGTGAGATCACACAGGTAATACACAGGTGAGAGACAGGTAAGATACAGCCCGAGCCGTACGAGCCCAATGTCAGCTGTGTGCACAGGTGAGATCAGAGAGGTGAGATTAGACAGGTGAGACACAGGTGAGATGGGACAGGTGAGACACAGGTGAGACACAGCTGGAGCCGCCAGAGCCGTACGAGCTCGACGTCAGCTGCCGACAGGTGAGAGCACACAGGTGAGACACAGGTGAGATCGGACAGGTGAGATACAGGTGAGACACAGGTGAGATCACACAGATGAGATATGGACAGGTGAGAGACAGGTGAGATCACACAGGTGAGATACAGCCAGAGCCGTACGAGCCCGACGTCAGCTGCACAGATGAGACATGGACAGGTGAGATCACACAGGTGAGACACAGGTGAGACAGGTGAGAGACAGGTGAGGTCACACAGGTGACAGGCGCGATATGGACAGGTGAGACACAGCACGAGCCGTACGAGCCTGACGTCAGCTGTGTGCACAGGTGAGACACAGGTGAGACAGGTGAGACAGGTGAGAGGTGAGATGGGACAGGTGAGACAGGTGAGACACAGGTGAGATACAGGTGAGATTGGACAAGTGAGACAAACACAGGTGAGATACAGGTGAGATCACACAGGTGAGACATGGACAGGTAATGTACAGGTGAGACACAGCCAGAGCCGTACGAGCCCGACATCAGCTGCCGACAGGTGAGACAGGTGAGAGCACACAGGTGAGATCACACAGGTGACACAGGTGAGACAGGTGAAATATGGACAGGTGAGACACAGCTGGAGCCGTACGAGCCCGACGTCAGCTGCACAGGTGAGAGCACACAGGTGAGACATGTACAAGTAAGATCACACAGGTGAGATCAACAGGTGACATACAACTGAGACACAGGTGAGACACGGACAGGTGAGATTGCACAGCTGGGATAAAGTTGAGACACAGGTAAGACACACAAGCGAGGCACAGGTGAGGTGTGTGCCCAGGTGAGCACAGGTGTGTGCCCAGGTGTCCCCAGGTGAGCACAGGTGTGTGCCCAGGTGAGCACATGTGTGTGCCCAGGTGAGCACAGGTGTGCCCAGGTGTCCGCAGGTGAGCACAGGTGTGTGCCCAGGTGAGCACAGGTGTCCCCAGGTGAGCACAGGTGTGTGCCCAGGTGAGCACAGGTGTGCCCAGGTGTCCCCAGGTGAGCACAGGTGTGTGCCCAGGTGAGCACAGGTGTGCCCAGGTGTGTGCCCAGGTGTGCCCAGGTGTGCCCAGGTGAGCACAGGTGAGCACAGGTGTGGCATTGGGGCCCATAACCTCATTTTCACCGCCTTTAACCCCATTTTTGGGGCATTTCACCTGTCCCAGGTGTGTCCCAGGTGTGTCTCAGGTGTCCCCAGGTGTGCCCACACTCACCTGAGTGCCCCCGGCCGCCATTTTGAGAACCCCTGACCTCCATTTTCAGCGCCAAAATCCTCATTTTTGGTCCTTTTAACCCCAGATTTTTGTGTGTTAACCCCTCCCAGGTGTGCCCAGGTGTGCCCAGGTGTGCCCAGGTGCGCCTCACCTGCTCCAGGGCCTCGGCCAGGTGTCTGTCCAGCCGCCCCTCCCTCTTGCGCAGCTTGGCGCTGTCCCACTGCAGCCCCTCGAGCGTCGTGCCCATCTCCAGCACCTTGGTCTCCGCTGAGGTGGCCTTGTCCTGCAGCTCCGCCAGCTGAGACAGGTGAGACATGGACAGGTGAGACAGGTGAGGGACAGGTGAGACAGGTGAGACAGGTGAGGGACAGGTGAGATATGGACAGGTGAGACATGTGAGATATGGACAGGTGAGATATGGACAGGTGAGACAGGTGAGACAGGTGAGACAGGTGAGACACGTAAAACACAGGTGAGGTGGCCTTGTCCTGCAGCTCCGCCAGCTGCACAGGTGAGACAGGTGAGACAGGTGAGACAGGTGAGGGACAGGTGAGATACGGACAGGTGAGACACAGGTGAGACAGGTGAGACACAGGTGAGGTGGCCTTGTCCTGCAGCTCTGCCAGCTGCACAGGTGAGACAGGTGAGACACATGAGACAGGTGAGACAGGTGCGATACAGGTGAGACAGGTGAGACAGGTAAAGGGACAGGTGAGACAGGTGAGACAGGTGAGATATGGACAGGTGAGGTGGCCTTGTCCTGCAGCTCCGCCAGCTGAGACAGGTGAGACAGGTAAAGGACAGGTGAGACACAGGTGAGACACAGGTAACACAGGTGAGACACAGGTGAGACAGGTGAGACAGGTGAGGTGGCCTTGTCCTGCAGCTCCGCCAGCTGGGACAGGTGAGACAGGTGAGACAGGTGAGACAGGTGAGACAGGTAAAACACAGGTGAGACAGGTGAGAGACAGGTGAGACAGGTGAGACAGGTGAGATATGGATAGGTGAGACAGGTGAGACAGGTGAGACACGTAAAACACAGGTGAGGTGGCCTTGTCCTGCAGCTCCGCCAGCTAAACAGGTGAGGGACAGGTGACACAGGTGAGATACAGGTGACACAGGTGAGACAGGTGAGACACAGGTGAGGTGGCCTTGTCCTGCAGCTCCGCCAGCTGGGACAGGTGAGGGACAGGTGAGGGACAGGTGAGACAGGTGAGACACAGGTGAGACAGGTGAGACAGGTGAGACACAGGTGAGGGGGCCTTGTCCTGCAGCTCCGCCAGCTGGGACAGGTGAGACAGGTAAAACACAGGTGAGACAGGTGAGACAGGTGAGACAGGGGAGACACAGGTGAGACAGGTGAGGTGGCCTTGTCCTGCAGCTCCGCCAGCTGGGACAGGTGAGGGACAGGTGACACAGGTGAGATACAGGTGACACAGGTGAGACAGGTGAGACACAGGTGAGGGGGCCTTGTCCTGCAGCTCCGCCAGCTGAGACAGGTGAGACAGATAAAGGGACAGGTGAGACACAGGTGAGGGACAGGTGAGACAGGTGAGACACAGGTGAGACAGGCAAAACACAGGTGAGGTGGCCTTGTCCTGCAGCTCTGCCAGCTGCAGAGGTAAAGGAACAGGTGAGACACAGGTGAGACAGGTGAGATACAGGTGAGACACGTGAGACAGGTGAGACATGGACAGGTGAGACACAGGTGAGGTGGCCTTGTCCTGCAGCTCCGCCAGCTGGGACAGGTGAGACACAGGTGAGACAGGTAAAGGACAGGTGAGACAGGTAAAACACAGGTGAGGTGGCCTTGTCCTGCAGCTCTGCCAGCTGCACAGGTGAGACAGGTGAGACAGGTGAGACAGGTGAGGGACAGGTGAGATATGGACAGGTGAGGTGGCCTTGTCCTGCAGCTCCGCCAGCTAAACAGGTAAACGGACAGGTGACACAGGTGAGATATGGACAGGTGAGACAGGTGAGACACAGGTGAGACAGGTGAGACAGGTGAGGGACAGGTGAGACAGGTGAGACAGGTAAAGGGACAGGTGAGACACAGGTGAGACAGGTGAGACAGGTGACACAGGTGAGACACAGGTGAGGTGGCCTTGTCCTGCAGCTCCGCCAGCTGGGACAGGTGAGACAGGTAAAACACAGGTGAGACAGGTGAGACACAGGTAACACAGGTGAGACACAGGTGAGGGACAGGTGAGATATGGACAGGTGAGACACAGGTGAGGTGGCCTTGTCCTGCAGCTCCGCCAGCTGCACAGGTGAGGGACAGGTGAGACAGGTGAGATACAGGTGAGACAGGTAAAGGGACAGGTGAGACACAGGTGAGATACAGGTGAGGTGGCCTTTTCCTGCAGCTCCGCCAGCTGCGACAGGTAAAGAGACAGGTGAGGGACAGGTGAGACAGGTGAGACAGGTGAGGGACAGGTGAGATATGGACAGGTGAGACACACGTGAGGTGGCCTTGTCCTGCAGCTCCGCCAGCTGCGACAGGTAAAGGGACAGGTGAGACGCACAAGTGTGTCCTATCCATCCCCAGGTGTGCCCAGGTGTCCCCAGGTGTGTCCCAGGTCACTCAGGTGTGCTGCAGGTCACTCAGGTGTGTCCCAGGTGTGTCCCAGGTGTCCCCAGGTGTGTCCCCAGGTGTGTCCCAGGTGTCCCCAGGTGTGTCCCAGGTGTCCCCAGGTGTGTCCCCAGGTGTGTCCCCAGGTGTGACCCAGGTGTGTCCCAGGTGTCCCCAGGTGTGTCCCAGGTGTCCCCAGGTGTGTCCCAGGTGTCCCCAGGTGTCCCCAGGTGTGTCCCAGGTGTGTCCCAGCTGCCCCCAGGTGTCCCCAGGTGTCCCCAGCTGTCCCCAGGTGTGTCCCAGGTGTCCCAGGTGTGTCCAGGCGTGTCCCCAGTTGTCCCCAGGTGTGTCCCAGGTGTCCCCAGGTGTCCCCAGGTGTCCCCAGGTGTGTCCCAGGTGTGTCCAGGTGTCCCCAGGTGTGCCCAGGTACCTCCAGCGCCTCCCTCTGGTGTTTCTCGTGCAGATGCTGTGTCAGCTCCTGCAGCCGCCGATGTTCCCGCAGCAGCTCCCGCAGCAGCTCCCGCGCCGCCTCCGACACCTCCGCTGAGGGACACGCCCAAAAACCACACATTGACACCCAAAATACCCCAAATCCAAAAATTTATACCCCAAAACACCCAAAATCCACAAATTTATACCCAAAATACCCAAATTTACAGAGAAATCCAGCCAAAAATGGCCAAAATCCCCCAAATTCACACCAAAGCCTCCGACACCTCCGCTGCGGGACACGCCCAAAATGGCCAAATTTACACCCAAAATCCACACATTTACACACAAAATCCACAAATTTACAGAAAAATCCAGCCAAAAATGGCCAAAATCCACAAATTTATACCAGAAATACCCAAAATTCAGCCAGAAACACCCAAATTCACACCAAAGCCTCCGACACCTCCGCTGAGGGACACGCCCAAAAACCACACATTGACACCCAAAATACCCAAAATCCACACATTTATACCCAAAAAACCCCAAAATCCCCGAATTTACAGAAAAAAACCACCCAAAACCACCCAAATTCAGCCCAGAGCAGCTCCCGCGCCGCCTCCGACACCTCCGCTGCGGGACACGCCCAAAAATGGCCAAATTTATACCCAAAATACACAAATTTATACCAAAAACACCCAAATTGGCCAAAATTGGCCAAAATCCCCGAATTTACAGAAAAAAACACCCCAAAATACCCAAAATCCACAAATTTACACCCAAAATACCCCAAATTTATACCCAAAATCCAAAAATTTACACCCAAAATACTCAAATTTACACCAAAAAACACCCAAATTCACACCAAAGCCTCCGACACCTCCGCTGCGGGACACGCCCAAAATGCCCAAATTTATACCCAAAATACACACATTTACACCCAAAATACACAAATTTACAGAAAAATCCCACCAAAAAACACACAAAATCCCCAAATTTACACCCAAAATCCACAAATTGAAATCCAAAATACCCCAAATCCCCAAATTTACAGAAAAAACCACCCAAAATCAGCCCCAGGTGACCCCAGGTGTCCCCAGGTGACCCCAGGTGTCCCCAGGTGACCCCAGGTGTGTCCCCATGTCCCAGGTGTGTCCCAGGTGTCCCCAGGTGTGTTTTGTGGCCCCAGGTGTCCCCAGCTGTCCCCAGGTGTCCCCGTGTCCCCAGGTGACCCCAGGTGTCCCCAGATGTGTTTTGTGTCCCCAGGTGTGTCCCAGGTGACTCACAGCAGGCGCTCAGGTGTGTCCCCAGGTGAGTTTTCTGTCCCCAGGTGTGTTTTACTCCCTCAGGTGTGTCCCCATGTCCCCAGGTGTGTACCAGGTGTGTCCCCATGTCCCCATGTCCCCAGGTGTGTCCCCGTGTCCCCGTGTGACTCACGGCGGGCGCTCAGGTGTGTCCCCAGGTGATGCAGTCCCCTCTGGACCCTCCCCAGGGCCCCGCCCAATCGGGCCACGGCCTCGGGGGCAAAGGTCAAGCGCGGAGGGGGCGGGGCTGAGGCCACGCCCTCCTCAGGAGGCCCCGCCCATGGTTCTGCAATTCATTAATATTAATCACTATTAATTAATACAAATGAGGCAAAGATTTCATTAAAATCCTCGTTAAAAAAATCCCCAAATTTTCGTTAATTGGTCTGAAAATTCCCAAATTTTCTCCCCCAAAATTCCCAAATTTTCTCCCCAAAATTCCCATTTTTTCTCCCCAAAATTCCCCTTTTTCCTCCTCAAAATTCCCAATTTTTCCTGCCAAAATTCCCAATTTTTCTCCAAAAAATTCCGAGATTTTCTCCCAAAAATTCCCAAATTTTCCCTCCAAATTTTTCCCCAAATTTTCTCCCCAAAAATTCCCAAATTTTCCCGCCAAAATTCCCAAATTTTCTCCTCAAAATTCCCAATTTTTGTCTCCAAATTCCCGGAATTTTTGCCTCCAAAATTCCCAAATTTTCTCCCCAAAATTCCCAAATTTTCCCGCCAAAAATCCCAAATTTCCTCCCGAAATTCCCAAATTTTCTCCCCAAAATCCCCAAATTTCCCCCCAAAATCCCCGAATTTCCCCCCAAAATCCCAAATTTTTCCCAAAATTTCCCCAAATTCACCAAAATCCCCCCAAAAATCCCAATTTCCCCCAAAATCCCAAATTTTCCCCCAAAATTCCCCAAAATTCCCCCAAAATCCCCAAAATTCCCAAATTTCCTCCTCAAAATCCCAAATTTCCCCCCAAAATTCCCAAAATCTCCAATTTTTTCCCCAAAATCCTCCAAAATTCCCCAAAATTTCCCTCTTAAATCCCAAATTTTCCTCCCAAAATTCCAAATTTCCCCCCTAAATCCCAAATTTCCCCCAAATTCCCCCCAAAATCCCCAAATTTCCCCAAAATCCCCAAATTTCCTCCCTAAAATCCCCAATTTTCTCCCAAAAGACCCAAAATCCCCCAAAATTCCCAAATTTCCCCCCCAAATCCCCAAATTTTCCCCCAAAATTCCCCCAAATTCCCCCCAAAATCCCCAAATTTTCCCCAAAATTTCCCCAAATTCCCCCCAAAAATCCCCAATTTTTCCCCCAAAATCCCAAATTTCCCCCAAAAATCTCCAAATTTCCTCCAAAATCCCAAATTTTCCCCAAAATTCCCCCAAAATTCCAAATTTCCCCCCTAAATCCCAAATTTCCCCCCAAATTCCCCTCCCAAAATCCCCCAATTTCCCCCAAAAATCCCAAATTTCCCCCAAAATCCCCAAAATTTCCCCCAAAATCCCAAATTTTCCCCAAAATTTCCCCAAAAATCCCCCCAAAAATCCCCAAATTTCCTCCAAATTCCCAAATTTCCTCCCCAAAACCCCAAATTTTCCCCCAAAATCCCCAAATTTTCCCCCAAAAATCCCAAATTTCCTCCAAAATTCTTAAATTTCCTCCAAAATCCCCCAAAATTCTCCCCAAAATCCCCAAATTTCCTCCAAAATCCCCCAAATTTTCTCCCCAAATCCCAAATTTCCCCCCAAAATCCCAAATTTTCCCCCAAATTCCCAACTTTCCCCAAAATCCCCCAAAATCCCCCCCAAAAATCCCAATTTTCCTCCCAAATCTCCAAATTTTCCCCCAAAAATTTCCAAATTTCCCCCCAAATTCCCAAATTTCCCCCCCAAATTCCCAAATTTCCCCAAAAATCCCCCAAATTTTCCTCCCAAAATCCCAAATTTTCCCCCAAAATTCCCCCAAAATCCCCCAAATTTCCCCCAAATTCCCCCCAATCTCCCCTCCCCCCTCACCTGTCCTCTGGGGCTCCCCGGGGGGGTTTGGGGGGGGCTCGGGGGGTTCCCCGGGGGGGTCCCCAGGGGGCGGGGCCGCCCCTCCCCCACCCCCGGCCCCTCCCCCGTCGCCGTCGCAGCGTCGCAGCAGAGCCTCGACCTCGGAGTCCAGCTGGGGAGGAAAGGGTTAAAATTGTCACCAAAATCGGCCAAAATCACCCCCAAAAACACCAAAAAACACCAAAATCACCCCAAAAAACGCCAAAAAAACCCAAAATTACCCCCAAAAAACCCCCCAAAACACCAAAAAACACTAAAATTACCCAAAAAAAAACCCCCAAAACACCAAAATTACCCCAAAACTCCCAAAAAACCAAAAAAAACCCCAAAAATACCCAAAAAATGAACCAAAAACAAAAAACAACCCCAAAATCACCCCAAAACCCCCCAAAAAACCCCAAAATCACCCCAAAAATGGAGCCTGAACCTCGGAGTCCAGCTGGGGAGGAAAGGGTTAAAATTGTCACCCAAAATCGGCCAAAAAACCCCAAAAATACCAAAAAACCCCAAAAAACACCAAAATCACCCCAAAAATCCCCAAAAAACACCAAAATTGCCCAAAAAATGAACCAAAAAACCCAAAAAAACCCCAAAAATGGGATCAGGAACCAAAAAACCCCAAAATTATTCAAAAAAACTCCAAAAACCACCAAAATCACCCCAAAAATGGGATCAGGAACCGAAAAAACCCCCAAAATTGTCCCAAAACCCCCCAAAAACCACCAAAATTACCCCAAAAAATGAACCAAAAAAACCCCAAAATCACCCCAAAAATGGAGCCTGAACCTCGGAGTCCAGCTGGGGAGGAAAGGGTTAAAATCGTCACCAAAATCGGCCAAAAAACCCCAAAAATCCCCAAAATCACCCCAAAAATGGGATCAGGGACCCAAAAAACACCAAAATTACCCCAAAAAAACCCCCAAAACACCAAAATTACCCCAAAACTCCCAAAAAACACCCCCAAAAATCCCCAAAAAATGAACCAAAAGAACCCAAAAAACCCCAAAATCACCCCAAAATGGAGCCTCGACCTCGGAGTCCAGCTGGGGAGGAAAGGGTTAAAATTGTCACCCAAATCGGCCAAAAAAACCCAAAAAATGAACCAAAAAACACCAAAAAACACCAAAATTGCCCAAAAAATGAACCAAAAAACCCAAAAAACCCCCAAAAATGGGATCAGGGACCCAAAAAACCAAAATTATTCCAAAAAACACCAAAAACCACCAAAATTACCCCAAAAATGGGATCAGGAACCGAAAAAACCCCAGAATTATCCCAAAATTGAACCAAAAAACACCAAAATCACCCCAAAAAACACCAAAATTACCAAAAAAACCACCAAAATTACCCAAAAAATGAAACCAGGAACCCAAAAAACCCCAAAATCACCCCAAAAATCGGATCAGGGACCAAAAAAAACCCCAAAAAACCCCCCAAACCCCCAAAAAACCCAAAACCCCCCCAAAACCACCAAAATTACCCAAAAAATGAACCCAAAAAACCTAAAATCACCCCAAAACCCCCCAAAAAACACCAAAAACCACCAAAATCACCCCAAAAATCACCCCAAAATGGAGCCTCGACCTCCGAGTCCAGCTGGGGAGGAAAGGGTTAAAATTGTCCCCAAAATCGGCCAAAATCACCCCAAAAAACACCAAAAACACCAAAAAAACCACCAAAATCACCCCAAAAATGGGATCAGGAACCCAAAAAACACCAAAATTACCCCAAAATTACCCAAAAAAAACACCAAAAAAACACCAAAAAACACCAAAATTACCCCAAAATCACCCCAAAAATGGGATCAGAAACCCCCAAAACCCAAAAAAACCCAAAAAACACCAAAATTACCCAAAAAATGAACCAAAAAACCCCAAAATCACCCCAAAAATGGAGCCTCGACCTCGGAGTCCAGCTGGGGAGGAAAGGGTTAAAATTGTCCCCCAAAATCGGCCAAAATCACCCCAAAAATGGGATCAGGGACCCCAAAAACCCCCAAAAACCCCCAAAATTATCCCAAAAAACACCAAAAACCACCAAAATTACCCAAAAATGAACCAAAAAACCCCAAAAAACCCCAAAAATGGGATCAGGGACCAAAAAACACCAAAATTATCCCAAAAAAACCCAAAAATACCCCAAAAAACTCCAAAATTACCAAAAAAACCTCCCAAAAAACACCAAAATTACCCAAAAAATGAACCCAGAAACCCCAAAAAACCAAAAATCACCCCAAAAAATCCCAAAAATCCCCCCAAAAAATCCCCCAAAAATTCCAAAAAACCTCAAAAAAATCCCCAAAAAGCCAAAAAAATCCCCCAAAAATCCCAAAAAAACCCCAAAAATCCCCAAAAAACCCCAAAAAATGCTAAAAAAACCCCAAAAAATCCCCCAAAATCCCCCAAAAATCCCAAAATTACCCCAAAAAAATCCAAAAATCCCCAAAAAACCCCAAAAATCCCCCCAAAAATCCCCAAAAATCCCCAAAAATCCCAAAAAAAAACCCCAAAACCCAAAAAAACCCGAAAAAAAAATCTCCAAAAAACCAAAAAATCCCCCAAAAATCCCCCAAAAAACCCTAAAAAAACACCCAAAAAATCCCATTTTTTACCACCAAAAATCCTCATTTTTGGTCCTTTTCACCCCATTTTTGGGGCATTTCACCTGCCCCAGGTGTGTCCAGGTGTGTCCCAGGTGTCCCAGGTGTCCCCAGGTGTCCCCAGGTGTGCCCAGGTGTGCCCAGGTGTGTCCCAGGTGTGTCCCAGATGACCCCAGGTGTCCCCACACTCACCTGAGTGACCCCGGCCGCCATTTTGAGAACCCCTGACCCCAATTTTCAGCGCCAAAATCCTCATTTTTGCTCCTTTTAACCCCAAATTTTTGCGTGTTAACCCCTCCCAGATGTGTCCAGCTGTGCCCAGGTGTGTCCAGGTGTGCCCCACCTGCGCCCAGAAGCGGTTGACCAGGTGCAGCGTGGCGTCGTCGGTGGCCTGCCGCTTCTCCAGCTTCTCGATTCGCTCTCGGAGTTCGTCCTCACAGAGCTGCCGCTGCTCCAGGCGCTCGGCCAGCTTCTTGTTCCGGAACTGCAGCACCTTCACGTCCATCTCCTCCTGCACACGGGACACACGTGTGACACACGTGACACACATGACACACACATGTCACATGTCACACACATCACACATGTGACACACAGGTAAAGGACAGGTGACACAGCTTCTTGTTCCGGAACTGCAGCACCTTCACGTCCATCTCCTCCTGCACGCGTGACACACGTGTGACACACGTGACACACGTCATACATGTCACACACGTCACACACGTCACACGGGTAAAGACACAGGGAAAGGACAGGTGACACAGCTTCTTGTTCCGGAACTGCAGCACCTTCACGTCCATCTCCTCCTGCACGCGTGACACACGTGACACACGTGACACATGTCATACATGTCACACACAGACAGGTGACACACGGGTAAAGACACAGGTAAAGGACAGGTGACACAGCTTCTTGTTCCGGAACTGCAGCACCTTCACGTCCATCTCCTCCTGCACGCGTGACACACGTGTGACACACGTGACACATGTCATACATGTCACACACGTCACACGCGTCACACGGGTAAAGACACAGGTAAAGGACAGGTGACACAGCTTCTTGTTCCGGAACTGCAGCACCTTCACGTCCATCTCCTCTTGGAGACAGGTGACACACGTGACACACGTGACACAGGGGACACAGGTGACACAGGTGACACACGTGACACAGGTGACACAGGGGAGGGACACCGTGGGGTTTGTCTCACCTCAAATCTCACCTGGTGCCTTCATGGTGTGTCCCAGGTATGTTTTAACCCCCCCAGGTGTGTCTCAGGTGTGTCCCAGGTGTCCCCAGGTGTGTCCCAGGTGTCCCCATGTGTCCCAGGTGTGTCCCATGTGTCCCCAGGTGTGTCAGCTGTCCCCAGGTGTGTCAGGTGTCCCCAGATGTCCCCAGATGTCCCCAGGTGTCCCCAGGTGTCCCCAGGTGTCCCCAGGTGTGTCCCAGGTGTCCCCAGGTGTCCCCACGTGTGCCCAGGTGTCCCCAGGTGTGTCCCAGGTGTGTTTTATCCCCCCCAGGTGTCCCCAGGTGTCCCAGGTGTGTCCCATGTGTCCCCAGCTGTCCCCAGGTGTCCCCAGATGTGTCCAGGTGTGTCCCAGCTGTCCCCAGGTGTGTCAGGTGCCCCAGGTGTCCCCAGGTGTGTCCAGGTGTCCCCATGTGTGCCCAGGTGTCTACATGTGTCCCCATGTGTCCCCAGGTGTGCCCTCACCGTGGAGGAGATCCCCCCCAGTCGCAGAGGCTCGATCAGGGTGGGGCTTTAACCCCCCTCAGGTGTATCCAGGTGTGTCCCAGGTGTGTCCCAGCTGTCCCCAGGTGTGTCAGGTGTGTCCCACGTGTCCCCAGGTGTGTCCAGGTGTGTTTTATCCCCCCAGGTGTCCCCAGGTGTGTCCCAGGTGTGTCCCAGGTGTGTCAGGTGTCCCAGGTGTGTCCAGGTGTCCCCAGGTGTGTCCCAGGTGTCCCCAGGTGTCCCCAGGTGTGTTTTATCCCCCCAGGTGTGTCCTCACCGTGGAGGAGATCCCCCCCAGTCGCAGAGGCTCGATCAAGGTGGTTGGCGGCTGCTCCTCACGGGGGGGTCTCTTCTCAGGGGGGCCCCCCCCAGCCTCAGGGGGGCCTCGTTTGGCCCCGAGCCCGGCCATGGTCACCTGGGGACACGTGAGGGACACGTGAGGACAGGTGAGGGACAGGTGAGGGACAGGTGAGGTCATGGGCGGAGTTTGGGGGGAAAAACCCCGAAATTTTATCATGAAATTACAGAAAATTGGATTAAAATCGTCAGTTTTTGTGGTTATTGCACCTGGGGACAGGTGACACAGGTGAGGGTCAGGTGAGGTCAGGTAAAGGACAGGTGAGGGACAGGTGAGGGACAGGTGAGGGACACGTGAGGGACAGGTGAGGGACAGGTGAGGGTCAGGTGAGGTCATGGGCGGAGTTTGGGGGAAAAAACCCGAAATTTTATCACAAAATTAAAGAAAATTGGCCTAAAAATGTCAAAATTTTGTTGTTTTCACACCTGGGGACAGGTGACACAGGCGAGGGACAGGTGAGGGACAGGGGAGGGACAGGTGAGGGACAGGTGAGGACAGGTGAGGTCATGGGCGGAGTTTGGGGGGAAAAATCCCGAAATTTTATCACAAAATTACACAAAATTGGCCTAAAAATGACACTTTTTGTGGTTATCGCACCTGGGGACAGGTGACACAGGTGAGGGACAGGTGATGGACAGGTGAGGTCAGGTGAGGATTTGGGAGAATTTGGGGAAAATTTGGGGGGAATTTGAGGGAATTTTGTGGAAAATTTTGGGAGATTTTGGGAGAATTTGAGGGAATTTTGGGGATTTTGGGAAAATTTGGGGGATTTTGGGAAAATTTGGGGGATTTTGGGAAATTTGGGGAAAATTTGAGAGAATTTTGGGGAATTTTGGGGGGATTTTGGAAGAATTTAAGGGAAATTTGGGAAAAATTTGGAGGAATTTGAGGGAATTTTGGGGCATTTTGGGAGAATTTGAGGGAAATTTGGGGGAAATTTGGGGGATTTAGGGAAATTTTGGGGGGAATTTTGGAAGATTTTGGGAAATTTGGGGAAAATTTGGGGGAATTTTTGAGGGATTTTGGGAAAATTCGAGGGAATTTTCGGGAGAATTTGGGAAAATTGGGAGAATTTTGAGGGAATTTTGGGAGTTTGGGGGAAATTTTGGAGAGTTTGGGGAAATTTTGGGAGAATTTGAGGGAATTTTGAGGGATTTTGGGGCGATTTAAATGTAAATTTGGGGAGTTTTGGAAGAAACTGTGGAATTTTGGGGGATTTTGGAAAAAATTTCGATAAATTTGGGGGATTTTTGAGGATTTAGGGAAGAAATTTTGCACTTTTTTCGGAGGCTCTTTAAAGAGAATTTGGGGAGGAATTGAGCATCTGGGAAACCTTTGAGAAAAAAAAATTAATATTTTTAGATGATTTTAAGAGAAAAATCAACTATTTCGGGATTTTTTTGTATTTTTTTAGAAAAGATTACAAGTTTTTTGGGCGAATCGCGAAGAATTTTAGGACGATTTAAGCAGCTTTTGGGGTGAAAAAACGACAATTTGGGGACCTTTAAAAACTAAAAACTCCCTGAATGAGAATTTTTGAAAAAAATTTAAACTTCTCGGGAGGAAATTTGGGGATATTTTAGAAGATTCGAGATAAATTTGAGGGTTATTTTTTGATTTATTTTAAGACGCTTTGCGGAAACCTCGGGAGAGATTCGAACGCTTCAGGGAATAAAAATTTGAGGGAATTTCTTGGTTTTTAAACACCACAAAAAACTTAAAAACCATCGGATGGAATCGAGGATCTTGAAGAGAATCACTTGAAGGAATTTGGGGCGTTTTGAGGCGAATTTTAACGATTTTGGGGCATTTCAAAGCTCGGCGCCGCCTCAGGAGCCAAGATGGCGGCCTGAGGGGATCCTGAGGGGCCAAGGCGATAACGGCGCCTCGGAGAAGCTCGGGAAAAGCACCGAGGGGTTTTTGAGGTGGTTTCGAAAGGATTTTGAGTGGTTTTGGGTCGATTTTGAACGATTTTGGGGGTTTTTTGGGGTTTTTTGGGGTTAAAAAGGGCCCGTCCCGCCCCCTCAGGACTCACCGGAGCCGCGGTCGCTGTCAACGCCCCCTAGCGGAGCGCTGGTAGTGCGCCTGCGCAAGCCACGCCTACCGCTGGCTGTGATTGGCTGAGCGTAGCAGGCCACGCCCCGAGCTCGCTGTAGCGCGTTTTGATTGGCTGTGGCCTCACCGCCACGCCTCCGCTGCCATAGTAACGGCGGGAAGGCGGGAAAAGGCGGAGCCCGCGGTTCTTAAAGGGGTAAAGGCGAAGTGCTTAAAGCGGCGATGGAGGAGGTGGGGCCCACCAGAGGATTTTTGGGGGTTTTGGGGGATTTTTGGGACACCAAAAAAATCCCAAAAAGGCTCAAACTCCCCCAAAATCACCCAAAAATTTCTCTGGGACCTTCTAAAATCCTCCCCGAGTCTAAAAGGTTTCCTATCCCCTAAAAAAATCGTCAGGAAACACCCAAAAATCTCTCTGGGATCCCCAAAATTCCTCATTTTACCCCCAAATCCCCTCAAAAATCTTCAATTTGCCCCCAAAATCCCGTCAAGCTCATTCAGGACCCCCCAAATCCCTCAAAAATCCCCCAAATGTCTTAATTTCCCCGAAATCCCCCTCAAAAGTCCCCCCAAATTTCTCAATTTTACCCCAAGTTTCCCCCAAATCCCCCCAAAACTTCCCCAAATCCACAAAAATCCCCCCAAATTCCCTTAAAAGTCACTCAGGATCCCCCAAAATTCTCCCAAAATCCAAAAAAACCCCTAAAATTCCTCAATTCTCGTCTAAATCCCCAAAATTTCCTTTCAGGACCCCCCAAAACTGCCCCAAAATCCTCCAAAATCCCTCAAAAATCCCCCAAAATCCCTCAAAAATTCCCAAAATTCCTCAATTCCCCTGAAATCTTCTCAAAATCCCCCCAAATTTCTCAATTTCTGCCAAATTTCTCCAAAATCCCCCCAAAACTTCCCCAAATCCACCCAAATTTTCCCAAATCCCCCCTAAAATTTACTCAGGACCCCCCAAAATTCTCCCAAAATCCAAAAAAATCCCCAAAATTCCTCAATTTTCCATAAATCCAGAAAATTTCCCTTCAGGACTCCCCAAAACTGCCCCAAAATCCTCCAAAATCCCTCCAAATTCCCCAAAATTTCTCAATTTCCCCCAAAATTCCCAAAAAATCTTTCCAAATCTTTCCCAAATCCACCAAAATCTCCCCAAATTCCCTTAAAAGTCACTCAGGATCCTGAAAATTCTCCCAAAATCCAAAAAAATCCGCAAAATTTCTCAATTCTCCCCAAAATCCCCAAAATTTCCCTTCAGGACCCCCCAAAAACTGCCCCAAAATCCTCCAAAATCCCTCAAAAATACCCAAAAATTCCTCAGTTTCCCCAAAAAATCCTCAATTTGACCCAAAATCCCCCCAAAATTCCTCCCAAATTTCTCAATTTCCCCCAAAGTTCTCAATTTAGCCCAAAATTCCTAAAAAATCTTTGCAAATCTCCCAAAACTTCCCCAAATCCACCCAAATTTTCCCAAATCCCCCCTAAAATTTACTCATGACCCCCCAAAATCCTCCCAGAACCCCCCAAAAATTCCCCCCAAAACCATTTGAGGACCCCCCCCAAAAAATCCTCCACCCCAAAATTTGGAATTTTAAACCTTTTTTTTTGGTGTTTTTTTTGTTTGTTTTTATTTGTCGCGGGAGAAAAGCGTCGACCGCCGCCTGGACAGGGTGGGGGAGGGGCGGGAGACCACGCCCACTTTCCCCACCCCCTCCCCCAAAAAGCCCCGCCCCCCCCCCCGCCCGGCCCAGCTGAAAGCACCTTTGCATAGATCGGGTTCGAAAGGAACCAATTTTACACCGGGGAGGGGGAAAAAGGGGAGGGGGCAACAAAAAACGCCCCTCCCCCACCCCCTACCCCACCCCCTCCCATCCCCCGACTCTGCTGGGCCTGGTCCTGAAACAAGATGGCCGCCGGGAGGCAAGATGGCCGCCGGGAGTCAGGGAAGTTGGCGAGAGGCAAGATGGCCGCCGGGGTTTTTGGGTGGAGGCTCGTGGTCAAGGTGGCGGCTGGCAACTCAAGATGGCCGCCGGGAGTCACAGAGGTTGGCGGAAGGCAAGATGGCCGCCGGGTCGCGTTTGGTCAGAGTCAAGATGGCCGCCAGGAGGCAACATGGCCGCCAGGTTTTAATGTCTGCTTGTGGTCAAGATGGCCGCCAGGAATCAAGATGGCCGCCAGGTTTCTGTGTCTGAGCCTCGTGGCCAAGATGGCTGCCAGGTCACGTGGTTATCAGATGCAAGATGGCCGCCAGGAGGCAAAATGGCCGCCAAGAGTCACTGAAGTTGCCGGGCCAGGTTTCGGCGTTGTTTTGTAGTCAAGATGGCCGCCAGGAATCAAGATGGCCGCCAGGTTTCTGTGTCTGCTCCACGTGGCCAAGATGGCTGCCAGGTCACGTGGTTATCAGAGTCAAGATGGCCGCCAGGAGGCAAAATGGCCGCCAAGAGTCACTGAAGTTACTGGGAAGCAAGATGGCCGCCAAGTTTTAGCATCAATTCATAGTCAAGATGGCCGCCAGGTCACGTGCTGATCAGTCAAGATGGCCGCCAGTGAATCAAGATGGCCGCTGGGTTTTGGTGTCAGCTCGTGGTGAAGATGGCCGCCAGGTCACGTGATCACCAGGCCAAGATGGCGGCTGGAAAGCAGCAAGATGGCCGCCAGAACACAAATGGTGATGAGAGTCAAAATGGCCGCCAGGAAACAAGATGGCCGCCGGGCTGAGGATCAAAATGGCTGCCAGGAGTAAGGTCACACTCAAAGCCAAGATGGCCGCTGATGATGTCACTAAATTCAAGATGGCTGCCGCTTGTGATGTCAGCAATTCAACAATGGTGATGTCACCACATCCAAGATGGCCGCCACCTGTGACGTCACTGCATTAAAGATGGTTCCAGCAACAGCAACCAAAGATGGCCACCGGAAGTGACATCATAAATACGATAGTGTCGGCCATATTGGATTTGCTGTGGCAGCCATCTTGGGGTCGTAATCAGGTCGCCCTGGCGGCCATCTTGGAACTGTCATGGCGGCCATTTTTAGGCCACGCCCCATTTCCTCCTGGCCATCTTGGGGTCACTCAAAGGTCACCCTGGCGGCCATCTCGGGGTCACTTAAAGGTCACCCTGGCGGCCATCTTGGGGTCACTCAAAGGTCACCCTTGCAGCCATCTTGGGGTCAGTTTGTCAGCCATATTGGGGTCACTCAAAGGTCACCCATGCAGCCATCTTGGGGTCATCATGTCAGCCATATTGGGGTCACTCAAAGGTCATCATGTCGGCCATATTGAGGTCACTCAAAGGTCATCATGTCGGCCATATTGGGGTCACTCAAAGGTCATCATGTCGGCCATATTGGGGCATTAAAAATCGCGCTGTTGGCCATTTTAAGACCACCCCGTCAGCCATATTGGGGTCACTTAAAGGTCACTGCGTTGGCCATATTGGGACCACCCTGTCAGCCATATTGGGGTCAGTCAAAGGTCACTGGGTCAGCCATATTGGGGTCATATAAAGGTCACTGTGACGGCCATTTTGGAACCACCCCGTCAGCCATATCGGGGTCATTTAAAGGTCACTTTGACAGCCATATTGGGACCACCCTGTCAGCCATATTGGGGTCACTCAAAGGTCACTGGGTCGGCCATATTGGGACCACCCAGCCACAACCAGGCCGCTGTCGGCCATTTTGTGTCCCATCAACCGTTTCGCCTTAAGCCCGTCGGCCATCTTGACACCCCCGCGTCGGCCATTTTGTTCCGCCACCTTCCCCGCCGCCATCTTGTCACGTCTTGGCCTTCCTCCCCCTCAGCGCCGCCCCCACCCCCGCGGGCGGGTCCTGGGGGGCCGCCCCTCCCCCACCCTGCCCCGGGGGGGCGGCGCAGCGCCGGGGGGGCTGCAACCGACGGGGCGGGGCCACGGGGGAGCCACGCCCACGCCGCCGCCTCCTGGCGGCCGCCGGCTGAGCTCCGGCCCCGCCCCCACGCCGCCGTTTGGTTGGGGGGTGGGGGAGGGGTTCCTTCCGCTTGGCCCCGCCCCCTTCGTCGCCGCTGTCCTCGGGTGGGCGTGGCCTCCTCCGCGGCTCCCGCGTTAGGGGCGGGGCTAACGGCGCCAAGGGGCGGGCCCTGGTGGTCCGGGGCGGGGTGGGCGAGGCCGGGCGGGGGCTGGGCGAGCGCGACCCCTCCCCTCCCCCCTCCCCGGCCGCCATCTTGGGAGGGCGCCCCCTACGGCGCTTCCGGGGCGGGGGAGACCCTCCGGCCCCTCCCCCTCCTCCTGCCCCGAAACCTCTCATTGGGCGGCCCCGACGGCGGCCACGCCCCGTCCCGGCCTCCACCGCGGCGGGGGTGGGGCTTTTGGGCGGGGTCCCGGGGCGGCGCCGTCGCCTGGCCCCGCCCCCTCCCAGGAGCCGTCGTTTCGGGGGGCGGCCCCGGCGGCGCTTCGTGGGCGGGGCCGACGACGAGGACGACGTGGCCGACTGGGCGGGTTCCCGATGACGTCGCCGCCGCTTGGCCCCGCCCCCCGGGAGGCCGGAAGGGGGCGGGGCCTCCAGGACGGTGACCAGGCGGCCCGGAAGCGTCCGCAGCACTTTGGCCGCTGGCCCCGCCCTCTGGCTCTGCCGGATCTCCACGTCGGCGCTCCGACGACGCCGAGGGGGCGGGGCCACCGCGGCGGGGGGCGGGGCCGGAGTGGGCGGGGCCGCGGAGGGCTCCTCCCGCGGAGGAGGAGGGGATGAGGATGACGTCGACGAGGGAGGCGGAGGAAGAGGAGGAAGAGGAGGCGATGACGTCACAGGCGGCGGCGACGACGTCGCGGGCGGCGGCGATGACGTCGGCGGAGGGGGCGGGGACGAAGGTGGAGGAGGCGGAGCCGGCGCCGATGACGTCACGAGGGGCGGCGTCGGCGGCGATGACGTCACAGGGGGCGGGGTGGCTGCAGGAGGGGGAGGGGGAGGGGGCGGCGGCGATGACGTCACGGCGGGCGGCGGGGAGGGCGGGGGCGTGGCCGGCGGCGACGTCACGGGGGGCGGCGGCGATGACGTCACTTCCTCCGCCGGCCGCGGCGGCGGCGGCGACCCCGCCCGTGACGCCGCCTGTGACGTCACCTGTGACGTCACCGCCCTCAGCCTCTGGCTGGCGCGCGTGCCCGGCCTCTCCGGGTGAGGTGGGCGTGGCCTAGCCCTCCTGGCCTTCCTGGCCACGCCCCTTTCCCCTCCGACTCCGCCTCTATCAACCCCCGCTCCTCCTCTTTCGGGGCGGGGCTCCTCCTCGCCGGCCACGCCCCCCGCCCCCACGGCCACGCCCCCCATCATGGCGGCTCCCGGAGGCTCCTCCTCCTCTTCCTCTGGCTCCTCCTCCTCCTCGCGGGGGCGGGGCGGGGCCAAGCGGAAGCGGCCGCCGCCCACTTTGGCCTGGTCGATGTCCTTCCGGGCCGCCTCCACCTGCTCCTGCGGGGCGGGGCCGGAAACCCCGTGTGGGCGTGGCACCCCGACCCAAACTGGGACAAACTGGGACAAACTGGGACCAAACTGGGGACCCCAGACCCAAACTGGGACCAAACTGGGACCAAACTGGGACAAACTGGGACAAACTGGGACAAACTGGGACAAACTGGGAACCCCCAGACCCAAACTGGGACAAACTGGGAACCCCCAGACCCAAACTGGGACAAACTGGGACAAACTGGGACAAACTGGGAACCCCCAGACCCAAACTGGAACAAACTGGGACAAACTGGGACAAACTGGGAACCCCCAGACCCAAACTGGGACCAAACTGGGACCAAACTGGGAACCCCCAGACCCAAACTGGGACAAACTGGGACAAACTGGGACCAAACTGGGAACCCCAGACCCAAACTGGGACCAAACTGGGACAAACTGGGACAAACTGGGACAAACTGGGAACCCCCAGACCCAAACTGGGAATCCCCAGACCCAAACTGGGAACCCCCAGACCCAAACTGGGAACTCCCAGACCCAAACTGGGAACCCCAGACCCAAACTGGGACCAAACTGGGACCAAACTGGGAACCCCCAGACCCAAACTGGGACCAAACTGGGAACCCCCAGACCCAAACTGGGAACCCCCAGACCCAAACTGGGAACCCCCAGACCCAAACTGGGACAAACTGGGAACCCCCAGACCCAAACTGGGACAAACTGGGACCAAACTGGGAACCCCAGACCCAAACTGGGACAAACTGGGAACCCCCAGACCCAAACTGGGACCAAACTGGGGCCAAACTGGGACCAAACTGGGGCCAAACTGGGACCAAACTGGGAACCCCCAGACCCAAATTGGGAACCCCAGACCCAAAATGGGGACCCCAGACCCAAAGTGGGGAACCTCAAACTCCACCTGGGACCCCCCAAACCTCCTCAGGACCCCCCAAAATCCCCTGGGGACCCCCCAAACCCCACCCAGGACCTCCCAAAACCTCCTCAGGACCCCCCAAACTTCTCCAGGAGCCACCCAAACTCCACCCAGGACCCCCGAAAATCCCCTCAGGACCCCCCAAAACGCCCCTAGGGTTCCCCAAACCCCACCCAGGACCCCCCAAAATCCCTCCAGAACCCCCCAAACTTCACCCAGGACCCCCCAAAATCCCTCCAGGACCCCCCAAAATCCCCCCAGGGCCCCCCAAAATCCCCCAGGGCGCCCCCAGACCTCGGCCTGTTTGAGCTCCTCCCTGCTGACGTCCTCGAGCGAAGCCTCCAGGAAGTTCATGGCGTAACGTTCGATGGGGGTCAGCTGAAAACCAGCCAGAATCGTCCCAAAATCACCCCAAAATCATCCCAAAATTATCCCCGAAATCAGTCTGAATTGTCAAAAAACAGTCCCAAAAATATCCCAAAAATCCACCCCAAAATAGCCCCAAAATCGCTCAAAAAATCCCCAAAAAACTCCCCAAAAATCCCCTTAAAAAAACCCTCCAAAAATCCAAAAAATTCCCAAAAAAGTCACCTTAAACAAACCCCCCAAAATCCCCAAAAATCACCTTAAAAAAACCCTCAAAAATGCAAAAAAATCCAAAAAAAACACCTTAAAAAACCCTCAAAAAACCTAAAAAAATCCCAAAAAATCCCAAAAAAATCCCCCAAAAACCTCAAAAAATCTCCCAAAAATCCCCAAAAAACCTCAAATAAACCTCAAAAAAAGCCAAAAAAGCTGCAAAAAAAACCCCCCAAAAAATCCCAAAAAATCCCCCAAAAAACCCCCCAAAAACCCCAAAAAACCCTTAAAAAAACCCCAAAAAAACCTCAAAAAATCCCCCCAAAACCCCAAAAAAACCTCAAAAAACCCTGAAAAAAATCCCAAAAAACCCCCGAAAAAAACCCTCAAATAAACCTCAAAAAATGCCTAAAAATCTCAAAAAAATGCCAAAAAATCACCTTAAAAAATCCCTCAAAAAATCCCAAAAATCTCAAATAAATCCCTCTAAAAATCCAAAAAAATCACTAAAAAAATCACTAAAAAATCCCCAAAAAATCCCAAAAAAACCTCAAAAAATCCCTAAAAAATCCTCAAAAAACTGCAAAAAATACCCCAAAAAATCCCAGAAAGTCCCCAAATCACCCCAAATCTCGGCCCCGCCCTCCCCTGTGCCCAGGTGCGCCCTCACCTGCTCCACCAGCGCGGCGATCTCCTGCTCAGGCCCCAAAAACCCCAAAATCACCCCAAAAAAACCCTAAAATATCACCCAAAATCACCTTAAAAAAACCCCAAAAAATCCCAAATAAATCCCTCTAAAAAACCCAAAAAATCACAAAAAATCCCAAAAAAATTCTCAAAAAATCCCAAAAAATTCTCAAAAAATCCCAAAAAATTCTCAAAAAATCCCCAAAAAAAACCCCGAAAAAATCCAAAAAACCCTCAAAAAAATCCCAAAAAATCTCAAAAAAAATTCCCCCAAATCACCTTAAAAAAATCCAAAAAAAATCCCAAATAACCTCAAAAAATCCCTAAAAAATACCCTAAAAATCCCAAAAAAATCCCAAAAAATCTCAAAAAAATCCCCCCAAATCACCTTATAAAATGCAAAAAAAATCCCAAAAACCCCGAAAAAAATCCCAAAAACCCTCAAAAAATCCCCCCAAAATCCCAAAAAAACCTCAAAAAAACCTGAAAAAAATCCCAAAAAACCCCCGAAAAAAACTCAAATAAACCTCAAAAAAATGCCAAAAAATCACCTTAAAAATTCAAAAAAAATCCCAAAAAACCCTCAAAAAATCCCCAAAAAACCCTTAAAAAAAACCCCAAAAATCCCCAAAAAACCCTCAAAAAATCCCAAAAAAGTCCCCAAATCACCCCAAATCCCGGCCCCGCCCTCCCCCGTGCCCAGGTGCGCCCTCACCTGCTCCACCAGCGCGGCGATCTCCTGCTCGGCCTTGCTGAGCTCCTCCTCGGGCCCCTCCGTTGTCCCCAATGTCCCCTCCTCGGGGGACAGCGACTCGCTGAACTCGGCCAGAGCCGCCACGTGCTCGGCCTGAGCCTGCGACGCCGCGCGGATGTCCTCAGGGTCCTCGGCCCCACACAGAGCCTGGGGACACGGGGACAGTGAGTGGACATCGGGGACATTGGGGACAATGGGGACATCGGGGACATTGGGGACACTGGGGACATTGGGGACATTGGGGACACTGGGGACATTGGGGACATTGGGGGGACATCGGGGGGATTGGGGACATTGGGGACATTGGGGATAATGGGGACATCAGGGGACATCGGGGACAATGGGGACAATGGGGACATTGGGGTCCTCGGGGTCCTCAGCCCCGCACAGAGCCTGGGGACACGGGGACAGTGAGGGGACATTGGGGACATTGAGGTGATTGGGGACATTGGGGACATCAGGGGGATTGGGGACAATGGGGACATTTGGGACATTGGGGACACTGAGGACATTGGGGACATTGGGGACAATGGGGACATTGGGGACATTGGGGACATTGGGGACATTGGGGACATCGGGGTCCTCGGCCCCGCACAGAGCCTGGGGACACGGGGACAGTGAGGGGACATCAGGGGGATTGGGGACATTGAGGGGATTTGGGACATTAGGGACATTGGGGACATTGGGGACAGTGGGGACAATGGGGACATTGGGGACATCAGGGGGAATGGGGACATTGGGGACATTGGGGACATTGGGGACACTGGGGACATTGGGGACATTGGGGACATTGGGGACACTGGGGACATTGGGGACATTGGGGACATTGGGGACATTGGGGACAATGGGGACATTGGGGACACTGGGGACATTGGGGACATTGGGGACACGGGGACAGTGAGGGGACATCGGGGACATTGGGGACATCAGGGACATTGGGGACATTGGGACATTGGGGACATTGGGGACATTGGGGACATTGGGGACATTGAGGGGATTGGGGACATTCAGGGCAATGGGGACATCGGGGTCCTCGGCCCCACAGAGCACCTGGGGACACGGGGACAGTGAGGGGACATCGGGGACATAGGGGACATTGGGGACATTGGGGACAATGGGGACGTTGGGGACATCGGGGACATTGGGGACACTGGGGACAATGGGGACATTTTTGCTCCATTTTGCTCCATTTTGGGCCATTTTGCGCCATTTCGGTGCCATTTTGTCTCCTCCCCAGGTGTGTCCCGGTGTGTCCCCATGTCCCCAGATGCCCCCCAGGTGCCCCCAGCTGTGTCCCAGGTGTCCCCAGATGCCCCCAGGTGTCCCCAGGTGTCCCCAGGTGTGTCCCCATGTCCCCAGGTGTGTCCCCATGTCCCCAGGTGTCCCCAGGTGTCCCCAGGTGTGTCCCCATGTCCCCAGGTGTGTCCCAGGTGTCCCCAGGTGTCCCCAGGTGTCCCCAGGTGTGTCCCCATGTCCCCAGGTGTCCCCAGGTGTCCCCAGGTGTGTCCCAGGTGTCCCCAGGTGTCCCCAGGTGGCCCCAGATGTCCCCAGGTGTGTCCAGGTGTCCCCAGGTGTCCCCAGGTGTGTCCCCAGGTGTCCCCAGTTGTCCCCAGGTGTCCCCAGGTGTCCCCAGCTGTCCCCAGGTGTCCCCAGGTGTCCCAGGTGTCCCCAGCTGTCCCCAGCTGTCCCAGGTGCGCTCACCTGCTCCAGGATGTGTGTCCTCCTGCTGTTGGCGGGGTCCTCGTCGTCGTCGGCCGTGTCCCTGTCGGTGTCCCCCGTGTCCCCGGGTTCCCGCGGCGGCTCCTCGGGCGCCATGTCGAACAGCTCGCGGATGGTTTGCTGCCGGGGGACACACCTGGGTCACCTGGGGGCCCCTGGGCACACCTGAGCTACACCTGAGCTACACCTAGGTCACCTGAGCACATCTGAGCTACACCTGGGTCACCTCGGGACACCTGAGCTACACCTGAGGACACACCTGAGTCACCTGGGGGCACCTGGGCACACCTGAGCTACACCTGAGGGCACCTGAGATACACCTGAGATACACCTGAGCACACCTAGGGTACACCTAAGCACACCTGAGCTACACCTGGGTCACCTGGGCACACCTGGGTCACCTGGGGGCACCTGAGCTACACCTGGGTCACCTCGGGACACACCTGGGTCACCTGGGGGCACCTGGGCACACCTGAGCTACACCTGGGGGCACCTGGGGACACCTGAGATACACCTGAGCTACACCTGAGCTACACCTGGGTCACCTCGGGACACACCTGGGTCACCTGGGGGCACCTGGGTCACCTCGGGACACACCTGAGATACACCTGGGGGAATCTGAGGGCACCTGAGGGCGCCTGGGGGCACACCTGGAGTACACCTGGGCACACCTGAGATACACCTGAGCCTGGCTGATACACCTGGGGACACACCTGGGCCACCTCAGGACACACCTGAGGTACACCTGGGGGCACCTGAGATACACCTGAGGGAATCTCAGGGCACCTGGGCACACCTGAGATACACCTGGGGGCACCTGGGTCACCTCAGGACACACCTGAGGTACACCTGAGGGCATCTGGGGCACATCTGGGGGCACCTGGGACACACCTGGGTCACCTGAGCACACCTGAGATACACCTGAGGGCACCTGAGATACACCTGAGCCTGGCTGATACACCTGGGGACACACCTGGGGGCACCTGGGCACACCTGAGCTACACCTGGGTCACCTCAGGACACACCTGAGATACACCTGAGCCTGGCTGATACACCTGGGGTCACCTGGGGGCACCTGGGGTACACCTGGAATACACCTGGGCACACCTAACATACACCTGGGCACACCTGAGGTACACCTGGGGGCACCTGGGTCACCTCGGGACACACCTGAGATACACCTGGGTCACCTGGGCACACCTGAGCTACACCTGAGACACACCTGGGTCACCTGGGGGCACCTGAGATACACCTCGGGGCACCTGGGGTACACCTGAGATACACCTGGGGTCACCTGGGGACACACCTGGGTCACCTGAGCACACCTGAACCCATCTGAACCTCACCTGGACACACCTGGGTCACCTGGGCACACGTGAACCTCACCTGAGCCTCACCAGGACACACCTGAGCCTCACCTGGCTGCCCTTTAAGTGCCCCCAGGAAGTTCCTCCACACCTGGAGACCCACCTGGCGACTCCCCCCCCAGCCCTCACCTGTCCACACCCTCACCTGTCCACACCCTCACCCGGCCCCACCCTCACCTGGCCCCGCCCTCACCTGGCCCCCCCTGCTGGCCCCACCCCCCCTGGTGTCCCCGCCCTCACCTGGCCCCGCCCTCCCCCGGCCCCGCCCTCACCTGTTTGAAGTATGCGGTGGTGAAGTTCCCGCCCTCGATGGCCATGTCGCCCAGGAGCCGCTTCTGATTGGCCTTCTTCAGGATGTTCTCCTCCACCGTGCGCTCACTGATCAGCCTGTGCAGGTGAGACAGGTGAGACAGGTGAGACAGGTGAGACACAGGTGAGACAGGTGAGAGGAGACACAGGTGAGAGGTGACACAGGTGTTCTTCAGGATGTTCTCCTCCACCGTGCGCTCCGAGATCAACCTGCACAGGTGAGACACAGGTGAGACAGGTGAGACACAGGTGAGACAGGTGACACAGGTGAGACATGGACAGGTGAGACACAGGTGAGACACAGGTGAGATATGGACAGGTGAGACATGGACAGGTGACACAGGTGAGAGGTGACACAGGTGTTCTTCAGGATGTTCTCCTCTACCGTGCGCTCCGAGATCAGCCTGCACAGGTGAGACACAGGTGACACACAGGTGAGGACAGGTAAGGGACAGGTGAGACACAGGTGAGATATGGACAGGTGACACAGGTGAGAGGTGACACAGGTGTTCTTCAGGATGTTCTCCTCCACCGTGCGCTCACTGATCAACCTGCACAGGTGAGACACAGGTGAGACAGGTGAGACACAGGTGAGACACAGGTGAGACAGGTGAGACACAGGTGAGACAGGTGAGACAGGTGACACAGGTGACAGAGGTGAGATATGGACAGGTGAGACACAGGTGTTCTTCAGGATGTTCTCCTCCACCGTGCGCTCCGAGATCAACCTGCACAGGTGAGACACAGACAGGTGAGACATTGACAGGTGAGATATGGACAGGTGAGATATGGACAGGTGACCCAGGTGAGGCCACAGGTGAGCCCCAGGTGCTCAGGTGAGGCCCAAACCTCTGTAAGCCCCGCCCAGGTGACCCCTTGGCCCCGCCCAGGTGACCCCTTGGCCCCACCCAGGTGACCCCTCGGCCCCGCCCAGGTGACCCCTCGGCCCCGCCCACGTGAGGCTGTAAGCCCCGCCCAGGTGACCCCTCGGCCCCGCCCAGGTGACCCCTCGGCCCCGCCCAGGTGACCCCTCGGCCCCGCCCAGGTGCGCTCACCTGTAGATGTGCACGTGGCGGGTGTGGCCGATGCGGTGGCACCTGTCCTGGGCCTGCCCAGGTGACCCCTGACCCCCAACTGTCCACACAGGTGAGTGCCCAGGTGATACAGGTGAGGCCCTGAGCCCCAACTATCCACACAGGTGAGTTCTTAACCCCCAAAAACCTGCACAGGTGAGTGCCCAGGTGCTACAGGTGAGTCCTTAACCCCTAAATATCTGCACAGGTGAGTCCTTAACCCCTTAATACCCACACAGGTGAGTTCCAAACTCCTAAATATCTGCACAGGTGAGTCTCAAACTTTTAAATACCTGCACAGGTGAGTCCTTAACTCTTAAATATCCACACAGGTGACTCCCTAAGCCCCAAATAACAGCACAGGTGAGTCCTTAACCTGTAAATACCCGCACAGGTGAGGCTCTAACCCCGAAATACCTGCACAGGTGAGTCTTTAACCCCTAAATACCCACACAGGTGAGTCTCAAACTCCTAAATACCTGAACAGGTGAGTTATTAATCCCGAAATACCCACACAGGTGAGTCTTTAACCCCTAAATACCCACACAGGTGAGTCCAGAACTCCTAAATATCAGCACAGGTGAGGCTCTAACCTTCAAATACCTGCACAGGTGAGTCTTTAACCCTTAAATATCCACACAGGTGAGTCCCTAAGCCCTAAATATCTGCACAGGTGAGTCCTTAACCCCTAAATACCTGCACAGGTGAGTCCAGAACTCCTAAATATCAGCACAGGTGAGTCCTTAACCTGTAAATACCTGCACAGGTGAGTCCTTAAGCCCTAAATACCTGCCCAGGTGAGGCTCTAACCCCCAAATACCTGCACAGGTGAGCCTCAAACTCCTAAAAACCTGCACAGGTGAGTCCCAAACCCCAAAATATCTGCACAGGTGAGTCCTTAACCTCTTAATACCTGCACAGGTGAGTCCTTAACCACCAATAACAGCACAGGTGAGTCCTTAACCCTTAAATACCCACACAGGTGAGGCTCTAACCTGTAAATACCTGCACAGGTGAGCCTCAAACTCCCAAATACCCACACAGGTGAGCCTCAAACCCCCAAATACCTGCACAGCTGAGTCTTTAACCCCCAAATACCTGCACAGGTGAGTCTTTAACCCCTAAATACCTGCACAGGTGAGGCTGTAACTCCCCCCAGGTGACCCCTCGGCCCCGCCCAGGTGCACTCACCTGTAGATGTGCACGTGGTGGGTGTGGCCGATGCGGTGGCACCTGTCCTGGGCCTGCCCAGGTGAGCCCCTGACCCCCAACTGTCCACACAGGTGAGTGCCCAGGTGATACAGGTGAGGCCCTGACCCCTAAATACCTGCACAGGTGAGCCTCAAACCCCAAATAACGTTACAGGTGAGTCCTTAACCCCTTAGTACCCACACAGGTGAGTCCTTAACCCTTAAATACCCACACAGGTGAGTCCTTAATCTGTAAATACCTGCACAGGTGAGTCCTTAACCCCTAAATACCTGCACAGGTGAGGCTGTAACTCCCCCCAGGTGACTCCTCGGCCCCGCCCAGGTGAGGCTGTAAACCCCGCCCAGGTGACCCCTCGGCCCCTCCCCAGGTGCGCTCACCTGTAGATGTGCACGTCGCGGGTCTGGCCGATGCGGTGGCACCTGTCCTGCGCCTGGGCGTCCATGGTGGGGTTCCAGTCGGAGTCGTAGAAGACGACGGTGTCGGCCCCGGCCAGGTTGACCCCGACCCCGCCCGAGCGCGTCGACAGGATGAAGCAGAAGATGCGTTTGTCGGCGTTGAAGCGCTCCATCAGCGCCTGGGGGGAGGGGCGCAGGTGAGGGCGGGGCGCACCTGGGCACACCTGGGGGGTGACCCTGACACACCTGGGAGTGACCCTGGGCACACCTGGGACACACCTGAGTTACCTGGGGCACACCTGGGAGTGGCTTTGGGGCACCTGGGACACACCTGAGACACCTGGGGCACGCCTGGGAGTGACCCTGGGCACACCTGGGACACACCTGAGACACCTAGGCGTGACCCTGACACACCTGGGAGTGGTTTTGGGGGCACTGGGACACCTGAGGGCACACCTGGGGCACACCTGAGACACCTGAGAGTGGCTTTGGGGCACCTGGGGCACACCTGAGGGCACACCTGAGGGGACACCTGAGGGGACACCTGGGCACAGGATGAAGCAGAAGATGCGTTTGTCGGCGTTGAAGCGCTCCATCAGCGCCTGGGGGGAGGGGCACAGGTGAGGGCGGGGCGCACCTGGGCACACCTGAGGCGCACCTGGGCACACCTGAGATACACCTGGGCACACCTGGGCACACCTGGGGCACACCTGGGTGTGGCTTTGGGGCACCTGGGACACACCTGAGATACCTGGGGCACACCTCAGATACACCTGAGACACCTGGGGCACACCTGGGAGTGACCCTGACACACCTGGGAGTGACCTCGGGGCACTCAGGAGCTCACCTGGGCACACCTGAGTCACCTGGGAGTGACCCTGACACACCTGGGAGTGGCTTTGGGGCACCTGGAGCACACCTGAGACACCTGGGGCACACCTGAGACACACCTGAGACACCTGGGAGTGGTTTTGGGGCACCTGGGACCGACTCTGACGCACATCCAGATGTCCCCAGGTGTCTCTGACTCTCTCCAGGTGTGTCTAACCCTACCCAGGTGCGTCCCAGGTGTCCCCAGGTGTGCCCCAGATGTCTCCAGGTGTGTCCCAGGTGTCCCCAGGTGTGTCCTCACCCCCACCCAGGTGTCCCTAACCCAACCCAGGTGTGTCCCAGGTGTGTCTAAACCAAACCAGGTGTGTCCCAGGTGTGTCTAACCCCACCCAGGTGTGTCCCAGGTGTCCCCAGGTGTGTCCACACCTCACCCAGGTGTGTCTAACCCCACTCAGGTGTGTCCCCAGGTGTGTCCCCACCCCTCCCAGGTGTGCTCAGGTGTGTCTAACCCCACCCAGGTGTCCCCAGGTGTGTCCCAGGTGTCCCCAGGTGTGTCCCCCACCCCACCCAGGTGTGTCTCACCCCACCCAGGTGTCCCTAGGTGTGTCTAACCCTACCCAGGTGTGTCCCCGCCCGCCCCCTCCCCCGGGCCCCTCGGCCTCACCTGTCTCTGCTCGACGCGGGTGGAGCCGTCCAGGCGCAGGTAGATGTGGCCGTGGAAGGTGAGGAAGCGCTCGAGGACGTCGAGCATCCGCGTCATCTGCGTGAAGATGAGCACGCGGTGCCCGCCCGCCCGCAGGTGCCGCAGCAGCGCGTCCAGGGCCTGCAGCTTACCTGTGCACAGGTGACACAGGTGTGACACAGGTGAGGGACAGACAGGTGTGACACAGGTGACACAGGTAGGGGACAGGTGAGGGGCGGGGCAGGCACTGGGATGGCACCAGAGACAGGTGTGACACAGGTGAGACAGGTGAGACAGGTGAGACAGGTGACACAGGTGAGGGTGTGACACAGGTGTGACCCAGGTGTGACACAGGTGAGGGGACAGGTGTGACACAGGTGTGACACAGGTGAGGGGACAGGTCAGGGACACACGCAGGTGAGGGCACAGACAGGTGAAGATGAGCACGCGGTGCCCGCCCGCCCGCAGGTGCCGCAGCAGCGCGTCCAGGGCCTGCAGCTTACCTGTGCACAGGTGTGACACAGGTGTGACAGAGGTGAGACAGGTGTGACACAGGTGTGACACAGGTGAGACAGGTAGGGGACAGGTGAGGGGTGGGGCAGGCACTGGGATGACACCAGAGACAGGTGAGACACAGGTGACAGTGTGACAGGTGACACAGGTATGACACAGGTGTGACCCAGGTGTGACACAGGTGAGGGGACAGGCGAAGGACACGCACAGGTGAGGGCACAGACAGGTGAAGATGAGCACGCGGTGCCCGCCCGCCCGCAGGTGCCGCAGCAGCGCGTCCAGGGCCTGCAGCTTACCTGTGCACAGGTGAGGGGACAGGTGTGACAGGTGTGACACAGGTGTGACAGGTGAGACACAGGTGAGGACACAGGTGAGGGAACAGGTAAAGGACACACAGGTGTGACAGGTGTGACACAGGTGTGACCCAGGTGTGACACAGGTGAGGGGACAGGCCAAGGACACACACAGGTGAGGGCACAGACAGGTGAAGATGAGCACGCGGTGCCCGCCCGCCCGCAGGTGCCGCAGCAGCGCGTCCAGGGCCTGCAGCTTACCTGTGCACAGGTGAGACAGGTGTGACAGGTGAGACAGGTGTGACACAGGTGAGACACAGGTGAGGGGACAGGTAAAGGACACACAGGTGAGGGGACAGGTGTGACACAGGTGTGACACAGGTGAGACAGGCAGGGGACAGGTGAGGGGCGGGGCAGGCACTGGGATGGCACCAGAGACAGGTGAGACACAGGTGACACAGGTGTGACACAGGTGAGGGTGTGACAGGTGACACAGGTGTGACACAGGTGAGGGGACAGGTCAAGGACACACAGGTGTGACACAGGTGTGACACAGGTGAGATAGGCAGGGGACAGGTGAGGGGCTGGGCGGGCACTGGGATGGCACCAGAGACAGGTGAGACACAGGTGAGACACAGGTGTGACCCAGGTGTGACACAGGTGAGGGGACAGGCCAAGGACACACACAGGTGAGGGCACAGACAGGTGAAGATGAGCACGCGGTGCCCGCCCGCCCGCAGGTGCCGCAGCAGCGCGTCCAGGGCCTGCAGCTTACCTGTGCACAGGTGAGACAGGTGAGACAGGTGAGGGGACAGGTGTGACACAGGTGAGGAGACAGGTGAGGGGCGGGGCAGGCACTGGGATGGCACCAGAGACAGGTGAGACACAGGTGAGACAGGTGAGACAGGTGTGACACAGGTGTGACACAGGTGTGACACAGGTGAGGGTGTGACAGGTGAGACAGGTGTGACCCAGGTGAGGGCACAGGTGAGGGGACATGCGAGGAGACAGGTGTGACACAGGTGACACAGGAAGGGGACAGGTGAGGGGCGGGGCAGGCACTGGGATGGCACCAGAGACAGGTGAGACACAGGTGAGGGTGTGACAGGTGACACAGGTGTGACACAGGTGTGACACAGGTGAGGGGACAGGTCAAGGACACACACAGGTGAGGGCACAGACAGGTGAAGATGAGCACGCGGTGCCCGCCCGCACGCAGGTGCCGCAGCAGCGCGTCCAGGGCCTGCAGCTTACCTGTGCACAGGTGAGACAGGTGAGACAGGTGTGACAGGTGTGACAGGTGTGACACGACACAGGTTACACAGGTATGACACAGGTGAGACAGGCAGGGGACAGGTGAGGGGCGGGGCAGGAACTGGGATGGCACCAGAGACAGGTGTGACACAGGTGAGACACAGGTGAGACAGGTGACACAGGTGTGACACAGGTGTGATACAGGTGAGGGGACAGGTAAAGGACAGACAGGTGTGACACAGGTGTGACACAGGTGTGACACAGGTGAGGAGACAGGTGTGACACAGGTGAGGGACACACAGGTGTGACACAGGTGAGGGACACACAGGTGTGACACAGGTGAGACACAAGTGAGACACGTGATGGACAGATGAGGACAGGTGATGGACAGGTGATGGACAGGTGATGGACAGGTGATGGACAGGTGAGCACAGGTGAGGACAGGTGTGATAGATGTGACAGGTGAGGACAGGTGATGGACACCTGGTGGCACTGGGCACACGGGGGGTGACACCAAGATGGCGCCAGGTGACATCGGGGGACCAGGTGACCCGAAATGACCCCAAGTGTCACCTGAGCCCAAATGTCCCCAGTGACCTCATGACCCCCCGGTGACCTCGTGACCCCTCAGTGACCTCGTGACCCCAAATGACCTCCTGTGACCCCAAATGGGTCCTGTGACCCCCAGACTCAAAATGTCCCCAAGCCCCTCAAGGTCACCTGACCCCTCCTGACCCCTCGGTGACCTCCTGACCCCAAATGACCTCCTGTGACCCCCAGACCCAAAATGACCCCAAATGTCCCTAAACCCTCAAATGTCCCAAATGTCCCCAGATGTCCCTAAGCCCCTCAAGGTCACCTGACCTCTCTTGACCTCTCAATGACCTCCTGACCCCAAATGACCCCTCGATGTCCCTAAACCCTCAAATGTCCCCAATGTCCCCGATGTCCCCAATGTCCCCGATGACCTCCTGACCCCAAATGACCCCTCAGTGTCCCTAAACCCTCAAATGTCCCCAAACCTCCCATTGTCCCCGATGTCCCCAGTGTCCCCATTGTCCCCAGTGTCCCCAGTGTCCCAATGTCCCCATTGTCCCCATTGTCCCCAATGTCCCCAGTGTCCCCATTGTCCCCATTGTCCCCAAAGTCCCCGACGTCCCCATTGTCCCCAATGTCCCCATTGTCCCCAGTGTCCCCAATGTCCCCAACGTCCCCAGTGTCCCCGGTGTCCCCAATGTCCCCATTGTCCCCAGTGTCCCCAGTGTCCCTGATACCCCCATTGTCCCCAATGTCCCCAGTGTCCCCGATGTCCCCAGTGTCCCCAATGTCCCCAGTGTCCCCGATGTCCCCAGTGTCCCCAATGTCCCCAATGTCCCCAGTGTCCCCAGTGTTCCCAATGTCCCCAGTGTCCCCAATGTCCCCAATGTCCCCGATGTCCCCAGTGTCCCCATTGTCCCCAATGTCCCCGATGTCCCCAATGTCCCTGATCCCCCCAATGTCCCCAATGTCCCCAATGTCCCCAATGTCCCCGATGTCCCCATTGTCCCCAATGTCCCCAGTGTCCCCATTGTCCCTGATCCTCCCAATGTCCCCAATGTCCCCAATGTCCCCAGTGTCACCTCAGTGTCCCCAATGTCCCCAGTGTCCCCAATGTCCCCAGTGTCCCCAATGTCCCCAATGTCCCCATTGTCCCCAATGTCCCAATGTCCCCGACGTCCCCAATGTCCCCAATGTCCCCAGTGTCCCCGATGTCCCCAGTGTCCCCATTGTCCCTGATCCCCCCAATGTCCCCAATGTCCCCAGTGTCCCCGACGTCCCCAATGTCCCCATTGTCCCCAATGTCCCCAGTGTCCCCAATCCCCCCAGTGTCCCCACTGTCCCCAGTGTCCCCAGTGTCCCCAATGTCCCCAATGTCCCCAGTGTCCCCAATGTCCCCAATGTCCCCAACGTCCCCAGGGGTGTCCCCCCCTTACCGCAGTCGTACTGCACCAGCCGGGGGTCGGGGAATTGGGTGCGGGGTCCCCCCAGGACACCCCAATGTCCCCAATGTCCCCAATGTCCCCAGTGTCCCCAATGTCCCCAGTGTCCCCATTGTCCCCAGTGTCCCCAATGTCCCCAATCCCCCGATGTCCCCAATGTCCCCAATGTCCCCAGTGTCCCCAATGTCCCCAGTGTCCCCAATGTCCCCAATGTCCCCATTGTCCCCAGTGTCCCCAAATTGACCCAAATTGTCCCAAAATGGCCCAAAATGATCCCAAAATGGCCCCAAAATTGTCCCCATTGTCCCCAAAATGGCTCCACTATCCCCAATGTCCCCAATGTCCCCATTGTCCCCAATGTCCCCTGTGTCCCCGATGTCCCCGGGGGTGTCCCCCCCTTACCGCAGTCGTACTGCACCAGCCGGGGGTCGGGGAATTGGGTGCGGGGTCCCCCCAGGACACCCCAATGTCCCCGATGTCCCCAATGTCCCCGATGTCCCCAATGTCCCCATTGTCCCCAGTGTCCCCAGTGTCCCCAAATTGACCAAAATTGTCCCAAAATGGCCCAAAATGATCCCAAAATGGCCCCAAAATTGTCCCAATGTGTCCCCAAAATGGACCCAAAATGGCTCCACTGTCCCCATTGTCCCCGATGTCCCCAATGTCCCCGATGTCCCCGATGTCCCCAATGTCCCCATTGTCCCCAATGTCCCTGATCCCCCCAGTGTCCCCAATGTCCCCGATGTCCCCAGGGGTGTCCCCCCCTTACCGCAGTCGTACTGCACCAGCCGGGGGTCGGGGAATTGGGTGCGGGGTCCCCCCAGGACACCCCAATGTCCCCATTGTCCCCAATGTCCCCAGTGTCCCCAATGTCCCCAGTGTCCCCATTGTCCCCGATGTCCCCAATGTCCCCAATGTCCCCGGGGGTGTCCCCCCCTTACCGCAGTCGTACTGCACCAGCCGGGGGTCGGGGAATTGGGTGCGGGGTCCCCCCAGGACGCCCCCCAGGGGCCCCCCTCGGGCCCTCAGCTCCTCCTGCAGCTGCTGCTCCAGACGCTGCCGCTGCCGCTGCGCCCAGGGCGGGGGGCGGCCGCTGTGCAGGGACACGCCCCGCGAGGCCACCGCCGGCACCGCCACCAGGAACCTGAGGGGACACCGAGGGGACACGGTGGCACCTTGGGGACACCCATGTGACACCCCAATGGTGACATTGGGACACCCCAAAGATCCTGGGTCCCCCCACTAAAGGGACTTGGATTCGCCCATGGGGACTTTGGGGACACTGGGGACACTGGGGACACTGAAATGGGGTGGTGGCACCTTGGGGACACCCTTGGGACACCCCTATGGGGACATTGGGACACCCCAAAGATCCTGGGTCCCCCCCTTGAAGTCACTTGGATTCGTCCATAGGGACACTGGGACACCCCTGGGGACACTGGGACCCTCCCTGGCACTTGGGGACACCGAGGTGACAGGGTGGCACCTTGGGGACATCGCTGTGGGGGTCCTGGACCCCCCCCATGGGGACATTGGGACACCCCAAAGATCCTGGGTCACCCCCTAAAGGGACTTGGATTCTCCCATGGGGACACTGGGACCTGAAGGGACCCAAAAGTGGCTCAGGTGACACCTTGGGGACACCCCTGGGGACACTGGGAGCCCCACCAGGAACCTGAGGGGACACCGAGCGGACGGGCTGGCACCTTGGGGACACCCGTGGGACACCCCAAAGATCCTGAGTCTCCCCCATAAAGGGACTTGGATTCGCCCATGGGGACATTGGGACACCCCTGGGGACACTGGGGACACTGGGAGCCCCACCAGGAACCTGAGGGGACACTGAGGTGACAGGGTGGCACCTTGGGGACACCCGTGGGACACCCCTATGGTGACAGTGGGACACCCCAAAGATCCTGGGTCCCCCCATAAAGGGACTTGGATTCGTCCATGGGGACAATGGGACACCGAGGTGACAGGGTGGCACCTTGGGGACACCCGTGGGACACCCCTATGGTGACATTGGGACACCCCAAAATTTCCGGTTCCCCCCCTGAAAGGATTTGGATTGTTCCAGAGTCTGAAAAAAAAACCCCCCCAAAAATGGCTGAAAAAATCCTAAAAAATTCCTAAAAAACTCCTAAAAAATTCCTAAAAAATTCCCAAAAAATGGCCAAAAAATCACTAAAAAATTCCAAAAAATATCCCAAAAAAAGACCAAAAAAATCCCAAAAATTCACTAAAAAAATCACTAAAAAATCCCCAAAAATCGCTAAAAAAACCCTAAAAAATTCCCGAAAATTCCCAATTTCTTTGATCATCTGAGACTTAAAAACTCCCAAAAAATCCCCCCAAAATCTCTAAAAAATTCCAAAAAAACCCCCAAAAACCCCCGAAAAATTCCGAAAAATTCCCAATTTTTTTTATCATCTGAGACTTAAAAACTCCCCAAAAATCACTAAAAAATCCCCCCAAAAATCCCCAAAAATTCCAAAAAATTCCCAATTTTTTTTATCATCTGAGACTTAAAAATCCCAAAAAAATCCCCAAAAAATCACCAAAAAATCCCAAAAAAAATCCCTAAAAAATCCCAAAAAATCGCTAAAAAATCGCTAAAAAAAACCCCAAAAAAACCCCCGAAAAATTCTCAAAAAATTCCCAAAAATTCCAAAAAAATTCCCAATTTTTTCCAGAACCTTCCCTCACCTGTCCAGGATGGGTTTCATCTGCTGCAGCCTCTGCGGGGGTCCCAACACGGCGCTCTCCAGGACCCCCCCAAAAAATGGCTGAAAACGCCTAAAATACCCCAAAAAAAATTCCCAAAAGTGTCCCAAAAATCCTTTAAAAATCCCCCAAAAAATCCCTAAAAAATCCCAAAAAATCGCTTAAAAATCCAAAAAAAATCACTAAAAAATCCCCCAAAAATCATTAAAAAAATCGCCAAAAAATCCCCAAAAAATCCCCCAAAAATCGCTAAAACTCACTAAAAATCACTAAAAAATCCCTAAAAAATCACTAAAAAATCCCTAAAAAATCCCTAAAAAATCCCCAAAAATCCCTAAAAAATCCCTAAAAAATCCCTAAAAAATCCCCAAAAATCCCCAAAAAATCACTAAAAAATCCCTAAAAAAATCCCAAAAAATCCCCAAAAACTCCCAAAAAACCCCCCAAAAAATCCCAAAAAAAATCCTAAAAAATCCCTAAAAAATCCCTAAAAAATCCCCAAAAAATCACTAAAAAAATCCCCAAAAATCACTAAAAAATCCCTAAAAAATCTCTTAAAAATCTCAAGAAAATCACTAAAAAACGCCTAAAAAAATCCAAAAAATCGCCAAAAAATCCCTAAAAAATCCCAAAAAAATCCCCCAAAATGTACTAAAAAATCTCTAAAAAATCCCTAAAAAATCACTAAAAAATATCCAAAAAATCCCCCCAAAATCCCAAAACATCGCTAAAAAATCACTAAAAAATCACAAAAAAATCCCAAAAAATTCCCAAAAAATCCCAATTTTTTTTAATCATCTGAGACTTAAAAACTCCCCAAAATCCCAAAAAAATCCCTAAAAAATCCCTAAAAAATCCCTAAAAAATCACTTAAAAAAACCCCCAAAAATCCCAAAAAAATCCCTAAAAATCCCTTAAAAATCCCAAAAAATCACTAAAAAATCACTAAAAAATCGCTAAAAAATCACTAAAAAAATCACCAAAAAATCACTAAAAAATCGCTAAAAAATCACTAAAAAATCGCTAAAAAATCGCTAAAAAATCACTAAAAATCCCTAAAAAATTCCAAAAAAATCCCCAAAAAATCGCCAAAAATTGCTAAAAAATCCCCCCAAAAATCGCTAAAAATCACTAAAAAATTCCTAAAAAATCCCCAAAAAATCGCTAAAAAATCCCAAAAAAATCACCAAAAAATCCCTAAAAAAGCCCTAAAAATCATTAAAAAATCCCTAAAAAATCCCTAAAAAATCCTTAAAAAATCACTAAAAAATCACTAAAAAATCCCTAAAAAATCCCTAAAAATCCCCAAAAAATCCCAAAAATATCCCTAAAAAATCCCTAAAAAATCCCCCAAAAATCCCTAAAATCCCTAAAAAATCTCCAAAAAATCGCCAAAAAATCGCTAAAAAATCCCTAAAAATCACTAAAAAATCACAAAAAATCCCCCAAAAATCCCTAAAAAATCACCAAAAAATCTCTAAAAATCCCTAAAAAATCCCCAAAAATCCCAAAAAAATCCCTAAAAAACCCTCTAAAAATCCCTAAAAAATCTCTTAAAAATCTCAAAAAATCGCTAAAAAAATCCCCAAAAATCCCTAAAAAAAATCCCTAAAAAATCTCCCAAAAAATCGCTGAAAATCACTAAAAAATTACTTAAAAATCCCAAAAAAATCACTAAAAAAAATCACTAAAAAATTCAAAAAAAATGGCCAAAAAATCCCCCAAAAATCAAAAAAAATCCCCAAAAATCTCTAAAGAATCCCAAAAAAACCCCTAAAAAACACTAAAAAATCACTAAAAAAATCACAAAAAATCCCTAAAAAATCCCAAAAAATCGCTAAAAATCACTAAAAAATCCCAAAAAAATCCCAAAAACTCACTAAAAAATCCCCAAAAAATCTCTTAAAAATCCCAAAAAAATCACTAAAAAATGCCTAAAAAATTCCAAAAAAATCACCAAAAAACCCCTCAAAAAATCCCCAAAAAATCCCAAAAAATCACTAAAAAATCACCAAAAAATTGCTTAAAAAAATCCCCAAAAATCGCTAAAAAATCACTAAAAATTGCAAAAAAAATCACTAAAAAATCACAAAAAAAACACTAAAAAATCGCTAAAAAAACCCAAAAAAACCCCCGAAAAAATCCCTAAAAAATCGCTAAAAAATCCCTAAAAAATCACTTAAAAATCCCAAAAAATCCCTAAAAAATCAACCAAAAAGTCCCTAAAAATCCCTTAAAAATCCCTAAAAATTCCCCAAAATTCTTGATTTTTTTTATCATCTGAGACTTAAAAATCCCCAAAAAACCACTAAAAAAATCCAAAAAAATCCCCCAAAAATCCCCCAAAAATCCCAAAAAAACCGCTAAAAAATCGCTAAAAAAACCCCCCAAAACCCCCCGAAAAATTCTCAAAAAATTCCCAAAAAAATCCCAAAAAATCCCCAAAAAATCCCCAAAAAATCCCAAAACCTCCCCAAACCTTCCGGAACCTTCCCTCACCTGTCCAGGATGGGTTTCATCTGCTGCAGCCTCTGCGGGGGTCCCAACACGGCGCTCTCCAGGACGCCCCCCGCGCGGCCGAGGTCAACCGGGGTCAAGGTCAAGAAGGCCAGAACCTCCTGTCCGTACACGGGGCTGAGGCCGCAGCGCAGCTCGTTGAGCCTCAGCAGCCGCTCCAACCGCTCCGTCCTGCCGCGGGCACGGCGCGATTCCCGCGATTCCTGACGGGGGGGAAGATCGGGGTGGGGGAGGGGAAAAAATCCGGGAGGAATCGGATTAAAAACGGGCGAAATCGGCGCGAAAATCGGATTGAAAATGGCCAAAATCGACCCTAAAAACACCCAAAATCGGCCCTAAAAACACCCAAAAATCTACGTTAAAAAGGCTCAAAAAAGGTCCCAAATTTGGGGAAATTCCAGGGAAAAAAAGGTGAAAAATTTAGGATTTATAAGGAAAAAATTTGGGAAAAATCGGATTAAAAACAGGCGAAATCGGATTAAAAACGGGTGAAATCGGCGCGAAAATCGGATTAAAAATGGGCAAAATCGGTGCTAAAACAAGTCAAAATTGGCCCAAAATTGGCCAAAATTCCAAAGGTTTCTGGGGAAAATATTGGGGAAAAAAAATCCTAAAAAATTGGGCAAAAAATGATCAAAAATGGAAAAAAAAATCCTGAAAAAAACCCCTAAAATTGGCCATTAAAACACCCAAAAATCAGTACTAAAAATGCCCAAAAATGGCCCAAAATTTGGCGAGATTCCAGCGATTCCTGACGGGGGGGAAATTTGGGGTGGGGGAGGGGAAAAAATCCGGGAGGAATCGGATTAAAAACGGGCGAAATTGGATTAAAAATGGGCAAAATCGGCGCGAAAATCGGATTAAAAATGGGCGAAATCAACCCTAAAAACACCCCAAAATCTCAATTAAAATACCCAAAAATGGCCCAAAATTTCGGGAAATTCCAGGCAAAAAATAGGGGAAAAACAGGGAAAAATTTGGGATGGGGGAGGGAAAAAATCCGGGAGAAATCGGATTAAAAATGGGCAAAATCGACCCTAAAAATGGCGAAAAATGGCCCTAAAAACACCCAAAAATCAGCATTAAAGAGGCTCGAAAAAGGTCCCAAATTTGGGGAAATTCCAGGGAAAAAATAGGGGAAAAAAGGGAAAAAAATTGGGATTTATAAGGAAAAAAATTTGGGAAAAATCGGATTAAAAATGGGTGAAATCGGATTAAAAACGGTCAAAATTGACCCTAAAAATGGCGAAAAATAGCCCTAAAAACACCCCAAAATCAGCATTAAAAAGGCAAAAAAAAGGTCCCAAATTTGGGGAAATTCCAGGAAAAAAATGGGAGAAAAATGGGACAAAAGGAACAAAAAAAATGGGATTTATAAGGAAAAAATCCCGGAGAAATTGGATTAAAAATGGGCGAAATCGGATTAAAAATGGCCAAAATTTGAGCTTAAAACACCCCAAAATGGTCCCAAATCTGGGGAAATTCCAGGGAAAAAATGGGGGAAAAAAATGGGATTTATAAGGAAAAAAATTCGGGAGAAATCGGATTAAAAATGGTTGAAATCGGATTAAAAATGGGCAAAATTGGAGCTAAAACCACCCAAAATCGGCCCTAAAAACACCCAAAAATCTACGTTAAAAAGGCTCGAAAAAAGTCCCAAATTTGGGGAAATTCCAGGGAAAAAATTGGGAAAAATTGGGATTTATAAGGAAAAAAATTCGGGAGAAATCGGATTAAAAATGGTCAAAATTGGCCCTAAAAACGCTCAAAAATGGTCCTAAAACCACCCAAAAATCAGCATTAAAAAGGCCCAAAAAAGGTTCCAAATTTGGGGAAATTCCAGGAAAAAATGGGGAAAAATTTGGGATTTATAAGGAAAAAAAATCTGGGAAAATCTGAGTTAAAATTGTCAAAAAATTCCCAAAAAAATCGGATTAAAAATGGCCAAAATCGGATTAAAAACGACCAAAATTTGCCCTAAAAACACTCAAAATTCCAAAAATTTCCAGGAGAAACGTTGAGACAAAAAATCCTTAAAAATTTGGGATAAAAGTGTCCAAAAAAGGGAAAAAAAATCCTAAAAAATTTGGGGTAAAAAAGTCCAAAAAAGGAAATAAAATCCACCAAAAAAAATCCCAAATTTCATCCCTAAAACCCCCAAATTTTTCCTCAAAATCCCCAAATTTTATCCCCCAAAATCCCCAAAATTCCCCAAATTCCCCCCAAATTTCACCCCAAAAATCCCAAATTTCCCCAAAAATCCCCAAAATTTTCCAAAAATCCCCAAATTTTTCCCAAAATTTCACCCAAAATCCCCAAATTTTTCCTCAAATTTTTCCCAAAATTCCCCAAATTCCCCCCAAACTTCCCCCAAAAACCCCCAAATTTTCCCAAAACCCCCAATTTTTTCCCCAAATTTCCCCCCAAAATCCCCAAATTTTATCCCAAATTTTTCCCAAATCCCAAATTTCCCCAAAATTTCCCCCCAAAATCCCAATTTTTCCCCAAAATCTCCAAATTTCCCCCAAATTTTCCCAAAAATCCCCAAATTCCCCCTAAATTTTCCCCAAAAATCCCAATATTTTCCCAAAATCCCCAATTTTTCCCCCAAATTTCCCCCCAAAACCCCTAAATTTTCCCCCAAATTTTCCCAAAATCCCCATATTTTCCCCAAATTCCCCCCAAAATCCCAAATTTTCCCCCAAAAATCCCCAAAAAATCCCAACTTTCACCCCAAAACCCCCAAATTTTTCCCCAAAACCCCGAAAAATCCCCAAATTTCCCCAAAATCCCCAATTATTTCCCCAAATTTCCCCCTAAAATCCCCCAAATTTCCCCCAAAATTTCTCCCAAAATTCCCCAAATTCCCCCCAAATTTTACCCCAAAAATCCCAAATTTCCCCCCAAAACCCCCAAATTTTTCCCCAAATTCCCCCCAAAATTCCTTAAATTTCCCTCCCAAATCCCAAATTTTTCCCCAAATTTCCCCCCAAAAATCCCAAATTTTATCCAAAATTCCCCAAATCCCCCAAAATTATCCCAAATTTTCCCAAAATCCCTAAAACTTGCCCCCAAATTTTATCCCAAAATCCCCAAATTTCTCCTAAAAATCCCCAAATTTCCCCCTAAAAGTCCCCAAATTCCCCCCAAATTTTCCCAAAAATCCCAATTTTCCCCCCAAAATTCGCCCCAAAAATCCCAAATTTTATCCCAAATTTCACCCCAAAAATCCCAATTTTTTTCCCAAAATCCCCAAATTTCCCCCCAAAAATCCCAAATTTTATCACAATTCTTCCCAAAAATCCCCAAAATTCCCCCCAAAATCCCCAAATTTTCCCAAAATTCCCTAAATTCCCCCCAAATTTCACCCCAAAAATCCCAAATTTTCTCCCAAAACCCCCAAATTCCCCCCCAAAATCCCCAAATTTCCCCCCAAAAATCCCCAATTTTATCCCAAATTTCTCCCAAATCCCAATTTTTATCCCAAAACCCTCAAATTTCCCCCCAAATTTTCCCAAATTCCCCAAATTCCCCCAAAAATCCCAAATTTTCCCCAAATTTCCCCAAATTTCCCCCAAATCCCGAATTTTCCCCAAAATCCCCCAAATTTTCCCAAAAATCCCCAATTTTTTTCCCCAATTTCCCCCCAATTTTTTCCCAAATCCGAAATTTCCCCCCAAAAAAACCCCAAATTTCACCCAAAAAATCCCAAATTTCACCCCCCAAAATCTCAAAATTTCACCCCAAATTTTCCCAAAATTCCCTCAAATTCCCCCCAAATTTCCCCCCAAAAATCCCCAAATTTCCCCCAAAATCCCAAATTTTACCCCAAAATTATCCCAAAAATCCCAAATTTCACCCAAATTTCCCCCAAAATCCCCAAAATTTTCCCAAATTCCCCAAATTTTATCCAAAAATCCCCAAATTTTTCTCCAAATTTGCCCAAAAATCCCCAAATTTTTCCCCAAGTTTCCCCCCCAAAATCCCCGAAAAAACCCCAAATTTCCCCCAAATTTTCCCAAAATCCCCAAATTTCTCCCAAAACTCCCCAAATTTCCCCCCAAAATCCCCGAATTTTCCTAAAATCCCAAATTTCTCCCAAAATCCCCAAAATTTCCCCAAATCCCCCCAAATTTCACCCCAAAAATCCCAAATTTTCTCCCAAAATCCCCAAATTTCCCCCCAAAAATCCCCACTTTTATCCCAAATTTCTCCCAAATCCCAATTTTTATCCCAAAATCCCCAAATTTCACCCCAAAATTCCCAATTTTTTTCCCAAAATCCCCAAATTCCCCCCCAAAATCCCCAAATTTCCCCCCAAAAATCCCAAATTTAATCCCAAATTTTTCCCAAATCCCAAATTTCACCCCCAAAATCCCAAATTTCCCCCCAAATTTCCCCCAAATTTCCCCCAAAATCCCCAAAATTTACCAAAAATCCCTAAAATTTGCCCCCAAAAGACCCCAAATTTTATCCCAAATTTTCCCAAAATCCCCAATTTAATCCCAAATTTTCCTGAAAAATTCCAAATTTCACCCCAAAAGTCCCCAATTTTCCCCCAAATTTTCCCAAAACCCCCAAAATTTCACCCCAAAATCCCCAAATTTCACCCCAAAATCCCAATTTTTTTTCCCAAAACCCCCAAATTTTTCCCCAAATTCCCCCAAAATCCCAAATTTTATCCCCAAAATCCCAAATTTTATCCCAAATTCTCCCCAAAATCCCGAATTTTTCCCCCAAAAAATCCCAATTTTTCCCCAAAAATCCCAAATTTTATCCCAATTTTGCCCCCAAAATCCCCAAATTTTCCCCCAAAACCCCGAAAAATCCCCAAATTTCCCCAAAATCCCCAATTATTTCCCCAAATTTTTCCCTAAAATCCCCCAAATTTTTCCCAAATTTTCCCCCCAAATCCCCAATTTTATCCCAAATTTCTCCCAAATCCCGATTTTTATCCCAAAAATCCCAAATTTCCCCCCGTTTTGTCCCTTACCAGGTAGAAGGGGGAGCGCGGGGGGGGCGGGGGCTGCCGCCGCGGGGGGAGGGGCCTGAGCGGCGGCAGGGGCGTGGCCTGCAGCGGAGGGGGCGTGGCCTGCAGCGGAGGGGGCGTGGCCTGCAGCGGAGGGGGCGTGGCCTGCGCGGGGGGCGGGGAGTTGTGCCCGGCCCCGCCCACTTCCGGTTCCTCGCGGGCGGCGGCGGGGGGAGGGGGAGGGGGAGGAGGGGGCGGGGCCGGGGGTGGGTGGGGGAGGGGCGGGGGCGGGGCTGCGGAGAGAGAGAGAAAAAAGAGGCGGGGTTAGTGGGGGAGGGGCGGGGCTTAGGGGGGGATTTGGGGGGTTTTGGGGGAAAAATTGGGAATTTTGGGGGAAATTTTGGGAATTTTGGGGAAAAAATTTGGGCAATTTGAGAGATTTGGGGGAAATTTGGGGAATTTTGGGGAAAAATTTGGGAAACTTTGGGGAATTTTGAGTAAAAACTGGGAATTTTGGGGGAATTTTGGGGGAAAATTGGGAATTTTGGGGGAAATTTGGGGAATTTTGGGAATTTTGAAAAATTTGGGAGAAATTTGGGGAAAATTCGGGAAATTTTGGGGGAAATTTGAGAATTTTTGGGGAA